>CM064480.1:10564880-10915577 GCA_032716605.1 Paralithodes platypus | reverse complement strand
CAATCCGCTATCCAACGTTATCAGAACCGGCAATATGGCGTATGTCGCAGGATTATACTCCGGAAGCATGAGTGACCGCACCTGGTCAGCCTCATATTCCGGTTATGAAACTGATTCAAAGAATTTATCAGAGGGTGAGGATCATATAAACCACTACAACTGGTCCGAAAGCAGGGAAGCATATACATCGAAGTGCCTGAGCGCCAGCAACTAATCGCGCAGGAGTTCTTTTTCCATATATCAGAGATAATTGCCTTTGTGCACTATTGAATTTTTTACTGTAAAAACCTCACTGGATGTTCGACTACCTTCATCCATCTGTCGTGTCACAAGGACAGCCCCAGTCCCCTCACGGCCACTGGCATCAAGTCGCCCAACTGAAAAGGTCCTGTCTGAAGTCCGTGGCCCCCCTGAGTATGGGGTGGGTACATAACTAGGTGTTTTAACCAAGGAAAAAACGCCTCTGGCTACACTCAGTAGTACTCACCGGAACTTCTTGTCTCTTAGATAATAATGTCAGTTAAAGGTGCTAAGTACAGTCGAATAGTGCCTTTGATGTAAGCGACGATAGATAGCCTATCATAGCCTGTATGTTATAATTGATGTACGCTTGTATACAGTATCACTTTCCATATCTAGTACTAGTCACGTTATGGGGTGCATAGGTAATATCTCTCTATGAAGTAAGATTCATGTTAGCCTCCAGGCAGTCATATTAGTTATGTCATATAGCCTACTTCCTGGCAACTCAAGCCTGGTGCTCCTCTCACCAGAGGGCCAATACATGTTTGTGTACTCACGAGACAGAGCCTATCACCCTGTAGGCTGCTGCTTCGTGCCTGTATCCCCAATATCCTTCTTCAAATAAGAACCTAGTATATCTACAGCGTGTCTACTTACGTCCTCCAACACCAAGATAGGCCATGTTGTGCATGCTATGGAGTGAGCTGGGAGCACACATAACATGGCCGTCAGTGTGTATTAAGGAGAAGTTCTATGATGGTATTTCGCCGAGACGCCCGCCAGCCCGCCATTGTCCACACACAGACCTGCATCCCAGCCACCGGTCTCACTGGCTTGGATTCAGTGTTATAGGTGCTCAACAGTGGGGCCGGTGGCCGACGTTCCCAGTGCAGTGCGCAGTGATATTTATAATGTGGGCCAGTGCTATATTGTGTGGGCTTTATTTTATATGTAGTGTGTGTGGCATAAGCATGTAACGCCCGCACAAGTTCCGAGCCACGAGAGAGCAGGTGGCGGCTGAGATTCGCCCTCCCAGCCTCTGACTGCGCAGCAAGATACTGAGGTTGAGGGGGAGGGGGGGGGGGGGAGGCTGCGGCACCACCGGCACTGCTCCACGTCGCTCGCGTGCGAACTATCAATACGCACAGCAACACACACTGGGCACACACACAACTGGCGAAACTTTTATTTCATTCACTTCCAACGCATATCCCTTGCAGTGCTAATTGTAATTGGGTTTTATACATTTGGTGAGGAATAGCAACGCTGGTGTCGTATTCTAAATATTCTGGCTGTTTTTGCCAGTCATTTTGATACCCCACTTGTATATGTGAGAGGCTAATAAGTGTTTGTTATGGTTATCCTCGCCTGGTCTGTCTGTCACCCACACAAGATGTCAGATGTGCTCTGGTGATTTGTACAGGACGAAGGGGCAGAAACAAACTTGCCTTATGATGGGGAGGAATACACACCTTATTATCAGCACCCTCAGTCCCCAACCACACCTTCAGCCCCTTCTTCAGCTGATTTCCTGCAATTTTTCAAATACCTGGAGGAGTCTCGCAGGTATGATGAGCAGAGGAGACAAGAGGAGGAGGCCCGCCGAGATCGTGTCCTGGAGGATTCTCGCAGGCATGATGAGGCTATAAGGAGACAGGAGTTCCAGAGCTTATTTCAGCTGTTGGCTCCCACCAGGACCCCTCCCGACTCCTCCACACCTGCTGGTCACCTTGGCGGACAGCAGCCACATTCTTCTCCACATCCCTCACACAATCCTCCACCACAGAAGGCTACGGCCCAGACACCACCACCATTGAAGCCTGACGCTACATTCCAGATGTTCCGGGAGTGGAGGAGACGCTGGGACGACTATGCTGTCATGGTGGACAGTCCAACCTGCCTGCGGCCAAACAGATAATCCAACTACCCTTGTGCCTGCCTCCCGAGCCCCAGCGTGTCTTAGAACACAACCCTCCAGATCCACCCCTCCACAGACAAGACTGTTGAAGAGGTGTTGGACGCCCTGCAGCTTCATATCAAGAGTCTAAGGAATGAGGCACTCCGGCGTCGTGAATTGTTGAGCTGCAGACAGCATGAAGGGGAAACTTTTGCAGAGTTCTACGTCCACCTCAAACGTCTCGCAGAAGAAGTGGATGTGTGCCCTGGTAACTCACCCATCTGTGTGGAGACACAACTCAAGACTATCATCCTCATGGGCCTCACGGACAAGGAGTTAGTCCAGAAACTCATCGCCCTGGACTCCAAGTCACTACTACAGGATGTCGTCACTACGTGCCGCTCGTATGAGGCTGCCAAATCTGCGACCACGGCCATTAGTGCGCCCCATGAACAAGTAAGGGCCGTCTCTTCATACAAGAAAAACAAGAAACAGGGCAGTGACAGGACCCAACCCCCCAAGCCTCCATCGAATGCAGCTGATGCCTGCCAGAGTTGCGCTCGCCGACACGGCCTGACAAGTGTCCCGCTGCTGGCAGCACCTGTAACAACTGTGGGCGCCACGGTCACTGGGCTCGGACAGCTAAGTGCCCTGCTCACAAGGTTCAGTGCCGCATCTGTTGTCTTCTGGGGCATTATGACAAGTGTTGTCCGTCGACTAAGAAGAAGGAAAGACGCCAAGGTGGCCCCCCAGGCGATACGGGTGCCCCCTCCAACTCTGGCAAGCCCCCCGACGCTAGGAGTAATAGCTGTCGTCAGGTGGGATCGACTCCTTCTACAGTCTTCGACGCCGCAACCCAGCTGTGTTACCCTCTCCTATGGCGACGCTACAGCCCGCCTACGTATGTTACCGGACACGGCCGCTGACGTCACCGTGATAGGCAGGCGTCACCTTGAGGATTTGGCTACCCCCCTGAGCAGCCTGCGAACCCCTTCGCCCACGACAACGTTCACGGCGGACGGCTCCCCGATGGCAACCTGCTCTGGGGGTATTTCAGGCTACCCTCACCTGCGGACAGAGAGTGTGTACTGCCCTGATCCATGGTGCACGAGGGTGTCCAGACTCCTCTGCTTTCATACAGCCACTGCAGGGAGTTAGCCATCATACCTCTGGCATTCCAACGCCCATACAAGAGGTCAAGCACGTCAACAGGTGTAAGGCTACACCACTTCCAGTCTCCACGTCGCCCGCTGAAGCCAAGAATTACTTCCTGCGGGAGTTTAGCCGACGTGTTGATGTCCAAAGACGCCCTAAAGACTGTGCCCCTCAAGCCTATGGTGGGTCAACCCATGAGGATCCATCTTAAAGAGGGAGCTGAGCCCTTTGCCATCCATACTCCCCGACAGATTCCCTTTGCCTTTAGGGACCAAGTCAAGCGAGAGTTGGGGTCCATGGTGGCCCAGGGCATCATCAAGCCTGCTGGAGACAACCCCTCAGAATGGTGCCACCCCCTCGTCGTTGTTGGTAAGGACAGCGGAGGAGTGCGCATCACCGTCGACCTCTCCAAACTCAACAAACATGTGTCCCGACCAGCTCACCCTTCGCCTACTCCCTCCGCAGCAGTTCGTGGTGTCGACCGAGGAGCTCGCTACTTCACCACTGCGGACGTCCTCTGTGGTTACTGGCAGATGGAGTTGGCTGAAGAGGACCAGCACCTGACCACCTTCATCACGCCGTATGGACGCTTCAAGCATTGCAGAGGACCCATGGGATTCACAGCTACGGGCGACGCCTTCTGCTACAGGGGTGATATGGCTCTACAAGGTGTGCAGAGGTGCACTAAGGTCGTGGATGACATACTGCTGTACGATGAGGACTACAAGTCTCACCTCGACCGCATCCATGAAGTGCTGACTAGGTGCCGCAAGTTCGGGATTACCCTCAACAAGAGCAAGTTTGTGGTTGCCGCACCTTCAGTGGATTTCTGTGGATACACCCTCTCAGGGGATGGTATTGCGGCTGACACTAGCAAAGTGGCTGCAATCGGGGACTTTCCGGCACCAACCAACTTGACCGACCTCAGATCATTCCTGGGTCTGGTCAACCAGCTGGCAGAGTTTACCCCTGACATCGCCACCCGCCGCTCAGCCCTTCCGCCCTCTGATGAGCCCCAAGAGGACATTTGTGTGGACTCCTGACCACGATGAGGCCTTCAGGCGAGTCAAGTTAGCCCTTGTCAGTCCTCCTGTTCTCGCACACTTCGACCCAGACCTACCCACCATTCTTCAGACTGATGCATCGCGACTCAACGGCATTGTGTATGCCCTCTTGCAGGACCACGGCAGTGGCCACCTGCGGCTCATCCAGTGTGGCTCTCGGTTCCTGGCGGACGCTGAGACCCGCTATGCTACTATCGAGTTGGAGATGTTGGCTGCTGTTTGGGCCATGTCCAAGTGTCGACTGTATTTACAGGGTCTACAGGATTTCACACTGATGACTGACCACCGCCCCCTCATCCCTATCATCAATCACTACACGTTTGACGCTGTGGAGAACCCCCGCCTCCAACGCCTGAAGGAGAAGACCTCACCCTATATCTTCAAGGCCGTGTGGCGTGCCGGCAAGTTGCTCTGCATCCCTGATGCCCTGTCTCGAGCCCCGGTCAGCCGCCCCACGCCAGAGGATGAGATCGCTTGTGCCGACGCCGCCACCTAGCTCAGGACTATAGTGACAACCAAGGACGTTATCAACTCAGGACGATCTTCGGCACGATCTTCGGCACCAGACGCAGACAGGACGCTACAGGATCTCCGGGTCGCGGCAAGAGCGGACCCTGCGTATGTTCGTCTACTCGACTGTGTGACCTCCGGATTCCCTGCCAACCGATACGACCTTCACAATTCCTTGCTCCCATACTGGAAGATACGGGACGAACTCTACGCTGATGATGACCTCGTCCTGTATGGAGCTCGGATCATGGTTCCTGCTGCCCTCCACCGACGCACCCTACAGCATCTTCATGACGGCCACCGTGGTGTGGAGGCCACTAAACGCAGGGCGAGGCAGGCTGTCTTCTGGCAGGGGATATATTCCGACATCACCAACACTGTTCAAGCATGTGAGTCGTGCCAGATCCTTCAGCCTAGCCTCCAGAAGGAACCACTCATGAATGATGACAACCCTACAAGGCCCTTTGAGTCTGTGTCGGCCGACTTTTTCATGGTCGCCGGGAAGTCTTTCCTGGTAGTCGTCGACCATCTCTCGGGGTGGCCTGTTGTTGTCCCCTGCACAGGCGACACAACCGCCTCTGCGACCATCAGGATATTCTGTCGCTACTTCCGGGAAGTTGGTGTGCCCCTTCGTCTGAGGACCGATGGGGGCCCACAATTCACCAGCCACGAGTTCCGGGACTTTATGAAGCGATGGGGAGTTCGTCATGTGGTAACATCACCGCATTACCCACAGGCGAACGGCCATGCCGAGGCTGCGGTGAAGTCTCTCAAGCACCTGACCTTAAAGACTGCACCCTCTGGCAACATTGACTGTGAGGATTTCGACCGGGGTCTCTTGGAACTCCGGAATACTCCAAACTTCACAGGCCGCTCCCCAGCCCAGTTCCTGTATGGTCATCCTCTTAGGACATGTCTCCCGGCCCATCCCAAGTCCTTTGCTGCGGAATGGCAAGCCAAGGCCGAGGACTGTGATAGACGTGCAGCCGACCGTGCCGAGCAGGTTAAGACCCGGTACGATGAGCACGCACAGCCCCTTCCCAGGTTACGTGTCGGTCAGCAAGTGCGGATTCAAGATCCGACCACGAAACGCTGGGACAAGGTGGGGGTTGTGATGAGCCTTGGCAGGTCACGGGCCTATGAGGTACGTCTCCCTAGTGGCCGTGTGTGGTGGCGGAACCGTCGATTCCTCCGCCCCGTGCCCCAAACTGGTGACTCCCTCAACCCTGTGGCCCCTTTCAATGATGCTGAACAGTCCTTAGCTTCTGACCCCCAAGTTACCCCACGTCGATCAGAACGGCTCAGTAGGAAAGAGTCCGCTCGAGAATGAACTGCGAGCGTGAGGGGGGAGGGAGGTGTATGTATATGATTTACCTTGTACAGTATCACTTTCATATCTAGTACAGTCACTTATGCATATGTAATATCTCTCTATGAGTAAGATTCATGTTAGCATCCAGGCAGTCATATTAGTTATAGCCACTCTGGCAACTCAAGCCTGGGGCTCCTCTCACCAGAGGGCCAATACATGTTTGTGTACCACGAGACAGAGCTATCAGCCTGTAGGCTCTGCTTCGTGCCTGTATCCCATATCCTTCTCAATAAGAACCTATATATCTACAGCGTGTCTACTTACTCCCCAACCCAAGAAAGGCCTGTTGTGCATCTATGGAGTTAGCTGGGACACACATAACAATACCTAGAAACCGCATGATTTGTTTCTTAGTCGTAGGCTGGGGAAACTGATCGATGGCTTTGATCTTTGTCTGTGGAGGGCACACCTGACCCATCCCCACCTCGAACCCCAGGTACAAAACTGTGGCTTTGACAAAATCGCAATTACCCAGGTTTACCACCAAACCTGCTTCATTCAGTTTATTAAAAAGCTGTCCGATGTGAGCACAGTGACTGTTAAAATCATCGTCGTATATTATGACATCATCTAGGTACACCGTACAGTTGGGAATGTCGGCTACAATGTCGTTCATTAATTTCTGAAACGTTGCAGGGGCATTTTTCAGCCCGTATGGCATAACATGGCAACGATATGTGGCACCGTCCACCACAAACCCACACACATCTCGCGTTCGCTCAGACAAGGGCACTTGCCAATATCACTTAACAAGGTCTATCTTAGTGAGGAACTTGGCTTTTCCTATCTTATCCACACTGTCGTCCATGCGAGGGAGAGGGTTGGCATTTGTGGGAGTTAAACCATTCAACCTGCGGAAATCTATACAAAACCGCACCTTGCCATCTGGTTTGGGCTGCAGTGTGACTGGGGAAGTCCACCTTACTGCACCCTCAGAAATCAGCCCACGTTTCAGCATATAATCCAGCTCTTCCCTAAGTGCTGGTAATTTAATAGGGGGAACATGGTATGGCACTGATTTAAAGGGCGGGTGGTCCCCAACATCGACATCGTGCACCGCTTGAGTAGTGAGGCCAGGATGCTCCGCGAAAACAGCTGGGTTTGAATCAAACAAGTGCTGCACAGCTACACGTTGCTCAGGCAGGTGCAATATCAACTTGTGAGCCACTTGTCTAGAATTCCCCGCCCACTTATCCGCAGAAACATGACAATCCCAATTATCCTCCCCCGCAGCTTGACTGTCCCTTCCTCCTTCTCCACCACGATCGCTGCAGATCAACACCGGGACAGTGAGAGGCTCGGAGGGGCGCCTCACATACTCTTTCATCAGATTTACATGGCAAAGTTGGTTCTTTTTCTTACGATCAGGAGTAGCTACTAAATAGTCTAGATCAGAAACCTTCCTTACAACCCAATACGGACCAGAATACTTAGCAGACAAGGGGTGTCCCACCAGAGGCAGTAGTATCAGTACCTCCTGATCTACTTCAAACTCCCTCAGCTTCACCTTCTGGTCGTATCTGTCCTTCATCTGAGCTTGTGAAATCTTAAGGTTCCGACCTGCTACCTCCAGGCTCTTTAGCATTCTCTCACGGCTTTCAACAACATACTTTAGAAGCGAGCATGGCTTTGTGACTCCCTCCCAGATCTCCTTGACTATGTGGAGGGGCCCCCTGACCCTGTGTCCAAAAACCAACTCGTTCGGGCTAAATCCCAAGCTCTCCCCAGGTACTTCTCTCGCAGCAAATAAAACGTATGGGAGACCTAGATCCCAGTCCTTCCCATTTTCCATGCAATAACACCGCAACATACTCTTGAGAGTCGAGTGCCACCTTTCCAAAACTCCCTGACTCTCGGGATGGTAGGCAGATGACACCACAGACACTATCCCATGTTGCTGCATGGTGTGCTTAAACAGAGCAGAAGTAAAATTGGATCCCTGATCAGACTGGATCTCCTGAGGGTAGCCATAACGAGAGAAATAGACAAGTAGGTTTTTGACAACAGTCTTAGCCATCCCGTTGCGCATGGGGTAAGCATCTGGATACCGTGTTGCTACATCCATTACAGTTAGTAAAAATTTATTGCCGGCACTAGTGGGGGGCAATGGGCCAACCATATCGATAACTACTTTGCTGAAGGGCGGCCCAATGACAGGGATGGGTTGTAACGGGGCTCTCGGGATGACCTGATTGGGTTTCCCAACAACTTGACAAGTGTGACACTGTGACGCCCATGACACGACACTCGCCTTTAACCCAGGCCACCAGAAAAGCTTGCTCAGAGCTGCCTCCGTCTTACGTGCCCCCAGGTGCCCTGCCAAAGGCACATCATGAGCTAATCTCAATAAGCTCTCATGGCACACCCTCGGTACTACTAACTGGTCCACTAATTCTGACCCGCCATCCCACTTTTTCTTGGGATCCTGATGTCTCCGATACAAGATCCCCTCGGACAAGAAAAAATCACCAGGCTGCGCATCCCCATCGCTCTCCAGTTCGACAGCACCATTACCACACGCCCTGACTTCAGGATCTTCCAGCTGCAAGGAACATATATCAGCAGGTGCGAGATTATCCAGGTTCATCTTAAATAATTCATTTCCACCTCCAATGTCCCGCTGAGCCATCCTTTCCTCACGCTGCGCATAACGATGCTGTCGCAGAGTCTCTTCCTGCCCTGCACCTGCACTAGCGGTGACAGGCCCCGGGGCCTCTCCAGACTCTAACATAGGTGCCAATAATGAGTCACCAAGAAACACTGCCGGCTCAAAACTCTCCAATTGACCAACACTTCCCGTTTACTTGTGACCATTCCTCCGCGGTTTGATAGACTGAGGTGGTGGCTGCAATGCTCCGGATGTCTGAGAACGCGTCACAACACACGCCATGGTTTGTACGCTACACTTCTCAACCCACTCCTGTTCCTCCCTACTAACGTCGGCCGCCTTCTCTGCAACCACCAAGGGTGAAACCTTAGAAGCAGGCACCGCAAAGTCGTTGCCGAGGAGGAGCTCGACGCCCCCAACAGGCAAGTTCTCTACAATTCCTACATCCAGCTCCTTCGCCACATCACCCACCTCCAACTCCATCCGCACTAGCGGGTAGGACTTCGTAGCATTGATCCCCTGAACTACTACCACCCGAGCAGCGTTAATCGGTCTACCAGTAAAGTTCTTTAACAAGGTCTGAGAAGCCCCCATATCACGCAATAGCTTAACTCCTCGCCTTTCGCCAGCCCACCTCACAAAACCATGCCCTCTATGACTCCAAAGACGTCGCGGACAGGGTTCGAGCCTTCTGGACTCTTGAATACAGGCTGTGTCCCACCCTCTGACGAACTACCCTTGGCAAACTCAGAAGATATAGGCGACACCCCTATGCTGCGGGCCAATGACACAACCTTGTTTGGTGGCTTGTTCGGACAAGCATTTGCAAAGTGACCCTCCTTGTGACATGCGAAGCACTCTTTACTCTTTGGTTTCCCTTGGGAGTGGGAGGTACCATTAGACTTCTTATACGGGACGGTATTTGGTTTATGTTCAGTTTTATTGTCAGTGCTAGATGGTTTTGTGTATTTATGTGTATCAAAATTCTTGGGGAGGGGGAGGGGTACGATCCTTTGCACCCGACTCACTCCTAGCTGCTGCTTCGCACCCTCGAATTAATGACAGTCGGAGGTCAGCCATTTCTGCTGCCTCCTGGAGAGTTCTAGGATTTTTTTCCTTTATATTTAATGTTAAGTCCCCGCCTGTGCACTTAAAGAACTGCTCCAAGAGAACCGGCTCACTCAACTCCTCAAAAGTAGCTGCCCTCTCAGAACGCAGCCAATGTCGTAGTGCATCAGACAAGTCCCGGGCGTGTTCTAGGAAGATACTATCCTTGCCCTTAGTAACACCCCGAAACTTCAAGCGGTACGTTTCTGGTTGTAACTCATAGGCCCGTAGCACAGCCTTCTTTAGCTCATCATAAACTACACAGGACTCTAAAGGTAGTGCATCATACGCTTTTAGCCCCTTTCCTAGGAGTTTTGATGAAACTAATGCTGCCCACTTTTCCTGAGGCCACTGGTGTTCCTGACACTTCTTCTCAAATCGCATAAAAAACTCAGCCACACATAATTCATCGAACACAGGAACTAGTTTAAGCAGGTGCGACAATGATTGGTCCCGATGTCTGTTACCTCCCCCAATATTTCGCCCTGTTACCTCCACTCGAGATCTCTCCAGCTCCCTGTCAGCCCAATACCTAGTAGACTCTGCCTGCAGTTCAGCCTTTTGTATAGCTGTTCTCTCTGCAGCCTCAGCCTGAGCTCTAGCAACCTCAGCATGAGCTCTAGCAACCTCAGCCTGCACACTAACCTGTCTTTCGGCGGCCTCAACCTTGGCCATCTCAAGCCGAAACAACAAATCTGGAGTCAATCCTTGAGGAGGGGAAGGTGCATTTAATGGAGAGGGTCCCTGTGATTGAATTCCACGCTGCCATTGACCATCAACTTGTGGGTATGTACTAAATTCAGGCACCCTGACGTTTGATATTGGGGTAGAGTGGAGGGGGGGGCTGGGGACCGGGGCCCCCAGTCGCCTCTCCACCCAGGTCTCTCCCTTCTAAACCCAATATCAAAGTCCTCAGCTGATCTTTGCTCATGCCACTTAAACCCTGGTGACCCTGAAGACCTGCCACACACTTTAAGCCATACTTATTCAGCTTCAACACCCTGGCAGCGGTAAGGGGCACCTCTAAAAATCTTCTAGCACCCTCCTCGCTATCGACTAGCCACTCCACAGGTCTTTCTCCCACCGAGCCTGTATCGTGACCTGACCCATCACTGTGTTCTGATGTATTAGACATGTTTGTGTACTGCAGTAATTATCACGGTTATAGAATGTGCCTTATCTCCTATGCAAGTATGTATATACTAATGTTATTTAAAGTCTTTAACACCTTACGAGCGGCCTATGCGGTTTATTTATGTGTACCGCCCAGCGGGGTGTTTTTAGCCAAAATAGGGCTGTTTACGTGATCATTTTCATGCCTAAATAAGACCCAGAACGTAAAACAAGTATCTATCCCTGAAAGGGCATAAACAGAGCTTTCGAATGACACCATAACGATCCTTGTATGATGGATAGTTTTCTTGCAATAACCGTGCAACGCGAGTGCAAAAGCAGGTAATTCGGTACTTTCGGTACATAATTGAGTATGTAGCGAGTGAGAGAGGGAGGAGGGAGCTGAGATTTGTGTCAGTAGGTTCGCCGCGGTGGTCTGGAGCAGTCATACGCTCGCTAGTCTCCTGCCACCACTTGTCTCTCTCTCTCAGCCACATTACGTGCTGAAATTGCCACTCGACCTATGTCGAGCGCCGCCACATAGTCCAGCTTTATTTAACTCGACTTAAGTGGTGAGCCGCTTTTTAAGGGTTAATGTGTTATATTGGTTGCTCCAAAAAAAAACTCTATGTCCACTGTATTCCTCTAATCATAAGGAATCTCAAAACAAATGACCACTATATTCCTCTGTTCAGTAAATCCTATGCAAGGTCGCCATTTGTTACGTCCTGGGATATATAAACACTGGGCTCTTTTTATTGGACTAGGTATGCGGCAACAAGCAACAACGGAAAATGCTAGATCCAACCCTTATCTATAAACCCAGGCAACAAACCACCCTAACCGTCAAGAGTCCTGCCTGGACAACGAGGTGTCCTATGACTCGGTTACAGGGTGCACGCACTATAGACTGCTGATAGTCAAGCAGGCTCTATAAAAGATCACACAATTAAGTTGACTTAAAGCTTCAAGGAAAAGATAGATAACGGAATTAACCCTTATTTAGCGGCGAGCAACATAAGTCGAGTTAAATAAAGCTGGACTATGTGGCGGCGCTCGACATAACTCGAGTGGCAATTTCAGCACGTAATGTGGCTGAGAGAGAGAGACAAGTGGTGGCAGGAGACTAGCGAGCGTATGACTGCTCCAGACCACCGCGGCGAACCTACTGACACAAATCTCAGCTCCCTCCTCCCTCTCTCACTCGCTACATACTCAATTATGTACTGAAAGTACCGAATACCTGCTTTTTGCACTCGCGTTGCACGGTTATTGCAAGAAAACTATCCATCATACAAGGATCGTTATGGTGTCATTCGAAAGCTCTGTTTATGCCCTTTCAGGGATAGGTACTTGTTTTACGTTCTGGGTCTTATTTAGGCATGAAAATGATCACGTAAACAGCCCTATTTTGGCTAAAAACACCCCGCTGTGCGGTACACATAAATAAACCGCATAGGCCGCTCGTAGGGGTTAAATTGCAGAAACAATTTAATAACAAACTAGAAGAAAGTACATTTAACGTTACGTTAATTAATACAACTAATCACCCCTGCGTGAAAGAAGGTGAAAGCAAACAGTCCTCAAAACATCGTACAGGTAGACAAGCGGGTCTCTAAACTGCATGCGGCTACTGTAGGATC
This sequence comes from Paralithodes platypus, assembly GCA_032716605.1. Classification (NCBI taxonomy): domain Eukaryota; kingdom Metazoa; phylum Arthropoda; class Malacostraca; order Decapoda; family Lithodidae; genus Paralithodes; species Paralithodes platypus. The sequence goes on along the minus strand of CM064480.1, from coordinate 10,902,865 downwards.
TGATGCTTAGCAAAGAGTACGTTACGGATTTAGAGAACTCTTAACTCATAAGCAGGAATAAATAATAGTGATTGGACATACAGTGTATAATGGCATAGGTATAATTAAATAAAGGCAGCAACTCGCAACATAACCACATACAGGTGTGCTTCTCACTCTTAGTCAGGCAAGCCTGCTCGGACAGAGTTTCCAAGCCACACCCTGACTCACAATGCTCACAAAAACGGTAAACTGTGGCACAATAACAAGCATACAGAGATAATAAACCCCTAGCTGTTAATCTGCCAGCTGGCAGAGGTCTAGCCGGAAGGATATAGGCTTAGGATATCCGGGCTGAGCCACCTGCTCTAGCCTAGGGACGTTCCCAGGTCTGTGCGCCAAATTACTCTAATTGAAAGGGTGCTCTCTTGAGAGACTCAGATCGCAAGTATCTGACTCTCTCCTGGCGACCCTAAGACAAAAGCAAGACGTGCTAGCACAGTGCTGAGTGGACTACGCAAGGGCCCTCACACAACACAACGCTAGACACACAGGAACACAGACAAGAAAATGCCCCCAGACTCCCACGGGTATCCTAGTAAAGTCGTGCGGGTCCACGGGACTCGCACCAGCAGACTTTACTTAAAGGATCGCAAAAAGCCTCCCCTCCGGTCTAGCCCCTGCTAACCTGACACAAGAACACACTAGCAAGCATGAAACCACCAAATATGAGACAACAAAAAAGCTTCCTAGGTCTCATTAACAATTACATCCCTGCATAAGGCCCAAAATCCTATCTAGTTATCTGAGAGCTCATTGTTAATACAATAATAGATATAAGGTCTATCAAGGGATGGGATAATTAAATAGATTGGTGAAGTAGTGGAAAGAAGGTATACAAAGTAAGAGAGAACGTTTCTAAGTGGGGTTGAGAGGAATAGATATCAAGGGGGTCCGAAGAGTACGACAATGAGGTGAGCTCTGAGTCTTGAATCTGTCTGGACCCCCCCCCCCCCCCTAGGCATGAAGAATACATCCCAGGCTTGGCAACACTCAACACAGTTGCCTGGTCAAAATCCTCTACCCCGTGCGTGAGTCGAAACTAAGCCTAACGTTGCAATCAAATGCATGTGGCAACGCTTCAGGCTCGTCCCAAGCTGGTCTCTCCGCGCGAAGCAATGTCCCAAGACGGTCTCTCTCTCCCGCTCGTCTCTTCCCGCTCTCTCTTGACTTACATCTTATATATTATAATGAAACAATCAACTATCGAGAATAAAATATACTAAGATGCGTTGGTTAAGAATAAGGGCAGCTTCAAGCTGTGAAACAACGTAAAAATATCCCAGACATTAGTTACATTGTCGTAGGATAAATAGTAAGGGAAAGGCTGCCGGCCGGCTACCACCAGCCGGTTTCTAAACGGCTGGGCAGCCGACGCGCGCGCATGCCCGCACGTGGTTACTATGCAGAAGCGTCACAAGTGGATGTTGGTGTATCGCTGAAAAGGGAGGGAAATGAGTGTAAGCTACCTATACTGCTGTTTGCGGATGATACAGTTCTGATGAGTGATAATGAATGGGAATTGCAGGGTCTGGTAAATGAGTTTGGAACAGTGTGCGAAAAACGGAATTTGAAGGTAAATGCAGGGAAGAGCAAGGTCATGGTCTTCGAAACCGGTGAAGTCACAGAGTGTGAGGTGAAGCTGAACGGTCAGGCTATGGAAATCGTCAGCTCTTTTAAGTATCTGGGCAGTGTGTTGAGTAAAGATGGGACTATGGATGAAGAAGTGCGGGAGAGGGTACAACAGGGGAAGAGGGTTGTAGGAACGCTGAAAGCAGTAACAAGAAATAGGGTGGTCAGTATGGAAGTGAAGAAGTCCTTGCATGACAGTGTGGTAATCCCGACACTGACTTACAGAAGTGAAGCATGGACGTTGGTTGAGAGACTCAGACCAAGAGTGAGAGCAGTGGAAATGAATTACTTAAGAATTGTGTGCGGAGTTACATGGAGGGATAGACAGACTAATGAAGAAGTAAGAAGGAGGTGTGGTGTGGAGGTAGATGTGCTGGAAAGTGTGAAAAGGAACAACTTGAGATGGTTCGGCCATATGGAACGTATGGAAAGCGAGAGAATGACTAAGAGGGTGTACGAGAGCGAGGTGGAGGGACAGAGAGGGAGAGGTAGACCGAAGGATGGAGTGAGGAAGTATATGAACGAAGGCGGTGCTGGTTGGTGGGAGGGGCGTCGACTGACTAGGGACAGAGGTGCATGGAGGAAGTTCGTTCGTGGTCACCCCTTCGGGGATCACGGCGTTGGGCAATAGATAGATAGATAGAAATCAAAACTAAGACGGACAGTTGTGAGTTACACAAATGCATAATGCTCATTAAAAGGCAATTTAAGTAAAATAAATAAACGGATAATCTTTAACGATAGACCAATCTGATACAGCATTTATGTGTAGTCCAGTTCTGGTGTCCAGCATACAGGATATAATAGAGTAGAAGGAATCCAAGCTCGGACTACAAAGTGTACTCCCTTGATTAGAAGACTGATCTATGAGGACAGGTTGAGAGCTCCTAATCTAATTTTGTTGGAATTTATAAGACTACATGGTCAACTCATTAAAGTGTGTATAGTACTTAGTGGGCTTTACAATGTGGGTAATATATAGTTTTTGATATTATATACTAAATATAATTTTGTAAATGTCTCGCTTTCTCTCCTGTTACATCAATATTCCACAGTCAACCTTAAGCTTGTACTTGGTGGTATACAGTATATCATTTGTGTTTTCCTATATAACTTTTACTGAATAATATGTTTCCATCTTTGTTATTCCCTGCATTGTCTCTTCCCAGCCAGTAGTTTTCTTTCACCCTTCGCATTTCCATGATAACAGTGACCATCAACCTTCGGTCTTAAAAAAGTCAGTGGTGAAGAAAGATGAAAGGATGAAGGACATATTCAATTTTGACCTGATCAATGAAGGAAAGTTGGAATAAAAGGAAGGTCATGGCTGCAAGAGTCTTACATGTTTACCAGAAAATTATGCAATATGAGAGATTAAGTGGTACACTTATGCGGTGCCTATGGTGCCCTCATCCCAATCTGGAAATGGGAGCAGTACACACGCGCATGTAATTTATACCATGGTATTACACTACTCAGTGTGTCAGGCAAGGTCTTTGTCCATATCTTACTGATACAAAGTTGGGGTCACTTTCTATATGTCCTGAGAAATGAGCAATTTTATGTAATGTCCAAGAAGTCAACAACTAACCAAATTCTGAAGCTTATGGTCCTTGTGGGAGACCAGTTTAGATTTCGAGATGTTTTTTTTTTTTGTTTTTTTTTTTTTCTATTTGAGTGAGGGAGGCAAAAGGCAGAACTGCTTATAGCGAGTGCCTCCCCCATAGTTGAAAGAGTGATAGGGCCAAAATCAAGGGACGTTCGAGTCAAAATGCCTGGACACACGAACTTTGAAGCAATTTAAGTCATAGGAAGAGGGAAAGACTGATTCTGGGAGAGAGTTCCAGAGTTCAGCTTTTGAATAAAAGAAAGTCTGAGAGTAACGTTTCACTCTTGGGTTGGAGAGTTGCACAGAGTAGGGGTGGGATTGTGTTGCAAGATGGGTACCACATGCCCTACGTAAAGGAGGTGGTATACACTGGGAAAGCTCTGAGGAACACTGATTATTATAGTAGCGATAGAATAGCGAGAGAGATGCAACATTGCGACGAAGAGAGAGAGATTGCAGAGTTGGTGAGTGGACGGGAGTTAATGATACGAAAGGCCTTCCTTTCAATTTTGTCTAGGAGAGCGGTGTGAGAGGAACCTCCCCACACATGTGAACATTACTCAATACAAGGACGCACTATGCCCCTGTACAGAGCAAGAAGCTGTGCAGGGGTAAAGAACCCCCAAAGGCGGTTGAGCACACCCAGCTTCTGGGAGGCTGCCTTAGCAAGACTGGTAATATGGTCCTTCCAACTGAGAGCAGAAGAAAAAGAGACACCAAGAATATTGAGAGAAGATGAAGGATTGATTTTTGTGTTGTTGAAGAAAAAGGGATAGTCCACAGGGAGTTCCTGATGGGTAGATAGATGGAGATATTGGGTTTTGGAAGCATTAAAAGTAACAAGGTTTTCTCTGCCCCAATTGGAGATAGTAGTTAGATCAGAATTTAAGTAATTTAAGCGCTCCGGGTTGCCATCGCGCTCAGAGTGGGTGCGGCAGTTTGTCACCCACACACTTGAAAGTGTGGTGGGGGGATGGATGCTCAAGGTCACCATGCCTTGTCATGTAATTACAACGCAGGCCGCCTGCCAAGACACTCTGCACTAAATGATGTCATAAAACGGGCCCTGCAGAGTGCTAACCGTGCATCAATCCTCGAACCACATGGACTTCACAGAGAAGACGGCAAACGGCCAGATGGGATGACCACTTTCCCTTACAAGAATGGCCGGTGCCTCGTGTGGGATGCCACATTGTTGACACTTCTCCACAACCAACATCGCCAGAAACGCCGACGAAGCAGGTGAAGCCGCCCGGATAGCAGAAAATAAAAAGCGAGAAAATATCAAGCCATCGCCAGAAATCATCAGTTCGAGCCCCTGGCATTCGAAACTTCAGGAGTCTTCGGCCCTACCACCCTTAAGATGGTGAATGAAATAGGCCGTAAAATCAGAGAAGTTTCAGGAGAACCCCGGGAAACCCTCTGGCTCAAGCAAAGACTAGGGATGGCTATCCTCCAGGGCAATGCCACCAGCGTCATGAGCTCAGTTCGACAGGACTGGGTCATGCCACTGTGTGAGGCCCGGGCAGGAGTGGTGTATCCGTAGTCTTTCCACAGTAGGGTAAAACAAAACATAAACTTTATTTGTATGTAACATGTGTGATGCACATAAATAAATAAAAGGGGATGTGTCGGATGGTTGAAAGCCACAGTTGCTCGCGCGTTTGGGACTAGCAACACGTATTATGAAAAACATGTATCCTCCTTCATTCACTGTCCCCCCCTTCACTCACTCAACCCCACAATTTGCCGGAGGATAACAGGTTTTTCACAATACGTAGACGGAGGTCTTTTAAAAAAAAAAAAAAAGTATTCTATGGCTTCATTCCGTTTGTCATTGAGGAATTGCTGCTTGGGCGTTCTGAAAAACTAATGGAGTAGTGTAAGGTTGAGTCGTCTGCGTATGAATGGATGGGAGTTGAGGTACAGTTGAGAAGGTCATTTATAAAAATTAGAAAGAGAATAGGAGATAGGACAGACCCAGCTGAGAAACACCGGAGTTTATAGGGTGAGGAAGTGAGCGATGGCCGTCCACAACCGCAGCTATGGAACGACCGGAGAGGAAATTAGAGACAAAGGCACATAGAGGGGATAGAAACTGATGGAGGGATAGAAACCGAAGGAGGGTAGTTTAGAAATTAAAGATTTGTGCCAGACTCTATCGAAGGCTTTCTATATGTCTAGTGCAATACAAAAAGTCTCACCGAAGTCCCGAAAGGAGGATGACCAAGAGTTAGTAAGATATGAAAGAATATCACCAGTAGAGCGACCCTTAACACCTTACGAGCGGCCTATGCGGTTTATTTATGTGTACCGCACAGCGGGGTGTTTTTAGCCAAAATAGGGCTGTTTACGTGATCATTTTCATGCCTAAATAAGACCCAGAACGTAAAACAAGTACCTATCCCTGAAAGGGCATAAACAGAGCTTTCGAATGACACCATAACGATCCTTGTATGATGATTGTTTTCTTGCAATAACCGTGCAACGCGAGTGCAAAAAGTACATACAAAAAAGTGCATTCGGTACTTTCAGTACATAATTGAGTATGTAGCGAGTGAGAGAGGGAGGAGGGAGCTGAGATTTGTGTCAGTAGGTTCGCCGCGGTGGTCTGGAGCAGTCATACGCTCGCTAGTCTCCTGCCACCACTTGTCTCTCTCTCTCAGCCACATTACGTGCTGAAATTGCCACTCGAGTTATGTCGAGCGCCGCCACATAGTCCAGCTTTATTTAACTCGACTTATGTTGCTCGCCGCTAAATAAGGGTTAAGGAAGCCATACTGGCGATCTGAGAGCAGATTATGAGAAGAGAAATGCTTAAGAAATTTGGAAGCAAGAATAGTTTCAAAAACTTTAGAAATACAAGAGATGAGAGCAATTGGACGATAGTTGGAGGGTTGAGAACGGTCACCCTTCTTTGGGAGCAAACTTCCAGCATGAAGGGAAGATGTTAGAGGATAGACAGAGACGAAAGAGTTTGCCTAGGCAGGGAGTCAGCACGGGAGCACAATTTTTGAGTACAACAGGAGGAACACCGTCCGGACTGTACGCCTTATTAATATTAAGCCCAGAGAGGGTAGAAAGTACATCTTTAGAAGAGATTAGGATATTAGGCATAAGTAAGAGAGATGAGGGTGGAGAGGGAGGAATAGCACCGGAATCATCCAAGGTGGAGTTTCTAGCAAAAGTTTGAGCAAAGAGTTTAGCTTTGTCAGAGGAAGAAGTGATGGTTGTGCCATCAGAGTGGGAAAGGGGAGGGAAAGACGAGGAAGAGAAATTGTTGGAGAGGTTTTTGGCTAGATGCCAGAAAGCTTGGGAAGAGCTAGAGTTAGATAGTTCAGTGCATTTATTTTTAATGAAAGAGTGCTTGGCAAGTTAACGAACAGATTTGGCTTGATTCCGGGCAGAGACATAGGAAGAATGAGAGTCTTGAGTTTTAAGGCGTCGGTACCGTTTGAATGCTTCCTCCTTATTGCGGACAGCAGTAGAACAGGCGTGAGTAAACCAAGAATTTTTAGCATTAGTCTGAGAGAAAGAGAATGGAATGTATGCTTCCATACCTCGGTAATGCGTTCAGCATTCTCCGAGGATCCCCGGCCACGGAAGCAGAAATAATTCCATGGGAAATCAAAGAAGTACTGCCGGAGAGCCTCCCAGTCAGCAGCGCCAAAGTGCCACAAGCGCCGCCGGCTAGGAGGATCGGGTAGCCGTACTGGAGAGATAGGACAGGTGATAGAGATAAGTTTATGGTCGGAGGAGCCCAAAGGAGAAAAAGATCGACAGTATAAGAAGAAGGGTTAGAAGTTAGAAACAAGTCAAGAATTTTGGGCCGATCTCCGAAGCGATCCGGGATACGGGTGGGTTGCTGAACTAACTGCTCTAGGTCATTTAGGATAGAAAAGACGTAGGCTTGTTCACCAGGTGGGTCAGTAGTGTGAGAGGGGAGAGCCATTGGCGGTGGTGAACGTTGAAATCTCCTAAGATGGAGATTTCTGAGAAAGGAGACATGGATAGAATGTGTTCCACTGTAGAGTTTAGATAGTCAAAGAATTTGGGAAAGTTGGTAGAGTTAGGGGAAAGATAGACAGCACAGAAATATTTAGTAAGAGAATGACAGGAAAGTTTGAGCCATAAAGTTGAGAATTCAGAGGAGTCGAAATCGGGAACTCGAGAGCAAGTGAGTTTGTTGTGCACATATGCACAAAATCCGCCTTTGGCTTTAAAACTAGGATAGAGAAAGTAGGAGGATACAGAGAAGGGGCTGCTGGATGTTGCTACAGACACCTGAGTTCGGTGAGGAAAAGAAGATCAGGTTTGTAGGAGGAGAGATGGTGTTCAACAGAGTGAAAATTAGAGAAAAGTCTGCGAATGTTGCAGAAATTAATAGAAAGAGTAACAGGCCGAGGTCCAGGTAACTTTGTGAGGTCGTCAGGGGAAAGTCGGGTGGGTGAGGGGGCATTTATGGTTCCCCTCCCCCCCCCCCCGGGGGACTCCGAGGCTGGGCTAAAATTCATCATTTGGATTCAATTTTGGTGTGGAGGATTGAAGTGTGGTGTACATTTTTAGTGTAGTGAAGTGGATAGGAGGAGGAGGTGTGTGTGAGAGCTAGCTGGATTGCTCTCAGTGTAAATGTTGTCAACTTTATGATGACATTAGACTCTGTAGTTCAGGACACTCCTGGAACATTTCTCCATGACATACCTGCAACGATAATTATTGATCTGGAGTCCAGATTATTAACTGGAATTGAGAGGGCTATCAATTCTGGTGGACAGGCTTCTCCCTTCTTTCCTGTGAAGTCAGGAGTGAGGCAGGGGTTGGTGCTGGCACCCTCATATTTTAAATGGTTACTGTATCGGACAGTTGCGTGTGATTCAGTTATCCTAGTTGAGTCGCTGAAGACTCACACGCTTGCTCTTGAGGAACTACACAAGGAATTGGTCTACAATTCCTGACCTGGTCTACAGGTCAATTGGAATATAAGTTGTAGTACTTGGTAGCTTATTAGGTTAAACATTGCTGTCTGTACATTCATGTGGCGAAAACATAGGGGTTTTGGATAAATTTACTTATATTAGTAACAACGGTTGCTCAACCTTCTATGCCTCATCCTGCATATAGAATTATAGACTGAATAAAAGGCATATATAGGATATGACCGGGGTTGCCTACTAAAATAAATAACTTTTGCCTTGGTGCATATCCTACCTGCCTACCAAATGTCGTGAAAATCTCTGGATCGCTCCTAAATTGAATCACTTCCTGCTTGATACATAAAATATCTGCCAACCAAATGTTGTGAAAATCTGTTCATAACGCATATCCTATCTGGCCACGAAATGTCATTAATATCTCCGGATCGTCTCCTAAACTGAATCACGTTTTCCTTTGCGTATATCCTATCTGCCCATCACATTTCGTGAACAACGGTAAATAATTGTGTGAGATATTTTGTTTACAACAAACAAACAGACAGACAAACGGAAGCGAGAACGTAACCTCCCAAGTGAACAAAACGAGGTGAATGAAGGAAAAATTAAAACTCTGATATTGGTTTGTGATTGATTGTCTTATTATCCATTTCACATGTTCTTTGATCTTTAACTTCGAAAAAGTGAGAATGGTGCATTTTTATAGAAACTAAATGGCCAATTACAGTAATACTGTCCCTTTGAAGGTAGTCTATTTATATTTGTCACACCTCTACTTTTTCGCACCTGTACTTTCTATTATTCTGCTGTTGTATTATTATTATTACCATTACCAACGAAGGTGGAGGAGGTTAAATGTGTGCTTCCATTTTGTATGTGTGTCTGTTTGTTAGTTTGTTTGTTTGAAACATGATACATATAAAAAAAATATCAACTGATTATCACGCAAATTGGTTGTCCGATAGGATATGCGCCAGGGAAGAAATATTACAATTAAAGAGGTGATCACAAAGAAAATGTGTTGAACTGTTCATTATGCAAAGCTAACAACTGAATAAAATGTCTTGACATTTAATATCTGTCCATAACATTATTTATCATACATACTCATACACATGAGTGTGCTTTTCGAGAACAATTGAGAGTGGAAGGCGGCGTCAGGTGGCTGTGATGAGTCCCACAGGCTTCCTATAATATTTATATGGGGGAGTATGGTGTGCGTAATAAGGTTACCTAACCTATTTCCAAGTAATGTTGAATTACTATGGATGCTATACTGGGTGTAGACTGTAGAGTAACTGGGTGTAGAGTAATTACCTAGCTAAAATGAATAATAATTCAGATTAGACTGTAAATAATACAACGTAAATATAATTATCCTTAAATGTAAATTAAGCGAGTAAAGCAATACAAAACATAAAGGATTAATATTATTGAGTGTATGCGATCGCAGTTAAGCTACTAAACTTTATTATATGAGTATGTGAATACATAGCATAATTAAAAAATCATCTTAAATAACTATATGACATCTATATAATGTGGCCATACACAATCATACAGTAATCATGAGTGATTTCTTATTTTAGAGCAAAAATAGGGAGTTAGGTGTAACCGAGGTTTGGAGTTACCTCATTCTGGAACATCAGTGTATCCAAGGTGTAATCCACAACAATAATATTCACGCCTCTAGATCTGAGATTATATTGGTGGGTCCTAGTGTCAGCATCTTGCTGGTTAAGTGTCACAGTGTTATCATTGCAAGTAGGTTTGGGTGGTGTATTTTAGCTTTCTTTAATCTTTTCAGGTGTTAGTTTTGATTGGGCGTTGAAGTGAGTTGGGTTTTATTTTGAACTCTATCCTACTTTTGTGGTGTTTAACATGGTGTATAGAACTGTTTTCTTGGGTACTCCGTACGCACTCCACAGTTTCTCCTTGTAAACCCCCAATGAGAACTTGATCCATGTGTGGTAGGATAATAATGTTCACTTTTGACATAGCTTCTAAACCCGGCAGCATGTCGGTGTTTGTTAGGAGCTCAGAGATTACATAGAAGTGCAGATTAGCTGTGTGCTCTTCTGTGAATTCTATGGGAAGGGTAACCTTAGATAAGGTTTCTAGTTGGTCTTTACTTACAGACTTAATCTCGATATCTGGGTAAGATTCTTCGTGGTTCAAGTCTCTCAAGCTTTTGAATTTAACAAGGCTTATGAGGCTTACTGGAGAGCCTGTGTCGAGGAATAGTTCTATATCATGAATACCACAGCTGGCAGGTAACATGAGTGCACTTTCATTAACACTGCTAATGTTGACAGTTTTGCGTTTGGGTGTTTGGCAGGATGCATTTGTTAGCCCAGAGGAGTGGCTTTGTTTAGTGATACTTCTCTGGGCACATAGTTTTTCCCCGAATTTGGTGTGGAAGGACTGGTGTTGGTTTGGCTGTTGGTGTTGCTGGCAGTAGTGTTGTTGCTAGCATTAAATTTGTGTTGATGTGTGTCCTACCATTTGGTGTTTTTCCTCATATTTTCTCTCTAATTAAGTTTACATGTGAGCAGAACTTTGTCAAGTGGCCCTTTTTCTTGCAGAATCTGCAATAAGACTCCATTCTCGGCTATCTCCTGTTCTTCCCTATCCTTGATGAAACATTCTTTACTGTAGTGGCCTTTGTTGCCACAATAGTAACAAGTTATGTCTTGGTTGTGCCTTGGGTTGTCATGCTTTGAGCTGTGGTATCTGTTGTGTGGCTTTATATCTTTACCATGCTGTTTGTTGACAGATAGGTAAGATGTACTGCTATTGTTGCTTGCCTTCCGTTGGGCCTGAAATATTTTGTGTTCGACAGCAGCTACTGTGTTAGCGTTATTGAGTTTAGCTTTGGCAACAAATTCTACCTTACTATCCTTAGCTGTTTCCTTACATTTATCCTGAATAGCATCGGCAAAGTCAAGCAGTGTGTTATCAGGTGTGAATGGGAGAGTATGAAATTAGCCTTCGATACTCTGAGGGAGTGAATTGGCTATGAGCATATAACCAAATAGATTGGCAACCTGATCAACAGTCATGTATTCATGTGACTGTCTCTTATGGGTCCATGACATACCCTTCTCTTTCTCTCAGACTATCTATCTATCTATTTACTCAGGCCAAATCCCCACGTTTCCTATTAGTCTCTCAGACTAATTCACAAAAATCTTGTTTTACTCACGCTTGTTTTACTGCTGTTCTCAATAAGGAGGAAGCATCCGAACGGTACCGTCGCCTTAAAACGCAAGAATCCTGTACTGTATAATTATGTCTCTGCCCGGAATCAAGCCAAATCTGCTCTTCGACTCGCCAAATCTCTTTCATCAATAAAAAGTGCTCTAAGCTTTCCAAATCTAGCTCTTCCCAAGCATTTTGGCATCTAGACAAAAACCTCTCCAACAATTTCACTTCCTCATCTTTCCCTAATCATTTCCACTCTGATGGTACCAATGTCACCTCTTCCTCTGACAAAGCTCAACTCTTCGCTCAAACTTTTGCTAAAAAATACACCTTGGATGATTCCGGTGCTGTTCCTCCCTCTCCACCCCCCTCTAACTTACTTATGCCTAATATCATAATCTATTCAAAGGATGTACTCTTGGCCTTCTCTGGGCTTAATACTAAGAAGGCGCACATACCGGATGGTGTTCCTGTTGTACTCAAAACCTGTTCTTCCGTGCTGACTCCCTACCTAGGCAAACTCTTTCGGCTCAGTCTATCCTCTAACGTTTTTCCTTCATGCTGAAAGTTTGTTCTTATTCAAACTATCCCAAAGAAGGGTGACCGCTCTCAACTTTTCAACTATCGTCCAATTGCTCTCATTGCTTGCATCTCCTATGTTATTTTACCTCTGAAGTGCGCATGGGGGTAATTAGACACCTCTCCCAGTATTTGAGGTGTTTCCGTCACTAAAATATTCATTGTACTATTAATAGCATTAATACTTATCCATATGCGCCTATTATGGGTTGATTATAAAGGTATTAACCCTTAATTAGCGGCGAGCAACATAAGTCGAGTTAAAAAAAGCTGGACTATGTGGCGGCGCTCGACATAGGTCGAGTGGCAATTTCAGCACGTAATGTGGCTGAGAGAGAGAGACAAGTGGTGGCAGGAGACTAGCGAGCGTATGACTGCTCCAGACCACCGCGGCGAACCTACTGACACAAATCTCAGCTCCCTCCTCCCTCTCTCACTCGCTACATACTCAATTATGTACCGAAAGTACCGAATTACCTGCTTTTTGCACTCGCGTTGCACGGTTATTGCAAGAAAACTATCCATACAAGGATCGTTATGGTGTCATTCGAAAGCTCTGTTTATGCCCTTTCAGGGATAGGTACTTGTTTTACGTTCTGGGTCTTATTTAGGCATGAAAATGATCACGTAAACAGCCCTATTTTGGCTAAAAACACCCCGCTGTGCGGTACATATAAATAAACCGCATAGGCCGCTCGTAAGGTGTTAACCTGAAACAACAATAAAACGAGTGAAAACAGGGTTTGGATGGTCAAAATCGGAGATATAGCCCGCGAGTTGTATAATGTATGGGTGAGGCAAGCTGCTTTCCCGCCAATTTCCCCCAAGGCCACTGAGACACAGTCGATCGATACTCTCTCTCTCTTGCATTCGCTTGCTATCAGTGATGACCACACCCTGCAACCGGATTTCTAATGTTAGCACGAAAATATACCTCAGAATAAGGGAATAACAGGGAAAATAGGTGATAACTGAAGGAGAGGAGGAAAGTGGGGAAGGAGGGGAGGTAGAGGACTGAGATTTTGCATGGCCCAGGGGCCAAAAAAAAACAAAAAAACAATTTCGATGTCAAAAGTTGATTTTTTTTTCTCTGACTCTTAAGAGTCTCCCCGCAGTCCGCCGGGAGAACTCTTAAGAGTCTTCCCGCAGTTCCCGGGTTAAACTATTCTCAACTCAAAATTTCTTAAGCATTTATCTTCCCATAATTTACTTTTAGATCGCCAGTACGGTTTCCTTAAGGGCCGCACTAATGGTGATCTTCTTGCTTATCTTACTAACTCCTGGCCATCCTCCTTTTGGGACTTCGGTGAGGCTTTTTTGTTGCTCTAGACATATCGAAAGCCTTTGATGAAATCTGATGAAGTCTTTAATTTCCAAACTACCCTCCCTTCGGTTTCTATCCCTCTATCTATCCTTTTGTCTCTAATTTCCTTTCAGACCGCTCCATAGCTACAGTTGTGAATGGCCATCGTTCACTTCCTCAACCTATGAACTCTGGCGTTCCTCAGGGTTCTGTCCTGTCTCCAATTATCTTTCTAATATTTATCAATGAACTCCTTAACAGTACCTCCAATCCTATCCACTCATATGCTGATGATTCTACTTTACTCTATTCAACTAGTTTTTTTCACATCAACCTAACATGCAAGCACTCCAAAAAAAAAGTGGTTGCCATAGAATGCCTATCGTCTGATCTTTCAATCATTTTTGATTTGGGCAGATAAAATCTTGTTACTTTCAACGCCTCCAAGACCCAGTTGCTCCCTCTATCTCTACATCACAGTCTTCCACAGGACTATCAACTATTCTTCAACAATATGCAACTCAACCCTTCATCTTCTCTCAACATTCTAGGTGTATCTTATTCAACTGGCCTTTCTGGGAAAGATCATATTACCATTCTTGCGAAAACAGCTTCCCAAAAATTAGGTGTGCTCCACGATCTCCGTAGGTTTCTCACCCCTGCACAGCTTCTTGCTTTGTATCGGGGCACAGTGCGGACCTTTATTGAGTATTGTTCGCATGTGTGGGGAGGCTCCACCCAAACCGCACTTCTCGAACGAGTAGAATCAAAAGCATATCGCCTAATCAACTCGCCTCCTCTTACTAGTTCACTACAATCTCTTTCGACATGCTGCAACGTTGCATCTCGTTCACTCTTCTATCACTATTACAAAAAATCAGTGTTCTTCAGAGCTCTCGCAGTGTATACCCCCTCCCTTGCGGCGAGTGCAAGGCACTGGCCTTTCAACACAGTCCCACTCCTATTCTGTTTAGTTTTCCAACACAAGAATTGGCAAATTTTCTCAGTCTTTCTTCTACTCAACAAGTAAACTCTGGAACTCTGTACTTCAATCAATCTTTCCTTAATCCTATGACTTAAACTGCTTTAAACTTCGTGTGTCCAGGCATTTTGACTCCAACGTCCCTTGAATTTGGCTCTGTCACTCTTCTAACTTTAGTGGGGATACTCGTTACAGGCAACCTGCCTTTTGTCTCCTCTATACACATGAAAAACAAATATATATATATATATATATATATATATATATATATATATATATATATATATATATAATCGTAATTTAAATAATCGAATAAATCCTATTTCCCCCCCCCCCCCTCCCCGTCATGTAACAAAACACATCACTGATAATTCATCATGTTTCAACCATTATTATACCTAATAGTCCCCCTCAGTGTGCATAACATCTCACGTGAACCAGTTAGCCATCTACTATAGTCACCTGTCATTTATGGTTGGCCAAATAAGTCGGGTCTCCGATGTCATTACGTTTTGCTCGCTGTGTGCTGTATTACTGTCTGTCAAATGTTGAATAAGGTGTGTAAAGATAGGAACATGTTTCTATATCTCACTCGAAACGATGAATTGATGCTGAAATAGTGCTGATACCAATTATTGATCGAACTACATGCCACGACATCACTTATTTGGCCGACTGTACATCAAAGGACCATTTATATTATATCTAACACTGTAATCTCAGCTCACCCTCGGAGCTTTGTGAATGGTTCACTTACTTCGGCGGTGTTGGGTTTTAGTACTTTAATCATTCTAGGTCTCTTCTGTTTGGACTCTAATTTCTTGCAGCCACTCGTAATGTCCTTTTCATCACTTTTATTTAGTCTCTCTCTCTCTCTCTCTCTCTCTCTCTCTCTCTCTCTCTCTCTCTCTCTCTCTCTCTCTCTCTCTCTTTCTATCTATCTCTCTCTCTCTCGATCTATCTCAATAGCCCAGCCTCAATATAACCTCTTACAAGATAACAACATTGAAGCATATGACTTAGGTGATATACGGATACTTGTTATGTGCATGTATTATTTTCACACCAGTGAGGTTTTGAATGTTATTGTTGTTATAAACTTGAATATATATGCTACTTTAACCAAGAACACAAAGGAAGATAAACAACATTCATTCTTATGTAATATATGAATCATGTGCAACATAAAAAATAAATATCAATGCAAGATAGCTCCACAACCAACCACAACGTTTTACTCTTAAAAGCTACTAAGAAAATATTTCAATGAATCCCAGACAACCTGTAAATTATATATACAGTATAGTTTATATAGAAGCAATGGAGAAGAAACCCTTGGTTACAATTAAAGAACCTAAATCGATTAACATAAATGGCCATCCTACCATGACCCAGCCTCCTCCCATCCATCCCCTCAGTGTTATAGTACAATGTGTTTCCTTGGCTACATAAATGGCCATCCTACCATGACCCAGCCTCCTCCTATCCATCCCCTCAGTGTTATAGTACAATGTGTTTCCTTGGCTACATAAATGGCCATCCTAACATGACCCAGCCTCCTCCCATCCATCCCCTCAGTGTTATAGTACAATGTGTTTCCTTGGCTGTATAAATGGCCATCCTACCATGACCCAGCCTCCTCCCATCCATCCCCTCAGTGTTATAGTACAATGTGTTTCCTTTAAATGGCCTACCATGACCCAGCCTCCCCCCATCCATCCCCTCAGTGTTATAGTACAATGTGTTTCCTTGGCTACATAAATGGCCATCCTACCATGACCCAGCCTCCTCCCATCCATCCCCTCAGTGTTATAGTACAATGTGTTTCCTTGGATACATAAATGGCCATCCTACCATGACCCAGCCTCCTCCCATCCATCCCCTCAGTGTTATAGTACAATGTGTTTCCTTGGCTACATAAATGGCCATCCTACCATGACCCAGCCTCCTTCCATCCATCCCCTCAGTGTTATAGTACAATGTGTTTCCTTGGCTACATAAATGGCCATCCTACCATGACCCAGCCTCCTCCCATCGATCCCCTCAGTGTTATAGTACAATGTGTTTCCTTGGCTACACAAATGGCCATCCTACCATAACCCAGCCTCGTCCCATCCATCCCCTCAGTGTTATAGTACAATGTGTTTCCTTGGCTACATAAATGGCCATCCTACCATGACCCAGCCTCCTCCCATCCATCTCCTCAGTGTTTTAGTACAATGTGTTTCCTTGGCTACATAAATGGCCATCCTACCATGACCCAGCCTCCTCCCATCCATCCCCTCAGTGTTATAGTACAATGTGTTTCCTTGGCTACATAAATGGCCATCCTACCATGACCCAGCCTCCTCCCATCCATCCCCTCAGTGTTTTAGTACAATGTGTTTCCTTGGCTACATAAATGGCCATCCTACCATGACCCAGCCTCCTCCCATCCATCCCCTCAGTGTTATAGTACAATGTGTTTCCTTGGATACATAAATGGCCATCCTACTATGACCCAGCCTCCTCCCATCCATCCCCTCAGTGTTATAGTACAATGTGTTTCCTTGGCTACATAAATGGCCATCCTTTCATGACCCAGCCTCCTTCCATCCATCCCCTCAGTGTTATAGTACAATGTGTTTCCTTGACTACATAAATGGCCATCCTACCATGACCCAGCCTCCTCCATCCATCCCCTCAGTGTTATAGTACAATGTGTTTCCTTGACTACATAAATGGCCATCCTACCATGACCCAGCCTCCTCCCATCCATCCCCTCAGTGTTATAGTACAATGTGTTTCCTTGACTACATAAATGGCCATCCTACCATGACCCAGCCTCCTCCTATCCATCCCCTAAGTGTTATAGTACAATGTGTTTCCTTGGCTACATATTACACCAGAGTTCCGTCTACAATTATCTAAGTTTCATAATTCAAATATTAACAGTTTCAGCATCATGCCATTATTACTTGTCATGTTCTAACAATATTGCCCAATTATCACCTAAATTGTGCCTATGTGATTAACCATAAAATAATATCTTGAATATCAAGTAAAATGTAAGTCATGGTTAACCCAAAGTTACTGGATCGTACCAAATGAAGGAGAAGGACCAATACTTTCTGTTTAGACATTTTTTGTTGTGCAGACTTCCAGAAACACACACGAGAGATTAGAATATACTGTATAGGTTGGCATGTCATAGCTCCGTACATTACAGATACTATACTATTACTTAACATGTCAGAACACCTATATAATTTATTTAGTAGTATACACACACACTCTCGCTCTCACATTTCTCTCTCTCTCTCTCTCTCTACAATCCAATGCCTCACAAAGCAATTTGGCTCCACAGATCTCCGTAAATGCTGACAGACTAGGTGGCAATCATCTGTGTGTGTGTCTGAGAGAGAGAGAGAGAGAGAGAGAGAGAGAGAGAGAGAGAGAGAGAGAGAGCGAGAGAGAGAGCAGGAGATAAAAACTTGATATGAACTGATTGTACAGGCCATGTGGCCCTAGTGAGGCAATTAATTATGAATGTGTGGATGGCACTATTAAATAAGGAATGTATTAGTAATTAAAAGGGCTTTCTTCATTCAACAGTTTTCCGACGAGTAGATCAAGTTGGCATGTCAAATTTAGAAAAACCACCCCTTACTGAAAAGCCACTGCAAGATAAAAATTTGAAACTTTCCTAGTATACCATCATGTAGAGGCTTTTGTTTACGTGAAGGATGGAAGGTTGTAAGGAAGCTTCAGTAAGAGGAAAGCAGTATGTGTAATGGTGTTTGATAGTGTGTGTGTGTGTGTGTGTAGCGCATACCCGACCAGACAAGTAGATTCATGGCATCAAAGACTATTAGGTAAGAGTAGGACCATTTGATGATATACCCAGCATCACGCACACACACCAAACTTATTACTTACAAGAACATATCCTTGAATCATTGTTTGAAATATCATAGTTGTGCTCATTAATTCTGTACTCACCGTAGTTTCTATAATTATAATTTCTCCATATCCTGCTGATTGTCAGTAATTAATTTAATCATCAGTATCAAGCGGAATTAGCGGCTGGCTCACAAATAGAATACATTGAGTTGTGATAAATGGTAGCAATTCCAAATGGTGAGATGTCATTATTGGTGTGCCGCAGGGCTCGATGCTGGATCCCTGTACTGTTCTTAGTATACAATAACAATATAATAGGAAGATGAATTATTAAATAACTTATCAACGGGTCCTAAACAAAAATGGAAAATGGACATTAAAATTGAGACATGTCAAGTGCCACATATTGGGAGCAATTAAATAGTGCAACACAAGTAAAAGGATGGTATAATAATTATCTACTATGGGTTTCAGAGGCCGTGTTACATCGTTTTTCGGGAATAACTTCTTAACAAACAGTTGGATCAGTAAGATATTTTGACAGCTTTTTTCACACCGTGCCCTAATTTTCGTCAATATAGTACATTACCAAAAGTGTAGAATATAGCCACTTATCTCTGTGTCATGAGGTTAAAGTCACACATTAATGACTAAGCATACACTTACACTGAGAGTAGTCCAGCATGCTCTCACAAACCTCTCCTCCTCCTATCTACTTCACTACACTTAACATGCACACCACACTTCCTCCTTCATAATTATTAAAAACAAAACAATTATGAACAAAGGCTCAGCCTCGGAGTCCTCAGGGGGGGGGATCATAAATACCCCCACACATTCCCGACCTTCACCTGAAGACCCCTCTAAATACCCTGGACCACGCACGACCTGTCACTCTAACTATCAACTTTTGCAATATTCCCGGCCTCTCCTCTAATTTTCACTCTATCGAACACCATCTCTCCTCCTCCAAACCTGATCTTCTTTTTCTTACCGAAACTCAGGTGTCTGAAGCAACTGCCAGCAGCCCCTTCTCTGTATCCTCCTAATTTCTCTATACTAGTTTCAAAGCCAGAGGCGGATGTTGTGCATACGTGCCCAACAAACTCACTTGCTCTCGTGTTCCCGATTTCGACTTCTCTGAATTCTCAACTTTATGGCTCAAACTATCCTGTCATTCTCATACTAAATATTTCTGTGCTGTCTATCTTTCCCCTAACTCTACCAACTTTCCCAAATTCTTCGACTATCTAAACTCTATAGTGGAACACATTCTATCTATCTCTCCCTTCTCTGAAATCTCCATCATAAGAGATTTCAACGTTCACCACCGCCAATGGCTCTCCTCTCACTCTACTAACAAACATGGTGAACAAGCCTACGTCTTTTCTATCATAAAGTACCTACAGCAGCTGGTCCAGCAACCCACCCGTATCCCGGATCGCTTCGGAGATCGGCCCAACATTCTTGACTTATTTCTGACTTCTAACCCTTCTTCTTATACTGTCAATCTTTTCTCTCCTTTGGGCTCCTCCGACCATAAACTTATCTCCGTCACCTGTCCTACTCTTCAGTACGGCCATCCGATCCTCCCAGCCGGCGGCGCTTGTGGCATTTTGGCGCTGCCGACTGGGAGGCTCTCCAGCAGTACTTCTTTGATTTCCCATGGAATGACTTCTGCTTCCGTGGCCGAGGACCCTCGGAGAGTGCTGAACGCATTACCGAGGTAATCCTCTCGGGCATAGAAGCATACATTCCATTTTTTTCTCTCAGTCTAATGCAAAAAAATCTTTGTTTACTCACGCTTGTTCTACTGCTGTCCACAACAAGGAGGAAGCATTCAAACGGTACCGACGCCTTAAAACTCAAGAATCTCATTCTTCCTATGTTTCTGCCCGGAATCAAGCCAAATCTGTTCTTCGACTTGCCAAGCACTCTTTCATCAATAATAAATTCACTGAACTATCCAACTCTAGCTCTTCCCAAGCTTTCTGGCATCTAGCCAAAAACCTCTTCAACAACTTTTCTTCCTCTTCTTTCCCGCCTCTTTTCCACTCTGATGGCACAACCATCACTTCTTCCTCTGACAAAGCTGAACTCTTTGCTCAAACTTTTGCCAGAAACTCTACCTTGGATGATTCCAGTGCTATTCCTCCCTCTCCAACTTATGCCTAATATCCTAATCTCTTCTAAAGATGTACTTTCTACCCTCTCTGGGCTTAATACTAAGAAGGCGTACGGTCCGGACGGTGTTCCTCCTGTTGTACTTAAAAACTGTGCTTCCGTGCTGATCCCCTGCCTAGGCAAACTCTTTCGTCTCTGTCTCTCCTCTAACGTCTTTCCTTCTTGCTGGAAGTTTGCTCTCATTCAACCTGTCACAAAGAAGGGTGACCGCTCTCAACCCTACAACTATCGTCCAATTGCTCTCATCTCTTGTATCTCTAAAAAATTTGAAACTATTCTTGCTTCCAAATTTCTTAAGCATTTCTCTTCTCATAATCTGCTCTCAGATCAGGCTTCCTTAAGGGTTGCTCTACTGGGGATTTTCTTTCATATCTTACTAACTCTTGGTCATCCAACTTTCGGGACTTCGGTGAAACTTTTTGTCTGGCACAAATCTTTAATTTCCAAACTGCCCTCCTTCGGTTTCTGTCCCTCCATCTGTGCCTTTGTCTCTAATTTCCTTTCCGGCCGTTCCATAGCTGCAGTTGTGGACGGCCATCGCTCAATTAACTCTGGTGTCCCTCAGAGTTCTGTCCTATCTCCTATTCTCTCTCTAATTTTCATAAATGATCTTCTCAACTGTACATGTAGTCCCATCCATGAAAATAAAGCCTGAGAATATGAGTAAGAATAATTGTCTAGATAGGGTAAATTGCCGTACTGGTACATCAGATAGGAATAGAAAATATCAGTCACAGGATTTTAATTGTACTGCTAGTAGAAATATTAAAGGTGTAACAGAAGATGGGAATTCAGTTAGAAATAAAGGTAAATCCGATACCAGTAAAATAAATTCATTGCGATTATATTATACAAACTGTAGGAGTTTATGTAACAAAATGGATGAACTTAGAGCACTTGTTAGCAACGAAAATATAGACATTATAGCACTGACTGAAACATGGATTAATACAGAATCAAGACATTTTTTAGCAGAATTCCATATACCAGGATATAGTTTGTTTAAACGCGACCGAACAAGTAGGAGGGGCGGCGGAATAGCAGTGTTTGTCAGGAGTTCTTTAAAAAGCTGTATTAACCCATAATTAGCGGCGAGCAACATAAGTCGAGTTAAATAAAGCTGGA
Organism: Paralithodes platypus; assembly: GCA_032716605.1. Taxonomy (NCBI): domain Eukaryota; kingdom Metazoa; phylum Arthropoda; class Malacostraca; order Decapoda; family Lithodidae; genus Paralithodes; species Paralithodes platypus. Next base: position 10,881,395 of record CM064480.1, on the reverse strand, counting down.
CTATGTGGCGGCGCTCGACATAACTCGAGTGGCAATTTCAGCACGTAATGTGGCTGAGAGAGAGAGACGAGAGGTGGCAGGAGACTAGCGAGCGTATGACTGCTCCAGACCACCGCGGCGAACCTACTGACACAAATCTCAGCTCCCTCCTCCCTCTCTCACTCGCTACATACTCAATTATGTACTGAAAGTACCGAATTACCTGCTTTTTGCACTCGCGTTGCACGGTTATTGCAAGAAAACTATCCATCATACAAGGATCGTTATGGTGTCATTCGAAAGCTCTGTTTATGCCCTTTCAGGGATAGGTACTTGTTTTACGTTCTGGGTCTTATTTAGGCATGAAAATGATCACGTAAACAGCCCTATTTTGGCTAAAAACACCCCGCTGTGCGGTACACATAAATAAACCGCATAGGCCGCTCGTAAGGTGTTAAATCAGGTATTAGACTAAATACTGATAACGAAAGTGTTTGGGTTGAGGTTAGCGAAGGTAGTGAGACCATAATTATTGGAGTTATTTATAGACCACCAAATATGAGTAGAAACGAAGGTACAGCTTTATGGCAGGAAGTGAAAATAGCATCAAGGTTTAGCAATGTGTGTATTATAGGGGATTTCAATTTTCCGAATATTGATTGGCAGCATCAAATCGGCGACTCAGATTCAGAAGAGTTTATTGAGGCGGTACAGGATAGTTTTTTATTTCAATTCATAGACTCGCCTACTAGAGGTAATAATATCCTCGATTTAGTTCTCAGTAATAATGAACAAATGATAAATAATGTAGAGATAGGAGACCAACTAGGAAATAGTGATCATAAATCAATTTATTTTAACATACAATGGACAGGAAAGGCTAAAGAGAATACGACACTTATCCCAGATTTCAGAAAAGCCAATTATGGTGGATTAAGACGAGCCTTAAGAGTCGATCCTATGGTTAAACTATTAAGTGGACCCAGGTGCGCTAATAAACATACTCTCTCTCAGATACCTGTCTTAACTCAGGATAATTTGACAGCTACATATAATAATTTTATTTCTTCACTCCACAATGCGCAAAATAAATATATCCCCAAAAGAAAATTTAGATCAACACAGAACCAACCCAAATGGATGAATAATAGACTATTAGACCTTCTAGGAAAAAAGAGAGGAATATATCGAAAAATAAAGAAGGGCGAAATTCACCTACTTGCTTACTATCAGAATCTATCAAGAGTGGTTAAAAAATGTATAAGGACAGACAAAAGAAATTATGAAATCAGGATAGCCAATGACTCAAAAAATAACCCTAAGGCTTTTTACCAGCTATATAAATCTAAAGTTAGAGATAAAATAGGCCCCCTTAAAACTTCGATAGGAGAAATGACAGAAAGTGATTTAGAAATGTGCAGTACATTAAATAGTCAGTTTCTATCCGTTTTCACTAATGAAAATTTGGCACAGATTCCAGAAGTCCGTAAGGTGTATAGAGATAGTATAGAAATAGGTTAAGTACGGTTACTATAAGTAGAAATGATGTGCTTAAGGAAATTGACAGACTGAAACCTCAGAAATCGCCTGGTCCCGATGAGGTATATGCCAGAGTATTAAAAGAATGCAGAGATGAGTTAAGTTACCCATTAACATTTCTTTTTAACAATTCATTAGAAACAGGTATAGTTCCAGAAGCTTGGAAGCTTGCAAATGTAGTTCCGATTTTCAAAAAAGGTGATAAATCAATAGCATCCAATTACCGTCCCATTAGTCTCACTTCAATCATAGGAAAGCTACTAGAGTCAATTATTGCTAGGAAAATGAGAAACCACTTAGAAACATTTAACTTAATCAATTCTTCTCAGCATGGATTCACACAGGGACGTTCTTGCCTTACTAATTTGCTTAGTTTTTTCTCAGAGGTATATGAAGCAGTAGATAATGACAAGGCATACGATATAATATATTTAGATTCAGTAAAGCTTTCGACAGAGTCCTTCTGAGAGATTGATGAGAAAGGTTGAGGCACATGGAATAGGTGGGGCGTTGTTGGGATGGATTAGGTCATGGCTAATTGGTAGGAAACAGAGAGTCAGCATAAATGGTACCAAGTCAGAGTGGGGAGCAGTCAAAAGTGGTGTCCCCCAGGGATCGGTATTAGGTCCCCTGTTGTTTCTTATATACATAAATGACCTAGATTTAGGTATAACTAGTAGGATAAGTAAATTCGCAGACGATACTAAAATGGGGAGATCAATTGATTCAGATAGCGATATAGAGTGCCTCCAAAGGGATCTAGATACCTTACATGAATGGTCAGTAAATTGGCAGATGAAGTTTAACATTGACAAATGCAAGGTATTAAAGATAGGGAAGATGCAAACAAATGTTAAATATAAACTAGCTAATTTAGAATTAGAAAATTCAGACTGCGAGAAAGATCTAGGTGTGTTTGTTAGCAATGATTTGAAGCCTAGAAAACAGTGTATAGGCGTTCGTAATAAGGCAAACAGGATTCTCGGGTTCATCTCTAGGAGTGTGAGTAACAGAACTGCTGATGTTATCTTAAAACTTTACTTGTCATTAGTGAGACCCCATATGGATTATGCTGTCCAATTTTGGTGTCCTTATTACAGAATGGACATAGATTCATTGGAGAGAGTACAGCGTAGAATGACAAAAATGATCCATAATATTAGAAATCTTCCGTATGAAGAAAGGTTGAAGAAATTAGGTTTACATTCGTTAGAGAGACGCAGAGTTAGAGGGGATATGATAGAGGTGTTCAAGTGGGTTAGTGGGATTAACAAAGGGGACATGACAAATGTACTAAAGCTCAGTGATAGCGAAAGAACTCGTACCAATGGTTTCAAATTAGATAAATTTCGTTTCAGAAAAGATATAGGCAAATATTGGTTTGGTAACAGAGTTGTAGATGGGTGGAATGGACTACCAAGTGCTATAGTGGGATCTAAAACTGTAGGGAGCTTTAAGATAAAATTGGATAAGCATATGGACGAGAAGGGTTGGGTGTGAAGGGGGATCAGCCGGGTTGGGCCAATCAGCGCTCTGCAGACCCCCATAATCCTGCGTTAATCTCTAACCGTTTTGGTAGGATGATCCTCAGGGCATTAGAGTGTTGAGCCTATAATTGGGCTTTGTAATTGATTTGGGGTTGTGTGGGACTGGGATCTGCCTTGCTTAGGCCAATCGGCTTTCTGCAGACTCCCATTTTCTTATGTTCTTATGTTCTTATGTTCATTCATATGCAGACGACTCTACTTTGCACCACTCGATTAGTTTTCCAGAACGCCCCAGCCAGCAGTCCCTCAAAAGTAAACGTAATGAAGCCATAAAATGCGTATCTTCTGATCTAGCTGCTATTTCCAATTGGGATAGAGAAAACCTTGTTACATTTAATGCTTCCAAAACTCAATTTATCCATCTTACTACACGTCAGGAACCTCCAGAGGACTATCCCTTATTCTTCAACAATACAAAAATCAACCCTTCATCTTCCCTCAATGTTCTCGGTGTCTCTTTTTCTTCTGCTCTCACTTGGAAAGACCATATTACCAGTTTCGCTAAGGCAGCCTCCCAGAAGCTGGGTGTGCTCAACCGCCTCAAGGGGTTCTTTACCCCTGCGCAGCTACTTGCTCTGTACAGGGGCACAGTGCGTCCTTGTATTGAGTATTGTTCACATGTGTGGGGAGGATCCTCTCACACCGCACTCCTAGATAAAATAGAAAGGAAAGCCTTTCGTATCATTAACTCCCGTCCACTCACCAATTCTCTGCAATCTCTCTCTCTACGCCACAATGTTGCATCTCTCTCACTATTCTATCGCTACTACAATAATCAGTGTTCCTCGGAGCTTTCCCAGTGTATACCACCTCCTCTACGCGGGGTACGTAGTACCCGCCTTGCAACACAATCCCACCCCTACTCTGTGCAAACTCTCCAACCCAAGAGTGAAATGCTATTCTCAGACTTTCTTCTATTCAACTGCTGAGTTCTGGTGCTCTCTCCCAGAATCAGTCTTTCCCTCTTCCTATGACTTAAATTGCTTCAAACTCCGTGTGCCCAGGCATTTTAGCTCGAACGTCCCTTGATTTCGGCCCTGTCACTCTTTGAAATCTGGGGGAGGCACTCGCTGCAGGCATTCATGCCTTTTGTCTCCCTCATTCACATAGAAAAAAAATAAATAATAAATAAATAGGAACGAACAAGGCTACCGTGGCTTACCTGTGAAACCACCAAACCATTATTGCTCCTCCATCAAACACGGTAGTTATCACCCACCACCCAACCCTACTATCGACTTTAAATTCAAGTTATCTGTCAATATCAAAATATAAATATATACAAAAAACATACTTTTTGTATATTTATACTTGATATTGACAGATAACTAGAATTTAAAGGAGATAATAGGGTTGGGTGGCGGGTGATAACTACCGTGTTTGATGGAGGAGCAATAATGGTTTGGTGGTTCTCACAGGTGAGCCACGGTAGCCTTGTCCGTATCCAAGTCATTAATGTGTGACTTTAACCTCATGACACAGGGACAAGTTGCTTAATTCTACACTTTTGGTAATGCACTATATTGACGAAAATTAGGGCACGGTGTGAAAAAAGCTGTGTGAAAATATCGAACTGATCCAACTGTTTGTTAAGAAGTTATTCCCGAAAAACGATGTAACACAACTTCTGAAACCCATAGTAGCAACTTAATAAAGAAGAAGTACAAAAAGTTTACCTTTCCCCCGTGCTAGAAATTCCTGGCCTTCACCCAACACTCTCAACATTCCACTCCACTGAGTTTCCTTTTTCAGGCCGGAAGCATACCAACCATTCTGGTGCATACAGAAAAATGTTGGTCAGTGAAAACAAAATTGGAATATGGAAGGGGAACTAAATGAAACATTGTTTTACTGGGCACGTGTATCCCATACAAGTTACTTGTATCCTAAGCCTTTAGCCCATCTGTATTATATGTGTAACCATATTGTTAGACCAACATCTATCAATTATATTGCAGGAATTTGCCAATGCTGTAACAATCCTGTAGTTATCATAATGTTGACATGCTACATAACACATAGGGGAGGTGTGGTGGAGTGGTCTTGCCACTGGCCTGGTAATTCAATGGATCCGGGTTCGAATCCTGATATGTCAATGGGAAGATATTATTGGGATGGAATTTGGGCTGTACCTTGTATCAGTTCATTACTACAAAGCCCACCGAAACGTCAATAAAATACCCTCAATGTTCCCTGATTAGATAGCACTGTATGAATATTCCCATATTCAAAATATGCTAGAGGGGGACAATGCCTAGTGAGTTAATTGCTCAATAGGTGGCATTCTGAGAGTGAGGGTCTGAGTCTAGGGGGTGAGGCGGTGAAGCACGGGGGCTAAGTGGCTTCAGAGATGGGGCTCCTTCGAGCCATGGGTGGGTGCTTCGCATGTCTCACTCCCTGGACTGGAATGAGACCTCACAGGTATCACCGTGTTCAGCGGTAGAATGTAAAGGCTCTCAGCCTATGCCCAAGAGAGAGTAGTTGTTCTTGTTGTTGTTCCCTAAGCGGCCTGGTCGAACAGCCCTGAGTCCCTAAGGAAGGCCATGGCCATAGTCGGGCTTTCCCACAGAGCTCTCTAGGAGTGTAGATTGTGTTGTTGGCGTAAGTGGTTGTGTGAAATGCAGTCTTCTATCTATCTATCTATTGCCTGACGCCGTGATCCCCGAAGGGGTGGCCACGAACGAACCGCCCCCATGCACCTCTGTCCCCAGTCAGTCGACGCCCCTCCCCCCAACCAGCACCGCCTTCGTTCATGTACTTCCTCACTCCATCCTTCCACCTCATATTCGGTCTACCTCTCCCCCTCTGTCCCTCCACCTCGCTCTCGTACACCCTCTTAGTCATTCTCTCGCTTTCCATACGTTCCATATGGCCGAACCATCTCAAGTTGTTCCTTTTCACACTTTCCAGCACATCTACCTCCACACCACACCTCCTTCTTACTTCCTCATTAGTCTGTCTATCCCTCCATGTAACTCCGCACGCACTCCTTAAGTAATTCATTTCCACTGCTCTCACTCTTGGTCTGAGTCTCTCAACCAACGTCCATGCTTCGCTTCCGTAAGTCAGTGTCGGGATTACCACACTGTCATGCAAGGACTTCTTCACTTCCATACTGACCACGCTATTTCTTGTTACTGCTTTTAGCATTCCTACAACCCTCTTCCCCTGTTGTACCCTCTCCCGCACCTCTTCATCCATAATCCCATCTTTACTCAACACACTGCCCAGATACTTAAAAGAGTTGACGATCTCCATAGCCTGACCGTTCAGCTTCACCTCACACTCTGTGACTTCACCCCTTTCGAAGACCATAACCTTGCTCTTCCCCGTATTTACCTTCAAATTCCGTTTTTCGCACACTGTTCCAAACTCATTTACCAGACCCTGCAACTCCCATTCATTATCACTCATCAGAACTGTATCATCCGCAAACAGCAGTATAGGTAGCTTCCACTCAATTCCCTCCCTTTTCAGCGATACACCAACATCCACTGCTCTTGATAGTATTTCTTCTATGATGTGTTTAATAGTATGGGATGCTGTGTTACAACCTAGGCAGGAGTCGACGACGGAGAGTAGTTGGAATATATAATACAACAAAAATAAAACCAAAAATCCTGACAAGATTTAACCCATTGGCTGCGGGAGACGTTCTGAAACGCCAAGGCAATTTACAGCAATATACAGGCTTTTAAAGCCTCTTAACCCTTGTTTGGCGGGTTCTGGCTTTAGTCGGAGTAGAGAACCAAGGCCTAAAGAGCGGGTCCCAGCTTTAGTCGCATGCGATGTTGAGCACATAATCGGCTCTGAGAGAGAGTCCGAGTGGTGGGAGGAGCGCGGGCGGGCTATGACCGTTCGGCACGGCACCTGTACCGCAACTGGGCTCTCCTCCACACCCATCCACATCCACTGCCTCCCTAGACAGGGAAATATCTAAGGAAATTACCGTATTTTAGGGTTTTTGTGCTCGCGTTGCAACATCGTTGAAAGCGAACCCGTTGTCGTACAAGGATGATTCAGGTGTCATTGGAAAGCTCTATTATCGCCCTTTCACGGATACATAATTGTATTACGCTCTGGCTCTTGTTTATGCATGAAAAAGAGCATGGAATGAAGCTCGTTTAGGGTAAATATACCCGCTTGGCAGGTAGTAGATGTTACAAACGGCCCCGCTCTTAGGGCGTTAAAGCCTGTAAAATAGAGTGCAAGGGAGCGGGAGTGCGACAGGCCAGGCAGTTGAGGCACTTAGGGCTCTGAGTCAGAGTCTCGCGAGATATACTGTGCTGCCAAAGGCAAATGTAGCGAAAAATTAGCGAGAATTGCTAATTTTAGCGAATGTCTATGGTAGCGCTGCGGGTGAACCCCGCGAGCTATGAAGCTCGTTCTGGAGTCATGTTGAAGCTATTTTTGTCTAGTTTTCGGCTGAATACATTTCATTTCATTCAGACACCTGCCTAATCAATCAGGAATGCTTGAATGAACCCTAATATGGCGGAAATATGCCCGCAGCGTAAATGTTAAATGCCGACTTTTAGGATTAACCCGAGGATTACGTAATTGCCAAAATACAAACATAGTTATATGCGAATTAATTACCTTTGATTCAGACAGAATATGTTATATTTACCATATAATGCATTATTTCTTCTCCATGTGCATTTATATTACTTATATAATGAACACATGAATCTTGAACAGCAATAAATGAAGAGGGAAAAGCATTTGGGTGGTGAAAAACGTATTATTTTGCCACCCGGTCGTATCTTGAGGCAGCAGGCTGAGAGACACACATCCTACCCTTGCAAAGTCTCTCAACACACTGATCGGCCCGAGAGCGATCTTACAGTTCTAAAGGGTCTCTAAATGACGCAACCATCTCTCCCAGCTTGCCTGACGATATTTCGCACAGAAAATAACCGATAAATGATAAAAATAAGAAGGAAAATAGCTGATAATTAACGCCTTAAGAGCGGGTGGTGGAGTATATTTGACCGTACCGCCCAGTATTTTTTTTTTACCATAAATGGCATTGTTTCCGTGCTCTTTTTCATGCATAAACAAGAGCCAGAGCGTAATACAAGTATGTATCCGTGAAAGGGCGATAATTGAGCTTTCCAATGACACCAGAACCATCCTTCTACGATCACTGGTTGTCTTGCAACGATCGTGCAACCGAAGGGTAAAATCGCTAAAATACGGTAATTTTGTTATATAATTACGTGTGTAGCGAGGGAGTGAGGGTGGATGTATGGGGAGTACATCTCAGTCGGTCCACGGTGGCCGTGGCGAGTGGTCATGAGGTAACCCATGCTCCTCCCGTCGCTCGTCTCTCTCTCAGAGCCAATATTGCGCCAAAATTGCACACAGACTAAAGTCCGCCCCCGCCACATAGTCCAATTTTTTCGATACGGACTTAAGTCCGCCCCCGATAGTTAGGGGTTAAGGAGGGGGGGAAAAAAGGTGGGGAAGGTAGGCTGAATCACATATTCATGAGTGATAGGACGTACTAGGAGGGAATTATCTCATCTAATGATATATTCCTTTGTTTTGAGAGCCCCTGCCCCTGGGGGGTTTTGGAAGTTATTTTTTCATGGTTTTGCTTCCGTGAGGCCTATCACATTCACTATTCACATATTTCTGTGAGGCTTATCGTACTTGCCGGGTAAAGAGCTAGGCTTCGATATCGGTATCAAAGCCTAGCTCATAATTCTGATGGTTTGGATTCTCGTTGAGTAACTATGGATCATTCATTTTTATGTCTGTGTGAAGGGAAGACCTCTTGACCATACTCATGTTGTTGTTGTTGTTCTAGTTCGTCGTACTTGTTGTTGTTTTTGTTGTTGTTAGTGCGACGTTTATTAAAATTTCTTGGATATTACTGAACCAAATTTAATGATCTTTCACGTACATAAACTCTGATCTATCCTCTATGCTGTAACGGAGCCCATCAAAAAACTAAGATTGTCCTGGACACGTTAACGCTAGCCCTTGAATGTGTACCGGTACTGACAGCATGATAGTTTGTCACATAGGCATAAAGCATATTCTATGGAAGTCACTCCACTACCACATCAGTTTCATATTTGATTATATCATGATTAGGTATGCTCTATTATCTTAACCCTCATATAATGCACTTTGAGATATTCTAGTTGTTTATTGTTTTGCATGCTTAACTGTAGTCATGTTCTTCCTAAATATAAAGTACTGCATCTCTGGCAACACTCTAAGCCTTTTATCGTATTCATAAACAATTTCCTATTCGGCTTTGTTTACAAACTCACTCTTCACCCTCATGCTCATACACACTCCTTCAACACACCAGTTGATCTAATATTTGCATATACAATTTTTTTTAACACAGTCCTACAGTATTCCTCATTTACCCAGATGTGTTTGTCTCTCTCATTATCCGATTTATATGTAATTATTCAATGTTTATACGGTTCACAATTCAGTGTAAACATCACATTGAAATACTGTTTTCTCAAGGAGGTGAGATAAACAATAATTATTATATTACAATGTTTCACACTCACAAGACTCGAAACTGGCAATGGTGTGTTTGTTCACGAATTAGCACTAAATATACAAACACATATCAATGGTTGTAAACTTAACTTTTACGCATATGTATGAATATCAGAGAAATGCAAGCTATCTAATATACTGTAATATTCGAGATCAAGACGGGGAGGATAAGTAAGTCGGTTAAATAGCATAAATAAAGACTCTTTAAGTTCTTCATTTTTTACTTAACGTTCTTCACAACACTAGAATGGCTCAGAATTTCTCCTTTGTTGTTCTTGTTCATATTTGGTTTGATCCACATCTGTTTCCTCTCCGTCATAAGTTATTTTCAAAACTTTTATATGGTTGCGTTGGTTCTTGCATCATTACATAATTGAATGTTGCAAGTATAACACAATATTAACCCTTAACTGGCGGCGCGCAACTTATGTCGAGTGAAATAAATTTGGACTAAGTGGCGGTTCACAACTTATGTCGTGCGCCATTTTCAGCACGTAATGTTGCTGAGAGAGAGAGCTGAGCAGTGTGAGGAGCCTAGCAACTGTATGACCACTCACGACCACCGCGGTGGACCAACTGAGGTGACTCCCACCCTTCCCTCCCCTCTCTCACTTGCTACACAGGGAATTATGTAGGGAAATTACCTAATTACAGGGATTTTGCACTCGTGTTGCACGATCGTTGCAAGAGAACCAGCAGTCGTACAAGGATGGTTCGGGTGTCATTGGAAAGCTCTGTTTACGCCCTTTCAGGGATAGATACTTGTTTTACGCTTTGGGTCTTATTTAGGCATGAAAATTATCACGTAAACAACCCTATTTAGGGTAAAAACACCCCGCTGGGCGCTACGGTCCACTAGACCGCCTAGCCTGCCAATAAGGTGTTAAGAAGGGAGTGTATCGCATTATGTTGCTATTTTATGTAGCTCCACAGTGTCCTTGCAGTTTCACCTTCGTACTGCCACAAAGACACCTCGTTCCCCTACCCCTACCCTTTTGGAAAACACTTGTAGTCTCTAAAATGGAGTGCGTATGTCATCTTTGGTCACCCTATGAAGTTAAAAAGATAAAAGAGGTAGAACAAATACAAAGGGTGTTCACTAGAAAAACATCCAGAGACTCCTTGAACTACTGGGAGAGACTGAAGCACCTAAAGTTGTATTCCCTACAAAGACGACGGGAGCGCTACATTGTGATCTACACTTGGAAGATCCTTGAGGGCACAGTACCAAAACCGTCGCCAAGAGGAGGGGAAGGCATCAGGAGCCAAAGTCACCCAACGTTTGGCATAACCTGCACAAGAAGGTGACTAAACTGTGTCTATCAAAGGCTCAAGACAATCCAGGCAGAAAACTTCAGTAATACTAGACCCAGGCTCTTCAACTGTCTCCCTAGGGCCTAGACCAATTAAAGACATGACTGGGTGCAGTACAGAAGCTTTCAAGCGGAGGCTATATGAAATCCTTGAGCACATACCAGATGAGCCTCCTGTACCACACGGCCCAACCAAAAGAGGAGCTGGGTCAACTCGATCGTTGACTAAATCCAGTACCTCAAGACCGAGAGGATGTGTGGAAGCGGCGGATCCCCAGATCGATCGTGGTGATTTCACCTAAACATCTACAAAGTAACAAAGTAAGTAACAGCACAACAATATCACACCACACCACACAACACAACACTACCACACAACACCACACAACACAACACAAGCGCATGGACATAACATAGACATATAACACACACTGTACAATCACCTGGGCCTTAAGCATATAAGGGACAGATGACCTTATCTTAAATGTATGTCTTCTTCAGTAATTATCTACATGTAATTATTTCAAGACTTCACTCTCCATCATGTGTTGTACATGTTGATCAAAACCACGTTACAGCATAATTGCTTAAGGTGATTTAATTTTATTTTCAAACAGCGCAATACCCAGAGGAGGCCTCAAAGGCTTGTGATAAGGAGTTGCTGGAACTCTTGTTTCACCTGTCGGGTTCCCTCATTATTTCTGTTTGCGTCTCACCTTCACAGAGGGTAATCCAGCCAGCTCTCACAAACACCTTTTCCTCCTATTCATTTCACTACACTAAACAAGCAGACCAATTTTTTTTCCAATGCCCAAAAAGGCAGTTCTATCTTTTGTCTCATTCACCCACATAGCAAATAAATTAAATCAATATTATACAGTACATGGCTGTTCAAAGAGCTTCATACTACTCTCTCTCCCTCTCTCAACTATGTATTCTAGGCAGAAAATACTCTGGATTTTCCTTATCTCCAATTGTTATGGCGTGCCAGACACTCTCAGATAGGAGAGAGAGAGAGAGAGAAAGAGAGAGAGAGAGAGAGAGAGAGAGAGAGAGAGAGAGAGAGAGAGAGATAGAGAGATACAGAGAGAGAGAGAGAGAGAAATGAGTTTGAATCTTATAACTGTCTACGTGGTGCGATGCATAAGGTGTTGATTTTCGGTGTGAGCATCCTGGATTCGAATCCACGGACTGCCACATGTGTTTGTAAATTTCATTAATCGATTTTAGGAGTATAGTTGGTTGTTGGAAGGAACATAATAATCGTATCAAACACGAAATTCATTTTACAAGAAAATATTGCCATTTTTAATTTGATTATGATGTTATATCTGTTGTACTATGTATTGCACATTTTCATGTAGAAATACACATACTGTATTGTATTCTGAAAAAAGTGTAATATATCACAACTGTAGTTAATTGATGACGTAATTTTCGTGGAGGGTGAATACTCCTTGCATATATACTAACTACAGACTCTGGTTAATCTTGAATAATGTTGGTGTCCAGGATAGAATGGCACAAATAAAACGGTAAGGAAGAAAGAAGGATACACACATAGCAGGGTAGGGGGGGGGGGGGGGGGGGGGGGGAGTAGAATCGTAGGCCTAAAGAAGAATGATGTTAGTGTATTACCAAGGTGGGGAACTAGAGCACACATAACGGTTGGTACTGGATATGGAGATTGTAGGCACCAATCAAACAGGACAGTAATCAGGGGAGGCCTATCGGCTAGTGATAAGGAATTATTGAAACTCCTGTTTCATTTGTCTGGCTTCTCTTGCTGATTTTGTTTGGGCTTCCTCTACACAAAAGTAATCCAGCTAGCTCTCACAAATAACTCCTCTACTTACTACTACACTAAACAAGCACACTACATTTCTTTCCAATACACCAACAAAAAAATCAAAATGACGACTAACGGTTTTACTTCGGAGACCCCGGTGGTGGGGGTGGCGGGGGAATATATGCCCCCATACGCACTCTACCTTTTCTTGGCGACCCATCAACATATTTAGGACCATTGGCAGTCAGTTTATCAACTTTTGCAAAATGTACGTCCTCTCCTCTAGCTTACCCTCTGTAGAACACCATCTCTTCAACAAACCTGATCTTCTTTTCTTCACCGAGACTAATGTGTCTCAAACAATCAACAGCAGGCCCTTCGCTGTCTCCTTCTACTTTCTTTATCCTAGGTTCCAAACCAAAGGTGTATGTTGTGTATATGTGAACAACAGACTTATTTCCTCTCCCAACTTAAGGCGGTATCCCAATGTGCGACTTTTCGATGGCGAAAGTCTTGCGACGGGCGACGACAGTTTTTTGTTGTCTATGTCCAAAAATTTGCCATATTCGCTCGAATATTCTCCAATTGTCGCGGAAACCGCACAGCATTCGCCCTAGCGTCGACAATGTTTGCCCAAATTCCCCCAGACGTTATTTTTTAGCATGCTCAAAAAACGGCGGCGAATTCAAAATGTTGGCGAATGTCGCCCGGCATTCGCCCTTTGTCTCACTGCATTCGACCATGTTTGCCCGAGATGCGCACTATTCGTACCATTGTCCCCGTATTCGCCCGTTCCGGAGAATGTTGGCGAAAATGGCGACGGTCGGACGAATACGTCGAATGTTGTACAATTGCCGGGCGAATATGGGCAAATATGGGCGAATGCCCTGCGAGCTTTCGAGCGAATATGGCGACTTGCAATTATTGGCAACGCTGCTTTTGAGCGATTGCGAGCAACTATGGCGATAACCGGACGGTGGTTGGGCGAATACAGCGATTGTTTCGACGAATATCAGCAAATGCAATACGGGGGTTGTGAGACATGCATCGAGTTTCGGGACGACACGACCCATTCGCCAACCTTATCTATGGTGGGTCAGGTTCACTGACCCCTTTATAAACAGCACCCGGGTCAGGGTGTCATTAGCACAGTTTACTCGCTCGAGAGCACACGTCCTTTATTACTACGTCCGCGCACCCGTTTCTGGATTTACCATGGGGAAAGTAACCCCGAAAAATTTCAAGAAATTAGTGTTGAAGAAGGCCATTAAGAAAAATAAACCGACGAAGGAGGCAAAGAAGGTAGCCACACCCCCAGCAGAGGCCACACCAGGGACTAGTAGAGAAGGCCAAACAAGGCGATCTCTCTCTCCTCCAACCTCCAAGTCGCGATCATGGTCACAATCCGGGTCACCCAATTCACCAGTGGATAAACCCACTGGTGAAGAGGATGGGAGCCGTCTGGCAACACCTGAGGAAGAGGAGCAGGATGACATAAACACCACCGATTCAATGCCTCTTCCAACAAAGAGGAATTACGTCGCCTTCACGGAAGAGCAGGAATAGGACCTGGTCGAGTGGTTCCAGGAAAGACCATTCCTGTACGACAAAGGCCTGAAGGCCTTCCGAAATAAAGACAAGAAGGAGGCCACCTACGAAGAAAAGGCCAAAAAAGTCAACGTAACTGGTAAGTTGAAAACCTCAAAGTGTGTGTTTGTGTGAAACTGTGCAATAATGTGTAAAAAAGCCAAACACAAAGTGTTTTGCATAATAAATAAAATTGACATTGGTTGCGAAGTAGTGTTTGTTTATGTAAATAATGTGATCAATTGGCTGCCCTGGTTTCAAGAAAATTGTTATTTACATATTTAATTTATTGCACAGCTCATGCACACACGCGCGATTTGTGTAAACAATGATGTATGTCACCTATTTTGTGAATTTACAAGTGTACAAACATACCTTCTGGGCCGATGCATTTGGTGACATATTTCATCTTGTATAGTGAGTGACCTACATATGACCAGTTAAAAGTGACAAGGAATAATTGATGTGGTTGATCACCATCAAATTTGTCCTGTGTCCTACATTTTCAATACATTTCAATGCATATGTTTATTAACTGTGTATTTTTTTTCTTCTTCAACAGTCCCTCAGCTAAAACTCTGGATTAAGGGGATGAAAACCCGGTATGGAAGATTGGAAGATTGGAACGGGAAGTCTGGCCAGAAGACAAAGTACCACATGGAGAGGGATAAGTGGATCCTGGCCAACTTCAGTTTCCGGTTTCGCCACATCGCCAGGGTCATGGGACGCTCGAAGGAGGAGGTAATTAAACATATTTCTTTAATATTCCTATAATAATGTCTTTTATTGATTTGGCATTCGATGTTCACACAATGTTTTGTTCGAATCCTGGTGGATCACATATATTATGCTTTCATTAATTTCATTGGAGATGTTTGGTGGTGTGGTGAAATTAATAACAAATTGATTATCAGTAGGTTCAGGAATATTTTGTAGCGAGGCCATTCTATATGTTATGTGCCTCATGAAAATTCTTTCCTCTCACTTAAACATTAGGGTACCATACTGTGGTGGGAATATGAACATGATTAGATTACTATCCAGTATTCGAAAATGGATAATAAATCGTAGGCGTGTGCATAAACCTTTAACCGTCTTGGTGGTGTAATGGTTAAGGTGTCTAAAAAATCTGTGTGTGATAACTCAGGTTTGAATCCCAGTGGATCACATATATGCTTTCATTACTTTCATTGGAGGTGTTTGGTGGTGTTATCCTGTTTATTATTATAGGGGGTAGAGGAGAAACGGATATAAATTAAATAATTAAACCTGGAAAGATGAATTGACCTAGGCTATAAATGTGATACCGGGTCGGCGTTTGACTTACTTGTAAACATGTTTGTGTAGGTTATCTGTGGTAGTCCCAGTAATATCTATGAAGTACTTCTAGTATTAAAGGAACTTAGCTGTGATGCAAAGAGTGTAGCTTAGGTAATGGACATGTCGATAGGTGAACATCAGTGAAGTTCTGGTGTTATGTGGCAGCAACTGGTGGTTTGTTGTTAGCGGGACGAAGTCTGTGTGAAGTGTGTCTGATATTCCCTTTTATCGTGACAATATAAAATATATTTAAGGGTTCTATATCGTCCTCCGTGATTAAATGAAAAGGGAAAATAAACTAAGATATAATTGGTGTAACCACAGTAATATTTATCCACAAAGATAAATAAAGTAATGCGTATAAACAAAAAGGAACCAGCTGTCGTGAACTCGGGAAATTCAAACTACGGTATAGATACCAGCTAGGATTCACGACATACTCCGCCACCAGTTATATACAAAGTAATTACAATTGTCCCGTCCCGATCATGGATCGCCACAACTGGGAGGAACCCAAAGCAGCCCGACGTGACGGCCTCTGAGGGGTATCACCTCGGTCCGCTCCAGTAGCAGGAAGGATATTATCAGGATTCAGCTTGCTGTCGCCAACCACTACCTCTAAATCTATCTCTAGTGGGTATAGCTTAACCACCAACCACGGTGGTCAAACCGGCTCCTGTTTTTACCTGAACTACCCTACATTTGTGGTCAGGACCACGAAGAAGTTTCATTATCCGTTCCTATACGCCAAAAAAGTCGAGGCCGTCATCATGTACTAGAACGACGTCCCCAACTTGTGGCGATACTATCCCTCTTTTTACCATTAAGTGACGATGTTGCTCCCTGAGTGCTATTAAATAATCAGTGCTCCACCTTTTCCACAGGTCGTGTGAGAGTTTCGTTACATATTGGAAGCGTTGGTTGACGGAATCTTTGTTACGCCACGTCGTGTCCTTGAGATCCTCATCCGTGACTTCTCGCCTTGGAAAGCTTCTGATCCGCCTCCCATGAACCAGTTGTGAAGGAGTGATGGGTAGAGGGTCCTCAAGATCACTGTAGGTGTAGCCAAGCGGGGGCGGTCATTGACTGTGGCCTCGAGCTCCAGTAATACCGTATTCAGTTCCTCTGTGTTAACCAATGCTCGACCCAGTACCTTCTTCAAGCCAGCCTTTAGGATGCCAATGACTCGTTCCCATATGGCACCGAACCATGGCGCCCTGGCCGGTATAAACCGCCACCGCTCACTTGAATTCCGCTAGAGTACCTTTTAACCTTGCATCATCTATCAACTCCCGTAATGTACTGGCTCCGC
The DNA here is from genome assembly GCA_032716605.1 of Paralithodes platypus. Taxonomy (NCBI): domain Eukaryota; kingdom Metazoa; phylum Arthropoda; class Malacostraca; order Decapoda; family Lithodidae; genus Paralithodes; species Paralithodes platypus. The sequence goes on along the minus strand of CM064480.1, from coordinate 10,864,475 downwards.
TAACAAATGTGGTGGCATTATCACTCATCATAATCTCAGGGTAACCTGCTACTAAACCTACGGAACGCATGCAAAAATGATTCGCAGGAGAGGTTAGACACCGTCTCTACATGGACCGCTCTAGTAACTGCACAGGTGAATAAGACTACATATAATTTACTTACAGTACCCCCCTTCTCTTTTACTGGCAAGGCACCTGTGTAGTCAACTCCCGTTACCTGGAAATGACTCACTTCCTGAACCCTAAACTCCGGCAATGGAGGGGCCTGTACAGCACGGTATGATGTACCTTGCAATCTCTTGCAGATGATACATTCCCTTAAGGCTTTCTTTACTACCTGTCTAATCTTGGGGATCCACCATCTTTGCCTTATGTAATTTACAACATAACTAACACCACTATGGTTACACACTTTGTGGCAGTAATTACTAAGGAGAGTGGCTATACGATGTTCATTAGGGATAAGGATACGGTACTTGGCGCTATCATGTAAAGCTGACAAGTGTAGCCTAACCTCTACAGCGTATCATGCCTCCCTCCATATAGAGGCCTAACTGCTTCACTATATTGCTTGGTGTGCCCTGTCCTTTTGACAAATAGTGGTGTTCCTCAGAGTGAGCTTCTCTCTGAGCTACCTTAATCCTGGCTGACTCTGCTGCTCTTAATTCCGGCACCGTCAAGTATGCCGGTTTTGCCTGATAGTTCCCTTGTGCCTTCTCTCTAAGAGTCCTAATAAACCAAAGGACCCATGCCATTACATGCCATGACTTCATATATGATCCATACCGGTCCCAATTTAATATGGCAGTAGGGGCAACCGGTACCGGCAATAACAGGGTTCCTTCTTGACTCGTGTTACAACCCACAGTGGTGTCCCCTTCAATTGAGCCCCCTATTGGGCCATGATCAGGCCATAGCATTTGGTGAGGTAGCCATGTGGGCCCTCCCCACCAAAGCGAAGAAGCAACTAAGGACACATATGAAATCCCTCTGGTGACTAGATCACTGGGGTCGTCCTCTGTGGACACATAACGAAAATGAGCGCCGGGGACTAATGACTTTATCTCATCAACTCTATTTTGAACATATATAGGCAAAATCTTTTTACTAGACAACCAGCATGGGGTTATCTGGCTGTCCGACCAGAGGTATACAGTCTCTATAATCAGCTCGTCCGCGTAGGACTCACATATATAACATGCGAGACGAGCTGCGAGAAGAACAGCAGTCAACTCCATCTTAGGTATGGTGAGGGACTTAATAGGCACCACCTTAGCTTTGGCCATTACTAACCTACTCACCTCATCACCAACCGCATAGACCGCTACACCATATGCTACTGAGCTAGCGTCACTAAATAGGTGCAGCGTAACCCTCTTAGAATTAGTGACCTGACGGGGAAACATAATACCTGTACTATCTATCATATCGTAATAAATACCCTGCCAGTTAGCTCTCATGTCATCTGGAATGGGTACATCCCACCCACACTCTAATCTCCACAAGTCCTGTACGAACCTCCGCGCCCGGATGGTTACCGGTAGCAACACTCCTAGAGGATCGAACACACTCGCGGATAGACTTAGAGCCTCGCGTTTTGTAACCAATGCATGGCTACTTCCGTGAGAAGGCGTGGCATGATTATGTTGTGAGCGCATTTATTGGTGGATGGCCTTTTTACTTTAAATATTATTACTTTCTTTTAATTGACACTATTTTTTTAGTGTTTGATTATCCAGGGATTATTTCTCTATTATCCAAATATTACTTTATATAAATGTTCATACATTTTATCAAATTACGAAGGCTTAGGTAAAACAATTTTTTTTCATTTATATTTTATTTAAATAATTATTTAGTTCATCTTTATCACCTATCCATGGCCATGGTCAGCTTCCCCGAGTTCCGCAGCGAAATACCACACCTGTAAAAGAAATAAGGTTATATATTATTACTCATTTTATAAAGAAATTGCGGTCATGTTGGGAGACAGGTACCATGAACAGGTTTCGAACCCACTGACCACAGGTATATTTGGGAGGACTGGACATTTTCACCACTGTCATGACCGAGTGGTGACGGTGCCCAGCTCTCCGTAATTATACGAGGGGTCAGTGGGTTTGAAACCTGGCCATGGTATCTGTCTCTCAACTAGTATTATATTCCTGTGCATAATATTGTTTTTTTGGCAGTTTTTTCAGGAACGTGGACGTGAGAGGGCAGGCGACAGTGACTTGACCGTGGAACTTGTTCCAAGCGACCTTGAGCATGAGGACCGTGACATGCTCCCTGCAGATGACACCCTGCCTCGACCTGCAGGGAAGGGTAAAGGCGGAAAAGGAAAGCGGACAAGAGCACCAACCCCGACGATGATGAAATTAAGGTACACATTTCTACGTTCTTTATATAATGATATATATATATATATATATATATATATATTTTTTTTTTTCTTTTTCTTAAACACATACGAGGTTGAAAGAAATGGCAATTTCTGCATTGGAAATTTTATTATTCAAGGTTTCCAGGTCTCTGATGAGTTTTCGCTGGGAGGCAGGAAGTAGATGAATGAGGTTAGCAAAATTTATGGTGGTACAGGGTTACATTAATGTTCATGATGATACAGGATATACGACGCGTTTCACTGGACAACCAGCATTATCAAGACTTAGTAATGATAGGATGATATAAAAAGTAAACAGGAAGGGTACATAATATGTACCCTAATAATATCCCCTGAGGAGGATCAGAAGGGGCGAAAATCAGGGGGCAAATGTCTGCTATTGGTGGAGAGATATTCTAGGTGTGTTGGTGAGGGATCCGCGTCACGCAGGCGCACTGGATGAGGGAAGGTGGTGGTCGATTGGCGAGGTCGAAGCTGATTGGCTGCGTGTCGAGGGGCGTGGCCTAAGTTGCGTAGTACGTGTGGCACCGGCAGCAGACGAAGGTGAAGGAGGTAGCGTGGGGGTCTGCATCAAGGGCACCGGGGGGCGAGGGGGGGCGTTAGGCCCTGTAGGGAAGTGTCTTTTGGTAGAAGGGAGGATCTGAAGGTCCAGAGTTTGGTTGTTGATGTTAGGATGTAAGGCTTGGATATATAACGCTTCGAGTATTGGTAATCTCCTTGGGTCACTTTCTTTATCAAGTATGGTGGTGTGTTTCTCTAAATCGTTGCGTGTGAGGTGGGGTGGGTTAGGGGTGAGATAGTGGTCTTTGATGGCTCCAGCCTGAAGGTGAAGAGTTAACAGACGTGATAGGCGAGTCTGCGTCATGCCAATATAGGAATGAGGTCCACAATCCTCATAATTACAGGTATGTTGGTAAATGATGTGATCGTCGGTCATCGGGCTCTTTATCTCGGTAGAAGCTGGTTTGTTGCGGAGAATGAGGTTGGAGGTCTTGGGGGATTTGTAATAAATTATTAATTTGATTTTGTTTTCCGGGTTGGTTGGGTGGACATGCTTGGAGATTATTTCTTTTATGACGGCCTCGTAATTTTCGTGTTCAGAGGACATAAAGTTGCGGTAGAAGATCTTGATTTCATTGGGGGGGTCAATGTTGGGAGGGCTTTAGGTGTACCATTTTTCAAGATGGTGGTTGGTGGTGCTGGAGATGTCGGAGTTGGAGTATCCGTTATTCAATAAAACTCAGTGGCGGCTCGTCCATGAGAGCTGTTGGGCTGCAGACCTCCCTGGCTCACAGCACTGTCAGGCAGATGATTTTGATAGACACAGGAGGTTAATATTTGACAACATACATTTGAAAATACTAAGCATCTGTATACTATTCAGCAGCTTGCTATGTTAAATTGTGTTAAATTCTAACCGCAATAAGCAGATGCATAAGTATAACATCTAGTACCATACAAGAGTTTTCCCAGCCGCAGTGGCGGCACCAAAAGACTCTATGAGCTGCACCAGCGTCAGCCCTCACTGCCCCTCAGTCTTGTGTTGACATATGATTTATGCGTGTGCATGAATAGCATTCTGTTAGCTACGATCGTAGCTTTGTTTCAGTGTTCTTAGTATTTCACTATCATACATTTTGGTTAGTATACATGAGCATGAAGGACGCTTATGATTTATATAGACTAGGCCTACCATTAGTCTAGGGATACGATTTTATTCAGTTTATTAAATACCTTGCAGGCATTCCCTTAGCCTATTTAAGACTTAATGTTCCGTTTGTTCATAATCAGTGATTATTTTCTATGTTTCTAGCTCGGCCTACCTGGCTGTAGGCGATTTTCTTAGCTTATAAAGCAACTTCTGAAGTTTATGAGTAAATAATTTAGCAAAAATACTGAAAATGTCAGAATTGTGGTGGTTTTGTGTTCTTATATTTCAAAAAATATTTTACTAAAGCGTTATTTCCACAGCAATTTTGATAAGTTATTTTGTCTTTATATTATGTCGTCCCTGTTTTAGTTAGTTTGTTTTGCAAGCTTTACATTATTATTACAAAGCTTCGATCGATCGTGGCTTTTGGGTATTTCTAACTAGGCTATGCTGTATTATTATTATAATCTATATTTTATTAATTTCACCACAACACCAAACATGATAGGTTGATTGAGCATAATGGCAAATAGTTAGATGTTTTCAAAACATAATTTTTTCTCATTTGACACTTAGCAAAAATATTGATAGGAAATTAAAACAAAAGAAAGACCTACACCATTGTTATCTTGTGAACAGTATACAAAGATAATAAAGTAAGTACAGTAGTAATGTTTTGTTTATAACAATTTTACTGATATAGGAAATATGCAGTCCCTCCATATTATTTTATCACGAGCCGCCGCCACTGCTAAAACTTGAGATAGTCTTTCCATTTCCTGGTGAGTGTTGGCCCAGGTAGAGCAGTGCGTGAGGGCTCTCCTTACATAAGCGGAGATGGAGGATAGAAGATAATGGCGGGGGTATTCACTATCGCCGTTGAGGCATTGTCCTGTGTTAGTTGGTTTAGTGTAGACGGTGGTTTTGAACCCGTGGTCGTTCAGAGCTACGAGGATGTCGAGGAAGGGGAGTTGTCCATTGTTTAATTTGTCAAAGGTGAAGTTAAGTCCGGAGGAGGTCATGAAACGACGCTGGAGTTGCTGTAGTTCGTGGAGGTCCGTGATTTGCACGAAGATGTCATCCACGTATCTACAGTAGACGGCGAGTCGTTGTGCAGCTAGGAGCTCTTCCTCGATGGTACCCATAAAAAAGTTCGCAAAAAGAACTCCTAGGGTGCTGCCCATCGCCACACCATCTATCTGCTTGTACATGTTGCCCTGGGGGCAAAGGAAAGGGGCCTCCTTGGTACATAGCTCCAGCAGTGTTTTCAGGGCCTTCTCCGGGATGTCCAGTGTTGGTGTATCAGGGCAATGGTAAATTCGACGTAGAATCATGTCAATGGTCCTATCCACTGGCACGTTGGTAAACAGGCTTTCTACGTCGAGGGAGGCGATTGTGTGGTTGTTGTTCCGGGGGGCGTCTCGTATAATTTCCAAGAAATCGTGGGCTGAGTTAAGGTTGTATTGGTGGGGCACGTACCTGGCTTTAGTAACATATATATATGTAAACATATATACGCTTATTCATATGTTGTGATTTGGTGATGAATTCTTGTCCATTTTTGCCTTCTTATCTCACGGTCAGTGCCTAGAGGCATGACCCAAGATAATATTTGCCCAGCTCTGCTGTTTGCTACGACAAAAGCACAGTTGGAGAAATTGGTTATGTAGCTGTTATTCCTTTTTCTCATTTTACCGGTATTTATGTTATGTCATAGTTTTACCCAAATGAAACCAGATTTTACTTGGACACATTCATATGGAAACATTCTTAATGTTCGTTAATTTTTCGTCACCCACTACTTTGATACATTCATATATAGACATTTCGGTGTGAGCATCCTAGGCTCGAATCCCGGGACTGCCACATGTATTTGTTGATTTCATTAATTGAGTGTTGATATAGGTTAAGTGCACACATAACATATATACAGAGTGTACACATGCCTTAATCATATTGCAACATACACACATGTACTTTCAGGGCAATACTACCATTGTTTCATGTGCCATGATAATGTACCGTACTCTTTAGTAGCGGCAACACTGCACCAAAACATATCCGGCAACATTGCACATGTTTCCCTCAGTAAACACCGGTCGGCACTCAGCTATCAGTGCCCCCAGCTCTGTATCTCTTTGGCTAATATAAGTACCTACAAACTTACCCCTGAACTTTTATTCTACATCCTTGTGCAAGAAAGGATTATCAAGGTTGCTGTAGCTACACATGGCAACCATCCATTGAGTTTAGGAGTAAAGTCGGTTGGTGGAGGTAACATAATAATACATTCATATATAGACATTCTCAGTATTCGTCCACATTAGTCACCCACCGCATATGTACTCAGAACACATTCATATACAAATGTATTCAGTATTCGTTACATTCGTCACCAACTTAATACACTCTGATAATAGATTTTTTTTAGTATTCATTCAATTCTTCAAACACTGACTGAATCTGTTTGCTAGATGGGTACTGGTGTAGCAGATGGTGGTATCAATTTCACTCTGAAGTCCCTTGACAAAAAAATAAGCCAAACATGTATTAGCAGTGCTTTAGACCTGCTCGGGGGAAGAAAACATGTTACTGAAAAGTGGTGAAATGAAAGAACTAGTGGAAGTTCGAGATTTAGCTCCAGTAACATTGTTTAGTTCTTTGCCTCGTCCTCCTCCTCCAGTGCAACCACGAAACGTCGCCACTCCTGCAGCACCAGCGACCGCACCTGTCCAGCCTCCACCGCCAAACCTCTAAACTTGCTCTACCACCAGGGACCCCACATGTCTGGATAGCAGCCAGGTAGTTGGCACCATAGCCCAGCACTGCAACAACAACCAAAACAACAACAACAACAGCAACCACAACAACCACAACCACAACAACCACAACAAACTCACAGGCTGACACACAACCCGAGTTTCCGTGGAACTACACCTTGGGGCTGGTCCACTAATTCCTTCCATACAAGCACCACAAATTACACGTATCCGACAGTTGCTCCACCTGTGTCCACATATCAAACACTGACCACGGTCTCTGCCTAAAGCTCGTCAAACATCACAACATGCCCCCAAACTCCAGGATCAGAACTTGTAATGATCATGAATGATATACCTTCACCCCAACTCCCACACCAAAACCCACTTTTACCTACAGCTGTAGCGTAGAAGATGAGTGTGCAAACTCCAAAAATCTGCGATGGCTGTTGATTTAACCAAATGCATGATTATTCTATTTGAATACGATTTGTACCTGATTTTGTTTTCTCCATGTTCCATATAAGAATTGTATCTGATTTATTTTTTTGGAGAAATGCACACATTTATTTTGATGTTTGTTCTTGTGAATTACGAAAATGCAAACAACTAAAGTTGGCTATGGCCAACTTTGGATTGTTTACATATATAGTGTCACAGGAACGAACATTTACATAAATTTATAAATTTGTCCAAACACTGTTTATCCACATACTATGTTTTTTTGTTTTTTATAACACAACACCCTCTCATCTCATTCATAAGTTCATAATTTCACAAAGTGCCTATTTTTAATTTTTCTACAAATTTATGTATTTATTTATTTGTTTGGCATTTTTCAATAAAAAAAATATAAAATGTATTAAATTTTGTCGTCTTCAATTACCCATTTCACTAACCTTAGATCACTTTATCTTGCCAAGAGACACAACCTGCTCCTTGTGTGTAGTAGTCCTTGAGGTACAACCTCACTCGTTTGCCTGCTGCCGATGAAGTATTCCGGGCAAGGGGCCATCATCCTGAAGGCATTCTCCTTCTTTGTAATTTCCTCTTATGCTTCCTTTCTTGTTGTCTTTGGTTGTGGGCCGCAAGCAACTCAATCTCTGCATATTCACGCTCCATTGCCAAAGCCAAGGGTAGGGGAACATTGGAGGTTGTAGGGAGTAGCTCCATGGCGCTGTCCTTGGTTGTGTGGTACGGTAGAGCTGATGATAAACACTGATGGACACCAGAACTCCGCCACCCTATTTATACCCACACCATATCCGCCCCTCCAATTACATTAATTATCATCTGAGGTTGCAGGTGCGAACATGGGAGAATGTATCTTCGATAGTCGTTGGGCATTCGCCATAGTCGCACAACCTCCGTCCAACATTCGAAGGGCAATCGCCATGCATTCCCTATTTTCGCCATCATGGTTTGCCACATTCGACCTGATTCGCCATCTATTGCCGCACACCATTCGTCATTTTCACCAAAATATTCGCCATATTCGCACTTTGGTCGTACTTCTGCTGCACTGCAATCAAGGAAATTCGCCTTCATTCGCTTCTGAAAAGCCCCTATTCGCCGCAAATTATGGGACATAGAAAAAAAACACTGTCGCAGGGCATTCACCATCGAAAAGTCGCACAGTGGGATACCGCCTTGTAATTAGACTCATCTGAACTCCTAACTCTTCGGCTCAGATTTCCCTGTCACTCTCAAACTAAATATTTCTGTGCTATCTATCTCTTTCCTAACTCTACTGACTTTCTCAAATTCTTCAACTCTTCTAAAGCGGAACACATCATATCAACCTCTCCTTTTTCGTAAATCTCCATCTTATGAGCTTTCAATGTTTACCACCACCAATGCCTCTTTCTTATATCACTCACCATCCTGGTGAACAAGCTTACTTAAATGACCTGGAGTCGTTAGTTCAGTGCCCTACTATAATCCACTTCTAATATTTTTGCTAATGCTTTGAATCTTTACTAACCATTGGGCTCCTCCAATCACAACATTATCTCTGTTACCTGTCCTATCAATCCAGTACAGCCATAGAAGAACTAGTAAAATTACCAAAATACTGTCTAAAATTTACAAGTGAACACTATTTTATTGTGCAAAATTCGACATATATTTATCATTACTCATATATGTTTAATTACATTGCAACTTACCTGATTGTTCTACTACCTATTCTGTGTTTAATGAGGTATTTGAAAAGGCAATTTATGTATTGATTGTGACGATATTGTATGTTAATAAAGATAACGATAATAAGGTCCATTCAACATATTAGATATGTACGAATGCATAGAAAGGCAGTGTTGCCAGTTTCTGCTAGGTGGGTAACCAAATTCTGCTCCACCCTATATATATATATATATATATATATAGAGAGAGAGAGAGAGAGTACCACACATAACTTTTCAACTGATCATATGTTCACGATCAGGTTTACTGATTCAGAGATATATGCATCACAATCCACCTAATATTAATTACAGCAATGTGGATTATGTTATAGTATGCTCTTAATATGATATATTTCCTTAGCGATTCATATTTGTAATTTTATGAATTTGCTTGCAGTTGATGTTTTATGATGTTTGTTTTCTTTTTATTAATGGTTTCGGTACTTTACTTGATAAAATGTGTTGTGTCAGACGAAAGATCTGTAATATTTTGTAATATTATATATTTTGCGGTGGTCAATAAACCATATACAGTATATCTACCTACAGTTATGATCAATTAAGCGCATGGCCTCCATATAACACATTTCTATATAACCTATATAATTATGTGTGTGTGAATTGTTTGATATAATGTACAATTATAGTCCTGTACAACTACCTACCCTTACATACGACATAGTTACCAACGATTCTATATATTTTGATTGCATTTAAAAAAAGCATTATTAGTCATTGGATAAAGTGGGTAATACAGTCATTTTAATATCTATTATACTTTAGTGTCCTAAATAAGTTATGTTCTTTCTCGTAATCGTATGTAAATTAGGCTGCTTTAACCCCTAAGTGTCGGCGCGCAACATAAGTCGAGTATAATAAATCTGGACTATCTGGCGGCGCGCGACATAGGTCGTGTGGCAATTTCAGCACGTAATGTTGCTGAGAGAGAGAGACAAGTGGTGGCAAGAGAGTAGCGAGCGTATGACTGCTCCAGACCACCGCGGCGAACCTACTGACACGAATCCCACCTCCTCCCTCCCTCTCTCACTCGCTACATACTGAATTGTATGGGGAAAGTACCGAATTACATGCTTTTTGCACTCGCGTTGCGCGGTTGTTGCAAGAAAACTAGCCATCATAAAAGGATCATTATGGTGTCATTGGAAAGCTCTGTTTATGCCCTTTCAGGGATAGATACTTGTTTTACGCTCTGGATCTTATTTAGGCATGACAATGATCACGTAAACAGCCCTATTTTGGCTAAAAACACCTCGCTGGGCGGTACATATAAATAAACCGCCTAGCCCGCTAATAAGGTGTTAAATACAATTGAAGGTTGCTTTAAATCATTTGAATGATAAGATGAACTAACAACTTGAGATCAACTATAATCTTTGTTAATCTCACTAATAATACTACCATATATATAATAGTAAGTGGGAGAATATAACTTATGTAATAAACTGTACATAAAGGGTGCATGGTCTGCCTGCAACATACGAGTCAACTTTGGGAAGTTAGTGCCATCATCTACATGGTAATGTTGTTTGACTATTAATGAGATATTCCATCATACCCGGAGAGATTTATACCAGTGTGATGGATGATCGTGATTGCCGCACTGATGGTATTGGACCTGTTAATATATCTTGTGGAGGATTGTGTCCTCATACACCACCACACACCAACACACACACAGCCACATACACACAAACTAACACCAACACAGACAGCTTAGCAATAAATAGCTGAACAAATATTCCGGACATAATCATAGGCATAACCAGCATTACCCAGTGTAATAATATTGATACAACTCCCAATTCATTAGGCTTAATTAAAATAACAACAAAACAAAACAAATACAATATTATGACAGATCTGACAGAATTCGTGTTATCCACCTATATGCAGAATATTTTATATTGGTTGTGACGTTAATCATTGCAGATTTCCCACATATACACACACACACAGAGCCGCTTGATATATATGTGTGAACAGTTAATTCATATTTTCCATGACGCAATTAAGTTTATATGTTAGTCCTGGATAATTTGTCGTGAGTGCTGGGTAGTAAAGAGACTGATGCTGTGTTGATATCAAGGAACAATAAATGTGGAATTGGTATAGTGTTATTATTTCTACTATCAACCTACATGAATATACATGCAGGAATATACATGCAGGAATATACATGCAGGAATATACATGCAGGAATATACATGCAGGAATATACATGCAGGAATATACATGCAGGAATATACATGCAGGAATATACATGCAGGAATATACATGCAGGAATATACATGCAGGAATTATTTTAACCTTTTATCACTTACGATTAAGTTTAAGCAGATTAGGAGGACCCTGTGAAATTAAAACAAATTAACACTATCTCAATTAACACCTGGAGTATCTTAAGTACTTCCTCTGAATACCTATGTTTGAGAATATATGGTGAGAAACTTCATGGTCTACCGATAAGGTCAATATTTCGGAATTAGTCTAATAATTCGGCCTACTCAATGTTTAATTAAACCTTCATTAATCATACCTGCTATAAAATATGTTATGTTCATCAGTGTCTAATGTATAACCGTAATAAATACGTTTCCAGCCTCCTAATATAGCAACAAGGAACTTGCTTTACGATAATATTAACAGACTGGAATGTAAATGTAAACAAAATAACTAAATAAGAAATCGTTAATAAAAATAAGTAATAAGAGCAAGATACAGACACAAACATATACATGGTTGATATACAGTATATTAATATAATTGATGATGAGTTACACATGAATATATGACAAAGCCCTTTTACTTTAGTTTATAAGTTTGATCCCACTCCGTATAATTATCACCTTCAGACATTCCTAATCTCGTCACCACCTCCTCTCTCTTCTTAGCCTTTTAAGTACGGGTGCCGCCCTTTTAACTGTATTCTGGGTACTATTACACAAATGTATTCAGTATAAAAGAGGGCCTCCAACAGTTAACAGGACTATCTCATTTAACCCTTTTTACTACCTCAGATCCTTCTTAAACTGCACACAAACGTCGTCGGTACGCATATAGCCCAACTGTATATGGTTATATATATATATATATATATATATATAATTATATATAATTATATATACCTAACCTAACCTAACCTAACCTAACTAATAAAATATATAAGATTTAAAACTGTGGTCTCATTCTGTCTTCTCTTTGCCGCGCCATACGGTACGGTAAAATAATGCGCGAGTTTAGCTGAGTTAGCCATTAAATAGGCCGCGCCGAACCGTTCTCACCAGTGGTGCCGAACCATAATACAGTTGGGCTATATGCCGCCGGTACAGTAGGGGTTAATCAGCAATGAACGTTCGATATCAATTAATCTTCCAAGACCTGCATGACAACCTGCATTCATTCCACATCTGTTTACTCCCAGAGCCTGCATGCTATCTCTATCTCTTTTTTTTTCTCTCTCTCTCTCTCTCTCTCTCTCTCTCACTCTCTCTCTCTCTCTCTCTCTCTCTCTCTCTCTCTCTCTCTCTCTCTCTCTCTCTCTCTCTCTCTCTCTCTCTCTCTTTCTTGTCACATCAATATTCGACAGTCAACATAAATTTAGCTGCTGTTGGAATATATCACTTGTGTTCCCCTCTCTCACTTTTACCAACACACATTCAGCCGCTGTTCTCTTGGCTTGATCTAGCTTTATTCATATATCTTCCAACCAATAGTATTTTCCATTCTAGCTTTCCATTTTATTATAATTATGCGGTCCATCACATTGAATTAACTTTTTTCAGTATGCATATCTTCACTTTTGATTTTATTATCTAATATAGTATTTGTTAAGTAAAACTGTCTTCACGTGATTCACTACAATAATGCCTCCTTGACATATCATTGAATGAATCATTCAGCAAATCAAACTAGGCATATTTCACATCAACGTGTAGATGTATTCTCCCTTCGACTCCAACTACAGTGATTATTATATTGAAAATCCGTTGAATGAAAAATGCCATGCCAGAAAAGTATAATCAAAGAAAGGAATAATTAAAAGGCGATACTGGGGAGAACAAACTTTAATGTCAACAGAATAATGGTGTTACTGCGGAACTGACGTGAACAATGACACCAGATGAAATATTGGCACCAAATGAACAACAGCAGAAGGAGAATATAAGAAAATTAACGATAAAGGAAAGTTAATATAAGGGATAGATGACTGAGAGAGGAGGATTTGGAAATGCAAATCTAGAATGTCAAAATTGTACGGAACAGGGGTACCTCACTTCCCAACTGAATACATTTGATTGAGCAACAATGGAATAGCATATATGCGTATAGATTGACTGAATGTGTTCAAATCTTATTAGCCACCTTACAGATATACAAATATACTTGTAAGTTAAATCACAAATAAGTGTGATCAAACTATGTAGTAAAGTTCTCAGGAAAAATGAAATTTTGGAATGCCTAGCTTTCGTCTATGCTCTAAGGAACATTTTAGGGTAATACTAAAGATGTCTTGATAAAATAGACGAAAGCTCGGGGTTCCAATGTTTTATTTTTCCTGCGAATTTGACTACACATATACAGTATACTTGCATATAAACAATATACACACACAGTGATATAGTGCAGTTATTCCTAATACTTTCAATACCTACCGTTAAGTTTATCAACATTGTTATGGTAACAACAACTTGTATCATGATGGTAGCCATAAGAGATACGGTAGCCTTACAGTCATAATTATTACCAACTATATGTGGAAATAATGACCATATAAACCTCTGGACTCCATTATATACAGTATACAAGGACGCAAGTTGAAAAGTAATGTTGGTAAAAGTACCCAGCCCATGACGTGGAGTAGATATATACGGTAGTATGTTATTGAACACGCCATAGTACTTTATATACCTTTATCACTCATGGTAAAATATAGCAGAATGGTGAATCGTCGTCCTTGAGGTTCTTGAACTTGGTTTTCATCTATATTGGTAATATACGGTATTCTACTGGTAACTTTACGAATATTGTATATACCTGTAGTGTGTGTGTGTTATTTTTATTTATTTTTTTAATACAGCCCTACGCACAAACATACATACACCAATTAAAGCCCAATCATTATATTGTATACACCCTCTCATACTACCACACTGCTTTAGATTTTACCGTTAATATATTAGTTACATGTCACTGCCTTTACTGGTAGACATTAGTATTCGGTCTAGTAAACATGAGTTGAACTATTTATTAATATTAATATTATTTGAAGAAAACAAAAACAATACTTACCACATAGTGATTGTAGCTTTCTATGTTGCTTGCATGAACGCAGTATCTCACGAGTTTATGCCCACTCTTTGAATCAATCCTCAATAATTCACTCTTCTTATTAATTTTATCAATTTACGTATCCCTCCCTCTTTCTCCTCTCACTCCTTCTGATTTACATATCACTATATATTAACCATCAGTCATCTAGCATTACGCAGTCTCTCAGTGTAACACTGGAATTTCAACTTGTTTTTATTGTTGTTTAAATTGCAAGGATAAATTGAGTTTTTTCAGCTTAATAGGTTCAAGTTATTACTTTTTAGAATCCTTTTTAGGTAAATTTCGATTTCATTGAAACGCTAATGAGTTAGGTCACACACACACACACACACACACACACTCTCTCTCTCTCTCTCTTATATATATATATGTATGTATGTATGTATGTATGCACTGTATGTACGGTTTCTGACAAACTGGAATCCCGGCAGTCCCCTGCAGTATTGAGCAGGAGCTGGTCGTCTTGGGTCACCCCCTTGCCATCAGCAACCCTTATTCAGTACCAAGATAGTGAAGTTGGAACTGCGCACCTCCCTCGGCACTCTAAACTGTTCTATGCGCAGGTTTTCTCTTCCTGCTTTTGTAAATTTTTCCCTTTTCCTGAACCAAAGACCAGCGGCGATGGGGAGTCTAGTGACGGGAACAGGAAGAGGATGGTTCTGGGAGTTTCTAGTTCGACCCCTGCACGTTGGCAACACAGGGCTATTTATGGTCGCCGATGGCTGGGACTGGAGTGGCAGTCGTCTTCGGCAGACCCCTGTGTGTCTGAGCAGTCCTTTTCAGGATCCGTGCTGCTCACCCTGAATAGGGAAGGGCCTAGAAAAGGTGGCCTAAAAATCACCCGCTCCACACAAGATGAGTAGGACACCGCACCTACTGAGCCATCTCATATGCGGTCGTAACAATAAAAAGAAACAAATTCCACTTAAACTCGGAACGTGGAATGTGAGAACCCTACTGGACAGAAACACCCAACCTGACAGACCCCAGCATAGAACAGCCCTAGTTGCAACAGAGCTTCAACGGTATAAGATTGATATTGCTGCTCTCAGTGAAACCCGTTTCCTGGGAGAAGGATCGCTCTGTGAAACGGGATGTGGATACACCTTTTACTGGAGAGGCTACCCTCAAGGAGGCCGACACATGCATGGTGTGGGTTTTGCCATCAACAATGACATCTTAAGAAAAATCCCAGAAGCGCCAGTTGGAATCAGTGAAAGACTGATGACACTCAAAATACCCCTTGTTAAAAACAGATATGCCACCATCATCAGTGCATATGCCCCTACCCTAGCTGCTACAGAGGACGACAAAGATCAATTCCATCAGGCACTAGACGAGGCCCTCAGCAGAATCCATAGGCATGATGCAATACTACTTTTAGGTGACTTCCATGCAAGAGTAGGAAGAAAATATGAGATATGGGAAGGTATAATTGGTAAACATGGAATAGGACACTTGAACGCCAATGGCCTTCGGCTCCTCACATTGTGTGCTCAGCATAACCTTACTATTACCAACACCCTTCTCCAACAGAAAGACAAGTATAAAACATCTTGGATGCACCCACGCTCAAAACATTGGCACCTGTTAGACTATATAATTGTAAGAAGAAGTGATGTAAGTGGTGTCCTTCACACACGAGCAATGAGAGGAGCGGAGTGCTGGACAGATCACAGATTAGTAAGATCTATCCTTAAACTGACAATACGACCACCTGTACGACGTCTAAATACAAATAAGGAAAGAATAAACGTTGCTAAACTTAAAAACCATGAATTTTGTAACAGCTTCCGCAGAGTTTTATCTGAGAAGCTAAGTGATAAAGATCCCATTAGCAACTTGACAATTACACTAGATGAAATCTGGGCTTCACGTAGTGAATTAATTTATGAAGCAGCAAAGGATTCAATTGGTATAAAATAAAAATATCATCAAGACTGGTTTGATGAAAATTTGGGCAACTCTCCATTCTTTTAGACAGGATGCACAGAGCTCATAGAGCAACTCTTAGCAACCCAACCTCTGAAACCTTAAAAATGAACTGGCAAGAATTACGATCCGATGTACAAAGAACCTTACGAAAAATGCAAAATTATTGGTGGACAAATAAGGGACAAGAAATACAAGGGTATGCCGATGCACATGACATGCACAACTTTTATAATGCTGTAAAACAAGTGTATGGACCTACAAGCTGTCCACTTACACCATTAAGGAGTGCAGACGGAACTACTCTTATAAAAGATCAAAAGGCAATTGTTGAGAGATGGGGGGAGCACTTCAAGGACTTGCTGAACCAAGACAATCATGTATATCCAACTTGCCAACAAGAGTTTGAAGAGCAACCCATTATTCAAGATCTTGATATACCACCAACCTTTAATGAAGTGACTAGAGCAGTTAAGACCCTGAAAGATAACAAATCTCCTGGTCCAGATGGTATACCAGCAGAGCTAATTAAATATGGAGGTTACCTACTGCTTCGAGATATTCACTCATTCATTTTGGAGGTTTGGGACAAGGAGTACATACCTCAGACATGGAAAGATGCAAATATTATCACAATTTTCATAAACAAGGGTGATAAATCTAATTGTGGCAACAGCAGAGGCATTTCTCTTTTAGCTGTGGCAGGGAAGGTGCTGTCAAAAATCATGCTTCAAAGACTGTTGACCAAAATTACTGAGGAAATACTGCCAGAGTCACAATGCGGTTTCCGTAAAGATCGAGGAACTATTGACATGATTTTTACTATACGTCAATTTCAAGAAAAATGCAGGGAACAAAATAAAGACATTTTTATAGCCTTCATTGATCTGTCAAAAGCCTTTGATACAGTAAATCGAGAAACATTGTGGAATATCCTCCGTATCTTTGGCTGTCCACCAAAATTTGTGGCACTTGCAAGGCAGTTTCATGATGGCATGACGGCAAGAGTCACTGCAGGAGGCCATGCATCAGAACCATTTGTTGTTAATGCCGGAGTCAGACAAGGGTGTGTACTGGCACCAGTCCTTTTCAATTTTTTTTTAATATGCGTTATAATACTTCTTCATAGGACTATAGCAAACAGAAGTGGAATCAACATAGACTATAGACTAGATGGCGACCACTTTAACATTCGTAGATTTCAAGCAAGAACAAAAGTCTCTATGGAAAATATCCTGGAACTTTAGTATGCAGATGATTGTGCTCTTGTAGCTCACTCGCCAGAGGAACTAGAAGTCGCGCTTGAAACTGCAGCAAGTGCTTACTCCAGAATGGGCCTGTCAGTTAATATCCAGAAAACACAAATAATTTCTCAGTGGTCAGCTCAGATACCACCTGTGCAGCCAGTGTTCAGATTAGCAGGAGAGGAGATAGCACAAGTTCCTTCCTTCAAGTATCTGGGAAGCTTCCTGTCTGAAACGGCCAGTATTGACGATGAGGTACAACACCGACTGAGACAAGCTGCAGCATCTTTTGGCCGCCTACAAGAGAGAGTTTTCCAAATAATCACCTGACTCTTTCTACCAAAGTGGCTGTATATAATGCTGTGTGTTTAACCACTTTGCTCTATGGTTGTGAAACATGGACGACATATAGACGCCATATACGACCCCTGGAGGCTTTCCACATCAGATGCCTCCGAAAGATTATGGGTATAACCTGGAAGGACCGTGTTCCTCATATAACAATACTTGAAAGAGCCAACAACACCAGTATTGAGACCCTTATCATCAAACAACAACTCAGATGGGTTGGGCATGTCATCCGTATGCCAGAGGAGAGACTACCTCATAAAATACTATATGGACAGCTGCATGAAGGCCGCAGAGCAGCTGGAGGACCAAAATTAAGATACAAAGACAGTATAAAGAAAATACTAAAAAGGTGCAATATACAACCAACTGCACTTGAAAACTTAGCATCGGATAGACCACTATGGCGCTCACACTGCCAGCAAGGAGCGAAGGAACTGGAACGTCAGAGGAAACACCACCAGCAGGAGAAGAGGGCCCGGAGACATGCACACCAGGAACAACCAGCACCTCCTAAACCGGACTACCAGTGCCCAGACTGTGGCAGGATATGTGCATCACGGATAGGACTCTACAGTCATCATAGAACTCACAACAGATGAATGCAGGAAAGGAACGTCATCATTGGACTACGATGGACTACCATACCATACCATGTACTGTATGTATGTATATATATATATATATATATATATATATATATATATATATATATATCACACTTCTATCGTTATTACAACAATCAGTGTTCTTCAGAGCTCTCTCAGTGTATTCCCCCTCCCTTGCGGTGAGTACGAGGCACCCGTTTTTCGACACAGTCCAACTCCTATTCTGTTCAGCTCTCCAACCCAAGAATTGGCAAATTTTCAGTCTTTCTTCTACTCAACAATTAAACTCTGGAACACTCTCCCTCAATCAATCTGCCCTTCATCCTATGACTTAAACTGCTTTAAACTTAGTGTGTCCAGGAATTTTGACTCCAAAGTCCCTTGAATTTGGCTCTGTCACTCTTTTGGCTTTGGGGAGACAATCGTTACAGGTAACCTGCCTGTTGATGTCTGTGTGTCTGTGTGAGGGGAGAGGTCGCCGGCGCCGCGGTCCAAGTTTTTGTATCATAACTCGGGATATTGAAGATACAACTGAACCAAAATCATCCACATAACCAAACTTAGTGTCGCGGTTCTGTGTAGTGTCAAATCGAATTGATGGCATAAATATCTTCGGAGATATAACAAAAGCGTGAAAAACAAAAACCGTTATTCCCCAATGCCAGGCATAAACAAGGGAGTGCCAAGGGAACGATGGGTTTTTAGTCCAGTGTGCAAAGTTAAAATCGCATATTAGTGTAAAGTGGCTAGATCACGATTCATGTATGTAAACTGTATCTCATGAAAAAAAAACTACCAGCATTTATACAGAACTTACAATTTCAAAAGAAAGTTTAGGGCCAGTGTAAGTGAGCGTCCTACCACCACCGTACCAAAACACATAAATCGCATAGCACTTGACGAGTGTCATAGGCCCCCCTCTCACCAACACCACCCATCCCCCTTGACGTAGACACATTCTAAACCGTGGTACCGGTATACGATTTTACCGAAATGGGAACTTAAACTCGAACAGGTAAAACAAATATAAAACAAATAAAATAAAACAGAGAAGCATAATAAGTTAACTATTTAACAAATCGCATATCGCGGGATATTATTAGTAGTGACGTTATTGAGGAAGAAACTCTCATGCAACCATCAATAGTGTAAATTCGGACCGGGGATAAGAGAGACAGGAAGTGGTTAGGGCAGTGATGATTCTGTTTCATAAGTTTATCGAAAGTGTTACTTAAAGTTTAAACCAAAGCCAGTGTTAATGATTGGAAGCTCGAACAAGTCCTAACCACAAAACAGTGACCCCCCCCCCCCCACCCCCTCTCTCTCTCTCTCTCTAGCCCCTTTCCCTCCCCTGCGTTGTTACATACAAGAAAGTCGAGTAAAATATTCGTATAGTGTTAGATATGAATACCAAGGACGTTTGCAATATCTGTAGGGACACAGTGAGAGACAAACATGGCACAAAATGCCAAATATGCAAAGACAAGTTTCATTGGTGCTGCATAGGACTTTCACCACCGATAAACATGGCTTATAATAATAAGGGGAAGAACGTCCATTTTTGCAACAACTGTGCCGAGTTCACAATGCCAATCATCCAGACTGTGGAAAAAACAGAGGTACAAGATAGACCTAAATATAGCCAAGAGGCGGTATTATTCCAACAAAATTGGGGAAACACACCAAGAATTTCCCCTCATACATCCCTGACCACAACTGTATCGAATTCAAGTACTCCTATTTCGTCTCACCCAAAACAACCAACAACACCTCCCTCTGAACAAACACCACACACAACTCCTCCCACACAAAAACTCTCATCAGCCCCCTCCCTACCACCTCGAAACACCGCGACGTCACCAAATACCACACCGCCGCCGCCTCCCGCCTCCCCACATGACCCGCCCCCCTCCACACCTCTGCCATCTGCCTACTTACGCCCGGCAGATCATGACACCCAGCCCCCCTCTACACCACATAACATCACACCATCCCTAAACCACACCACTATTTCACCCAACTTCCAGACCTCCCCCTCCCAGACCCAACTAGCCCCGCATCATAGCTCACCACCTACCCACCTACAACCGACACGTAACTCCACCCCCCTGCAGGCCTCACCCACCCATACACCAAGCCCACTATCAACCACAACCACACTTAGCTCACCACATAACCCCTCGCAGCCCCAGCCACACCTACTGGGGTTGTCTACACCAGTGTGCAGATATTATCTGGAAAGGTGCTACTTTGGTCAAAAGGGCCAATATAATGGGAAGTCATGTAGATTTGCTCATCCAAAAATTTGCAACAACATAACCAGTCATGGAAAATGTAGATTTGGTGAAACCTGCAAATACCACCACCCATCCCTTTGCAAGACATCACTTGAGAACAAGACCTGCTACAATATGAAATGCCCAGCTTTTCATATTAAAGGGACTTGGAGATATGCTAGACCTAACACGAATGGTAGCCCAAAAAACTCTCTAGCTATGCGAGGACGAGACAGAGGAAAAAGGCAAGGAGGGAAAGGGCAGACGAAGATGAAGAGACTGAGGGAGATGGAAGAGCACATAGAACACCTCGAGCACCTCCTGGCCTCCCAAGAGTGGCAAATACATCCCGAAGACTATTAGGTACACATAGTACTCCAAACAATCTCTCCCCAATCTTGTTTGCAAATATCCAAGGCCTAAAAAATAGAACCACGAACAAAGTACCATTTATTAGGGGCCTGCTAGAAGAAGGAAACGCTATATTTGCGGCTCTCACAGAAACTCACATTAAAGATCAGGAAGATAGTGAGGTATGGATTCCTGGTTACGACCTACATAGGGCGGACACAACGCATAGATCACATGCAGGTGTAGCCTTGTACATCCATGACTCACTGATATGTACTGAATTCTTAAATAACAGTAATGAAGTGGTGGAAATACTTGGAGTTAAAATAGAATCCCTAAATTTAGCAGTTATTGTTACATACAGGCCTCCAGACTCATCCTGAGAAGAATTCAAAACCCAGCTCAACAAAATAAAATCAGAAGTGGAAACCCTGGGGAACCCAACACCAAATAGTATATGGCTAGGAGACTTTAACCTACCAAACATTAAATGGAGACAACTAGAAAACCAGTTAGTGGCAAACAACACCGGAGAAGCAAATACGAGAGAGCTTTTTGAACTTTGCGATTTTTGTAGTCTTACCCAACATATTGCTGAACCCACACGGGAAAACAATATCTTAGACCTGGTCTTCACTAACAACGACTCTCTAGTACACAGCATTAACATATCGGACACAACATACTCAGATCATAAATTAATTGAGATCAAAACAACCTTAGAAAGTGTACAGACAACCTCAGAATCGAGAACAAAAACCGGCCCCTTCAGTAAATTTAACTTCAATAACAAAAACATTAGGTGGGAAGAGGTAAATCAAGAAATGGAGGAAATAGACTGGGAAGATTTAATGAATAACCTGACACCAGCAGAATGTCTAGTCTTAATAACAGAAACCATGACCCAAATCTGTAGCCACCATATACCTGCAAGACAAACAAAACGAAGAAGCAAACAAGATCGGGAAAGGAGGAGGCTGTACAGAAGAAGAAAATTACTCACACAAACATGCACACATCAAAATCTACAGGATAGGCAAAAGGCCGAAATAGATAGAGAAATTGTGGAAATTGAACAAAAGCTAAGAATATCATATGAACTACAACATTATGGAAGAGGAGAGGAAAGCTATTGCAGGTATAAAGGAAAATTCCAAATACTTCTTTTCATACGCCAAACAAAAGGCTAAAACAACATCAAACATCGGCCCACTGAGCAAAGGGGACGGCTCTTTCACAGGGGACAAAAAGGAAATGAGCGAACTCTTAAGCAGGCAGTATGAAATGGCATTCAGTGAGCCTGATGAAACAAAAGTCATCAGAGACCAAAATATATTTTTCATGGAAACCTCCCCCACGGAAACCCCTCAGATGCTGGATATTGATTTCGGTCCAAAAGACATAGAAGAGGCCATTTCCAACATGCCATCCCACTCGGCACCAGGCCCGGACTCATGGAATTCAATCCTAATGAAGAAATGTAAGGAAAACCTCTCAAAACCCCTGGCTATAATGTGGAGAAGGAGTCTAGACACTGGTGACATACCAGATAGCTTGAAAAACGCAATAATTGCCCCACTGCATAAAGGAGGGAGTAAAGCACTACCAAAAAACTACCGCCCAGTAGCTCTAACTTCTCACATCATTAAAGTTTTCGAATGAGTCCTGCGAAGAAAAATTTCAACATTCATGGAGACAAATGAACTACACAACACCGGTCAACATGGGTTCAGAGCGGGAAGATCATGTCTCTCACAACTTTTGGAACACTATGACAAAATTCTTAAAGCGCTAGAAGAAAAGAAAAACGTGGATGTCATTTACACCGATTTTGCTAAGGCATTTGATAAATGTGACCATGGTATAATAGCCCACAAACTGAAAGCAAAAGGTATAACTGGGAAAATCGGACGGTGGATATACAATTTCCTCGTAAACCGAAAACAATCAGTAGCAGTAAACCAAGTCACATCTGAGCCTTCGGATGTCAAAAGCTCAGTGCCCCAAGGAACAGTGCTAGCGCCCCTTCTGTTCCTCATACTAATTTGCGACATAGATACCAACACCAGACACAGAACGGTGTTGTCTTTTGCTGATGACACAAAATTAAGCAAGATAGTAAACACACAAGAAGACACGGGCCGACTGCAGGAAGACATGAATGTAGTGTTCCAGTGGACCAGGGAAAACAACATGCAATTCAATGAGGAAAAATTCCAATTAATATGGTACGGAGATAATAATGGTGTTAAAGAAATTACAAATTACTTAACAGAATCTAACCACATAATAGAACGGAAAGACAGTGTGAAAGACCTTGGGGTATTAATGTCTGAAAATATGTGTTTCAAAGTACATAACCAGGTCAAAGTGACGGCTGCAAAACGTCTAACGTGTTGGATTCTGCGTACTTTTAAAACACGCGGTGAATTACCTATGATAACGCTCTTCAAATCTCTAGTGCTACCGCGGCTTGCATATTGTAGCGCATTAACATCCCCATACAAAGCAGGTGAAATAAATTACGTAGAGAGTGCACAAAGAAATTTCACTTCGCATATAAGTTCGATAAAACAGCTACACTATTGGGAGCGTTTAAGAGCACTGAATCTGTACTCACTGGAACGTAGAAGAGAACGTTACCTAATAATATACACATGGAAAATCGCAGAGGGTTTAGTACCAAACCTACATACTCCGATAGTCATGAAATTCAGTGATAGGAGAGGCTGGGAATGCGAAATCCCCCGGATGAATAACAGGGGTGCTATGGGCTCTCTGCGAGAGGGCTGGTTATCACACAGAGGCCCACGTCTCTTCAACAAACCCCCACGGCGAGTAAGAGACATTAGGGACGTCTTGTTAGACAGCTTCAAGAGAGCCCTGGATGTCGAACTGCAAAAGGTGCCAGACGAGCCCATCCTCG
The DNA here is from genome assembly GCA_032716605.1 of Paralithodes platypus. Lineage (NCBI taxonomy): Eukaryota > Metazoa > Arthropoda > Malacostraca > Decapoda > Lithodidae > Paralithodes > Paralithodes platypus. The sequence continues at coordinate 10,840,437 of CM064480.1, read as the reverse complement.
CAAGGGAGCGAGCTGTCGCTTCAAACAGTCTACTGCACCAAATCACCACCCAAAACGAGGGGCGTCGCGCTCCTTGGTGCCGCTAGAAGAGTGGCGAACACATCATAAGGTATCATAAGGTAAGGTAAGGTTGCCTCCTCGATACATATACACTCAACCCTCTGCTATCACGCATTCTGCTATAGCGTTTGGCTGCTATAGCGCAGGCTATAAAACCCCACATATATATTTATCACGCATTAAATGCGTGCTATAGCGCACCCGAGATGGTGGGGAAATTTAAAAAACGCGGGTCCAGACGGGCGGTATCGATGGACGTGACGTCACGGCTAGGCCTAGGCGTCAGCTGGCTGGCACTTCCCAAGTTCCCGCCTATCCATTCAAGCGTGTGTACCCTCTTTGTGATAGTGGTGGGTGCATTGTTTCTTTTGTGTTCGAACAATGGCTGCTGTAGGCCTACTTCCACCCCTACCAGCTACCATCGCCCAGCGGAATGCAGCGGCACCAGGGAGAGTGGTTAAGAAAAGGAAGAACCTAACATATTCCCAGAAACATGAAATAGTGAAACTCATTGATGGTGGCGAACCAAAGCGTAGTGTTGCGAAAAAATATGGCATCAATGAATCGACAGTGCGTGGTATTTATGGAAAGAAAGAATCAATCAAGGCTCATATGAATCTCGCACCATCTGATGCCGGTGCAAATGCTTTGAGGAGTGCATATAGGGTATTATTAAGGACTGAACAATTGTTGGGGAGCTACATGAATCGGATGGCCAAGCGTAACTTATCGGTGGACACGAGGGAAGTCATGGACACTGCCAAAGAAATTTATGCAGGCATAGCTCGCAAGTGGAATGTGCAACAACCTCCCCTATTTCTTGCATCAAAGGGGTGGGTTGATAAATTCATGGCGCGACACAGATTGAAAAGTGTTAAAATATCTGGTGAGGCATCTAGTGGGGACAGATCTGCTGCTCGGGAATATCCTGAATTCCTGAAAAATATTATTGCTGAAGGTCAATACCCCCCTGATAAATTTTTTAATATGAACGAGACCAACTTCTACTGGAAAACCATGCCGAAAAGAACATTTATAACCACCAAATCGGCGAAAGTGCGCGGGAGGAAAGCGATCAAGGAACGCTTCACCTTGCTTCTTGCAATGAATGCATCGGGCACGTGTAGACTGAAACCAACAGTGGTACATCGAGCCAAAAGACCTAGGGCTTACAAGGGCTGTGACATGAACAATCTAAATGTGCACTGCATGAATTCAAAGAAGGGTTATGTGACGGCCAAACTTAGCCTAGACAGGCTAAAAGAAGCGTTCATCCCTGTTGTTGAAGTGTTTTGCCGAACTAGCAATATTCGCTTCAACATCCTCCTACTCCTATACAACGACCCAGGACATTCGCCACTCATGCGTTCATTGCATCCAAATGTGAAAGTTGAGTTTCTGCCACCAAACACAACTTCTCTCATTCAACCACTCGACCAGGAAGTGATTGCGGTGGTGAAGGCAGCATTCGCCAGACGGCAGTTCCGACAGATGAGGCAGGCGACAGAGGATTCCGCCCTTATCGAGAGGCTAATAAATGATGAAAATATGGACAAAGATGACAATGTGGAGGGGGACAATGAAAGTGAGAAAAAAGTGATCCAGTACTGGAAAACTTTCAACGTGAAGCAGGCAGTTGATCTGGTAGTCAATTGCTGGGATAATGTCACCCCTGCAACAATCTGCCATGCATGGCGAAATATTCTCGAGGGGCTATCTGAGGACAGGCAGGTAACTGTGCCCGGCGAGCCTCAGACGGTTGAGGCAGAGTTGGAGGCTGCCGCGGAAGAAGCGAGACGAATTCCTGGTGCTGGTTTCGACGAAACGACGAGAGAAGACATCAGGGAGATGATTAGACGACCGCCTGTTACTGCTGAAGAAATTGTGGAATAAGACGACTTGGAAAACGAGGACAGTCCAGAAGAAGAGGAAGAAATTGAAAGGCGAGACGGACTTCCGATGCGCGAGGTTAAACGTTTGATCGAGTTAGGTGCACAGATTCGCCACAGTCTTGAGCAGGACAACTCAATCAACTGTGAAGGGCGGTGTCTTCTTATTAATCAGGCTCTGGCAGGCTATGAGGACAAGTACAACGCCCATATCAATTCGCTCCAGCAACAAAAAATGAGTGCATTCCTGAGCTGTCGTGTTCAACCTCCTAAACAACCAGAACCTCTGCCACAAACCTCCGATAATGAAGACGAGGAAGATGATGAATTCGCGGGGTTCCTAGACGCCTTGCAGTTTGCTAAGTGTGCCAAGGCTGCCAAGGCTGCCAGTAGCAAGGCCAAGGATGACAAGGATGCCAGTGACAAGGCCAAGGGTGGCAAGTAACTTCCCTATAGCCTCGGCATCTTAAGACATACGAGTGGAGTTAGGCCTATCGGGGATACCACTCAGGAAAAGAAAAAAAACGCGCTTAAGACTAAACCTCATGGGTGGTGTGGAAACGAGTCTATAAGGTAAGTGTATGTTATATTTATTTATTGATGTATTGATTGTTGCTATTAACATGTTCATATTCCCTTTACAGCAGTGTTAGGGCGGAAAAAAGATCAAACAGTAGGAAAAATGGGTTACGGGTGTGGAAATCTTGGGAGCCAGGGTACAATTTGAATTATTCCCATAAGTTCTTCAATTCTGCTATCGCCATTATGGCTATAGCGCGGTAATTTCGGCACCAATTAGGCGCGATAGCAGAGGGTTGAGTGTACTGTATATATAGAGAGAGGGAAAAATAATAAATAAATAAATACATATATAAATAAATGTATATATATATATATATATATATATATATATATATATATATATATATGTATATATATATATATATATATGTTAGTAAAGCCAGGTAATAAATTTTCTTTAATACATACGAGGTTGAAAGAAATGGCAATTTCTGCGTTGGAAATTTTATTATTCAAAGTTTCCAGGTCTCTGATGAGTTTTCGCTGGGTGGCAGGAAGTAGATGAAGGAGATGAGCAAAATTCACGGTGGTACAGGGTTACATTAATGTACATGATGATACAGGATATACGACGCGTTTCACTGGACAACCAGCATTATCAAGTAAGGATAGAATGATATAAAAGGTAAACAGGATATATAGAGGGTGGAGGATCAGAGGAGGCAAAAATCAGGGGGCAAAAGTCTGCTATTGGTGGAGGGGTATTCTAGGAGAGAGAAAGAGAGAACCGCTTCACGCATGCGCACTGGATGCGGGATGGTGGTCGGTTGGCGGGGTCGAAGCTGATTGGCTGTGTGTCGAGGGGCGTGGCCTAAGTTGTGTAGTACGTGTGGCGCCTGCGGAAGACGAAGCTGAAGGAGGTAGCGCGGGGGGCTGCGTCAAGGGCACCGGGGGGCGAGGGGGGGCGTTAGGTCCTGTAGGAAAGTGCCTTTTGGCAGAAGGAAGGATCTGAAGGTCCAGAGTTTGGTTGTTGATGTTGGGATGTAAGGCTTTGATATATAATGCTTCGAGTATAGGTAATCTCCTTGGGTCACTTTCTTTATCGAGTATGGTGGTGTGTTTCTCTAACTCGTTGCGTGTGAGGTGGGGGTGGTTAGGGGTGAGATAGTGGTCTTTGATGGCTCCAGCCTGAAGGTGAAGAGTTAACCGACGTGAAAGACGAGTCTGCGTCATACCAATATAGGAATGAGGTCCACAGTCCTCATAATTACAGGTTTGTTGGTAAATGACGTGATCGTCGGTCATCGGGCTCTTTATCTTGGTGGAAGCTGGTTTGTTGCGGAGAACGAGGTTGGAGGTCTTGGGGGATTTGTAATAAATTATTAATTTGATTTTGTTTTCCGGGTTGGTTGGGTGGACATGCTTGGAGATTATTTCTTTTAAGACAGCCTCGTCATTTTTGTGTTCAGAGGACATAAAATTGCGGTAGATCTTAATTTCATTGGGGGGGGGTCAATGTTGGGATGGCTTTGGGTGTACCATTTTTCAAGATGGTGGTTGATGGTGCTGGAGATGTCGGAGTTGGAGTATCCGTTATTTACTAAAACTTGGGATAGTCTTTCTAGTTCCTGGTGGGTGTCGGCCCAGGTAGAGCAGTGCGTGAGGGCTCTCCTAACATAGGCGGAGATGGAGGACAGAAGATAACGGCGAGGGCATTCACTATCGCCGTTGAGGCATTGTCCTGTGTTAGTTGGTTTAATGTAGACGGTGGTTTTGAACCCATGGTCGTTCAGAGCTACGAGGATGTCGAGGAAGGGGAGTTGTCCATTGTTAGATTTTTCAAAGGTGAAGTTAAGTCCGGAGGAGGTCATGAAGCGACGCTGGAGTTCCTGTAGTTCGTGGAGGTCCTTGATTTGCACGAAGATGTCATCCACGTATCTACAGTAGACGGCGGGTCGTTGGGCAGCTAGGAGCTCTTCCTCGATGGTACCCATAAAAAAGTTCGCAAAAAGAACTCCTAGGGGGCTGCCCATCGCCACACCGTCTATCTGCTTGTACATGTTGCCCCGGGGGCAAAGGAAGGGGGCCTCCTTGGTACATAGCTCCAGTAGTGTTTTCAGAGACCTGGAAACTTTGAATAATAAAATTTCCAACGCAGAAATTGCCATTTCTTTCAACCTCGTACGTATTAAAGAAAATATATATATATAATATATATATATATACTGTATATATATATATATATATATACATATATATATATATATATATATATATATATGTTAGTGCTGAATCTGTGAAATCCAGCCGCCACAATGATTGCATGTAGAGGTACTGCTGGACAGAGAGAGAGAGAGAGAGGTATAGGTTTTATACCTCATCAAGTAACTGGTGATGAATATAACAATATAATCAACGTTTTTAACACCTTACGAGCGGCCTATGCGGTTTATTTATGTGTACCGCACAGCGGGGTGTTTTTAGCCAAAATAGGGCTGTTTACGTGATCATTTTCATGCCTAAATAAGACCCAGAACGTAAAACAAGTACCTATCCCTGAAAGGGCATAAACAGAGCTTTCGAATGACACCATAACGATCCTTGTATGATGGATAGTTTTCTTGCAATAACCGTGCAACGCGAGTGCAAAAAGCAGGTAATTCGGTACTTTCAGTACATAATTGAGTATGTAGCGAGTGAGAGAGGGAGGAGGGAGCTGAGATTTGTGTCAGTAGGTTCGCCGCGGTGGTCTGGAGCAGTCATACGCTCGCTAGTCTCCTGCCACCACTTGTCTCTCTCTCTCAGCCACATTACGTGCTGAAATTGCCACTCGAGTTATGTCGAGCGCCGCCACATAGTCCAGCTTTATTTAACTCGACTTATGTTGCTCGCCGCTAATTAAGGGTTAAACATCAGCAACAGTCGCTCAGAAGGGACCGATTAACTGTAGATCGTGTATGATGATTGAGGGTGGCGCAAGTTAGTGTGTGAGAGAAGGGCAACTGGTGGAATGGTCATGTTTACATGTTAGTGACGAGGAGTGGAGATACAACAGGGCGAGGTTATTAATAATTATTGGTGATTATTTATCTAGGGGAGGCAATCATATAAAATTCCGGGTGGATGGGACTCGTCAGGCTTGGTCGGCGTAACCCGACGAGGGAAATACACCTTATTTCATATTGCTCACCTAAGGGCGAAGTAATTTGGTTTATGGACTAGCCAACCACCACTGTTAAACAAATAATACTAAAGAGATACATAAAGGGCCTCAGAGTCGGGCGAACCCTATGTTGAGTGATCAATCCAAGGCCTTGTGTAAGCTGGCACCGGTTGTCCTTCTCACGGGGAAAACGTCCGTGTATCTTCATTAATTTAGTAACATAATGAACAAATATACACATTCGTTTATCCGAGTTGCAATCAGCCACCCAGTATGACATATTTTGCTAAACAAATTGTTCTTGTCCATGCTTAATTGTTTATTGGTTGGAGGCGTAATTTGTCAATAGCATCGACAAAGGTGTAAGCTATTCCCTTAGATAAACACACACACACACACACACACACACACACACACACACACACACACACACACACAAGATAAGATAAGATAATATATAAGTTAGAGTTAAGCTAAAAACTGTTCCTCTGTACATTTTCAGCCTACGGCTGCAATTATCAATAAACCGTTTATTATTATTATATTATTTATTACACACACAAACGCGCGACTAAAATGTTATTACATCTCGTCCTATTTCTTCCCAAGCAAGTTCCCCTCCACCAACCATCATATATTATCTCTTATCACCCCTCAGTTTGGACCTTCTATCATACAGAGTTGTTAAGACATTGTCTTACCTTTTTCAGATAAATAAATATAATGTTATATCATTCTCGCGAACACTGTAATTACATTATTCAGCTTTAGGAAAGGGTTGAGGAATCAAAGATGAATACATTCAATGAACTCCACCATATCCTTCACAAAAATAAACAAATCGGCGATAGGTAACAAACAATCATACTTAAAGGGTAAACTCAAATTGACATTAAAGACAAATCTTTCCTATTTATGCATGGACGTACTTAAAATCTACCTTTTCAGTCAGATTTGTTATAAATCAGTAATTAGTATATTCGTTACTTTTTTTAACACCTTACGAGCGGCCTAGGCGGTGACTTCTACTACCTGCCAAGCGGGGTGTTTTACCTTAAATGAGCTTATTTCCGTGCTCTTTTTCATGCATAAACAAGAGCCAGAGCGTAATGCAATTATATATCCCTGACAGGGCATTAATTGAGCTTTCCAATGACACCAGAACCATCCTTCTACGACCACGCGTTCTCTTGCAATGATCGTGCAAGACGAGTGCAAAATCCCAAAAATACGGTAATTTCCTTACATAATTCCCTGTGAATCGAGGCAGTGAGTGTGAGTGTGTGTGGAGTAGATGTCAGTAGTCGCGCGGGACCCGTGCCGAGCGGTCATGAGCCGACCTATGCTCCTCCCACCGCTCGGCTCTCTCGCAGAGCACATTACGTGCTCAAAATTGCATGCTACTATAGCCGGGCCCCGCTCTTTAGGTTGGGGTTCTCTTGTCCGACTATAGCCGGGTGCCGCCAAAGAGGGGTTAAACAATGGAGCATTCTGGTTGAGCCCGGAACCTATTTTACTCTTCAACTTTATTTCCAACTTCTCTCTTTATCTTGTTCTAATACCAATCCCACAAACCCTCCAATCACCGCCAAAATATCTTCTACTCCCATGCTCCCCAACTCCCCAAAAAATATTTGTAATAGTTGCTTATATCTTTACTCTAGCCATCCGTCAGTCGGTCGGTCGGTCGGTTCGTTACTTTGGTTGTATTCGGCCATGATAGTGTGCTAGCGAAGGCCGCAGTGAAAGATAACAATAGTGTATACATGACATGACATATACTGTACAGTAGTTCAGGTGGTTGGGAGCCACCTGACCATAACAGGAATGGAGTGAGTGTTGGCAGATTCGTAGTAAGTGATATGTAAAACGATCTATACATTCAGTGGATTTGGTCATGAATCTGGTCATTATTTTACAGCAGTAAATTAGCTTCCAACTTGAGTAAAACGTCGTTTCGACCGTCAAATAGTATGGAATCAGTTTTAAATACATTTCACAATTTTGTTTTAATTTGGACAAACCAATATAAGGTTTGTTCGGTGCCTGGTGAACTACTCGGCACAAACACGAGGACAATATTGAGGTCTTTCGTAATCTAGTTCACGTACGGTAATAACTTAGTGCCTGCTTATAAACCCTTTATATATCAACGGAAAATAATAGAACATACAAACAATTACAGTAAAAAATAACTGATATAATTAATACAAAACTTACTAAATATAAGTTAAGCAGACGATAACAAGAATGTAAAGGAAGGAATAACACTGATACAATGATCCCACAGCATCCGTAATTTACTGTATATATAACATTATAGTAGTCATTATTAAGTAAACAGACATTGGTGGAGGTGACGGTAAGAAAGAAGGGCAGCCGGGAAAGAGGTGATGATCTGATTGCAAATGTAAGATGATTATTTTCTTTTCAAAATTGATAATTGTATAAAACAAACAAGTAAAATAATCGTAGCTAAAAATGATTGAAGCCAAGGCTTATCTGATATCAACACATTTACGAATATGCGTACACAAATTAAGAATACATGGATAACGAGAGGAAATTGTAACAACAATTTAAGAAAATAATAACCGTGCGGTATGAGAGTAATGGCTTATCTTTAAATAGTGTACATTTGTCTAGTCTATTTAAAGTGAATATGAATGTATAATAACACATAGCAAGAATATTGGAGCTGAGATGCAAGTGTTCGTCATGTTGTGTTGTTGTTGTTGTTGTTGTTCCCCAAGCTGCCTGGCCGAACAGGCCCAAGGCCCCGAGCAAGGCCAAGGCCATAACCGAGCGCCCCCACAGAAGACTCCCTGCCGACCACAATAAAGCCTGGGTGACCGAAGCCACTCCATGGCGGGGAGCTGAGGAGGGTGCAGAAACGCCTGGGAAACCAAAGCCCTACCCAGGGCCCTGTGCCCCTCAGCAATTATGAAGAGAAAGTTAAGGGGCAAAGGAAAAATGTGACGCTTTGGCTTCCAATCTTGGTAGATTGGGAGGTCAATCCACGGAAGAGACGGTGTCACTTGAGATCTAGAAAATATATAAGTAAAAGGAACAGTCAGAGTAAGCTATGGGTGTGGCAGAGATCGCTCAGTTCTCACTCTGATAGACCAACCCATCACCACATGACTAGAACCCAATCCTCTCAGCATCAGATAGGAAAGGCCCTAGAAAGCCGCCTATGGCAGGGGGATAGCTCCTCTATTTCAACCCCTTTCGGAGTTGGTCATCCACCTCATGTTGTGTTTGTATGGATGTATGCGCGAGCAAACGTGTTTGTGTCATTATGTGTATGTCTGTGATATTTTGTGTGCTAGTGATTGGGTGTGTTTGTCAAATAAGATAAGCATCGGTGTAGCCATATGGTCGAACATTATCAACTCCTTGAGATAAAATATACAGTCGAGGGCCTTCCAACCTCAAATCTCGTGAGATTCACTGATGCAATGTAAAGAAAAACGAAATAACTTTGAAGAGTTAATAGGTTCAGATCACTTGGCACAACCCATTTTATAGAATATAATAAAGATTATGGTCGCTGACGTGGAGGAAACGTAAGTTAACGGGAACATTAACACTTTTTCTGTCCATAATGGTGACAAATGGTGTTGTTGGATTATTTATTATACCTCATAGTGAGAGGGGGAACAAAACATAATATTTTTCAGTGTGATAAATTATCACACTGAAAAATGTTGTGTAATGTTACCCAGAATATACTGAAAGAAAGCATTATCACTGATAATGCTTTCTTTCAGTATATGCTGGGTAACATTACACAACTTTATTTAGGTTGATGATAATTTAAAGGAGTCAGAGGATTAATTATGATATTACATGTATATACGAGTACCACACTGGTTCTTACTATGATGAAAATAATCAAATTAATGTAATACAAATGCCACTGACGTATTGAAGGAGTGAAAACATTTTATCTAACCAAATTAGGCGCCTTTTATTTTACTCAAATGAAATTAACGCTGATAGGATTTTTGTAATGCTTTCTTTTCTTCTCTTATTCATCAACACCGTATAATTTGACTAGGTTTGGTAATAACTGGCGTAGGGATGTGGCGACCCCACCGCCCGGCACTTTGTGGCGCAGATAGCCAATGGAGGTTGAGACCGGGAATCCCATCTCCAGAATTGTTAAGAGGAGGCTGTAAGCACCAGCCAAACAGGGTGGTACTCCAGGGGAGTGCTAGGTGTCTGATCAGGACAGCTGGAACTCCTGTTTCACCACCAGGCCTCCCTAGCTGATCCTTTCAGTGCCTCATCTTATTAAGCCCCTGAGCACTGGCTGATTTATTATAAATGTACACTCCAGGCTCAGCAGGTTTTCAACAAATTTGTTTTTCCTGAAAACACATGGGATGGGTTAGTAATGAAGAAAAAACCACAAACAAACGCTCACCTAGGTCATTTAGAGGTCTTGCGGGGCGGCAGAAAGTCGCAATCAACATGGGGAGATGGGCATGCAAAATACTGGAAAATCACTCCCGCGCGCGCCCATGCGCAAACTGCTGGACTTGGAGGGTTTCCAACCATCGGTATTGTTGCGTGGGATACTAAAGCAGTTCCCATTTAAAATCTGAACCCTCTAGGTGCCATAGGACAAGGGTAACTAACGCCGACGCATCCTATGTTTCACAGGGGATATGCGTTAACCACACATAGGTGACGCATAACCTGCGTCGCTGGTACTCGAGGGGTTAAGGGGAACCCCAGCCTACCCTCCAAAACATCTTCTCCTCCGATCAATACATTATACTACAAACCCCTTACATACTACACTAGCTTTTTCCCCAAATAATGACAAAATATCGACCTGTCTCGGAGTTCCCAGCGGGAGGGGGGGGGGGGGAAATAGACTCGACAAAATGCTGCTTTGGGCCACCACCTTCTACGTTTACTATTATTTTTGTAATATTCGTGGCCTTTCCTCTAATCTCCACTGTGTGGAACACCACCTCTCCTCTGCCAACCCTGATCTGCTCTTTCTTAACGAGACACAGTTGTCTGGGACTACTGACAGCAAACCCTTCTCTGTATCCTCCTACTATCTCTACTATCTTCTAAAGATGTACTTTCTACCCTCTCTGGGCCCAATACTAAGAAGGCATACGGTCCGGATGGTGATCCTCCTGTTTTACTCAAAAACTGTGCTTCCGTGCTGACTCCCTCCCTAGGCATACTTTTCCGTCTCTGTCTCTCCTCTAATGTCTTCCCTTCTTGCTGGAAGTTTGCTCTCATTTAACTTGTCCAAAAGAGGGGTGACTGCATGCTCTCAACTCTCTAATTATTTTCCAATTGCTCTCATCACTTGTATCTCTAAAGTTCTTGAAACTAGTCTTGCTTCCAAACTTCTTAAGCATTTCTCTTCTCATACTCTACTCTCAGATCGCCAGTATGGCTTCCTTAAAAGTCGCTCTACTGGTGATCTTCTTTCATATCTTACTAACTCTTGGTCATCCTCCTTCCGGGACTTCGGTGAGACCTTTTCTATTGCACTAGACATATCGAAGGCCTTCGATAGAGTCTGGCACAAATCTTTCATTTCTAAACTACCCTCCTTCGGTTTGGTTTCGTTTTGCCAATAATTGTATAAAGATTGTATCTTAAGAACATAAGAACATAAGAAAATGGGAGTCTGCAGAAAGCCGATTGGCCTAAGCAAGGCAGATCCCTGTCCCACACAACCCCAGTTCAATTACAAAGCCCAATTATAGGCTCAACACTCTAATACCCTGAGGATCATCTTACCAAAACGGTTAGAGATTAACGCAGGATTATGGGGGTATGCAGAGTGCTGATTGGCCCAACCCGGCTGATCCCCCTTCACACCCAACCCTTCTCGTCCATATGCTTATCCAATTTTATCTTAAAGCTCCCTACCGTTTTAGACCTCACTATAGCACTTGGTAGTCCATTCCACCCATCTACAACTCTGTTACCAAACCAGTATTTGCCTATATCTTTTCTGAAACGAAATTTATCTAATTTGAAACCATTGGTAGGAGTTCTTTCGCTATCACTGAGCTTTAGTACATTTGTCATGTCCCCTTTGTTAATCCCACTAACCCACTTGAACACCTCTATCATATCCCCTCTAACTCTGCGTCTCTCTAACGAATGAAAACCTAATTTCTTCAACCTTTCTTCATACGAAAGATTTCTAATATTATGGATCATTTTTGTCATTCTATGCTGTACTCTCTCCAATGAATCTATGTCCATTCTGTAATAAGGACACCAAAATTGGACAGCATAATCCATATGGGGTCTCACTAATGACAAGTAAAGTTTTAAGATAACATCAGCAGTTCTGTTACTCACACTCCTAGAGATGAACCCGAGAATCCTGTTTGCCTTTTTACGAACGCTTATACACTGTTTTCTAGGCTTCAAATCATTGCTAACAAACACACCTAGATCTTTCTCACAGTCTGAATTGTCTAATTCTAAATTAGCTAGTTTATATTTAACATTTGTATGCATCTTCCCTATCTTTAATACCTTGCATTTGTCAATGTTAAACTTCATCTGCCAATTTACTGACCATTCATGTAAGGTATCTAGATCCCTTTGGAGGCACTCTATATCGCTATCTGAATCAATTGATCTCCCCATTTTAGTATCGTCTGCGAATTTACTTATCCTACTAGTTATACCTAAATCTAGGTCATTTATGTATATAAGAAACAACAGGGGACCTAATACCGATCCCTGGGGGACACCACTTTTGACTGCTCCCCACTCTGTCTTGGTACCATTTATGCTGACTCTCTGTTTCCTACCAATTAGCCATGACCTAATCCATCCCAACAACGATCCTCCTATTCCATGTGCCTCAACCTTTCTCATCAATCTCTCATGAGGGACTCTGTCGAAAGCTTTACTGAAATCTAAATAAATAATATCATATGACTTGTCACTATCTACTGCTTCATATACCTCTGAGAAAAAGCTAAGCAAATTAGTAAGGCAAGAACGTCCCTGAGTGAATCCATGCTGAGAAGAATGTATTAAGTTAAATTTGTCTAAGTGGCTTCTAATTTTCCTAGCAATAATAGACTCTAGCAACTTTCCTATGATTGATGTGAGACTAATGGGACGGTAATTGGATGCTATCGATTTATCACCTTTTTTGAAGATCGGAACTACATTTGCAAGCTTCCAAGCTTCTGGAACTAAACCTGTTTCTAAAGACTTGTTAAATAAAAATGCTAATGGGCTACTTAACTCATCTCTGCATTCTTTTAATACTCTAGCATATACCTCGTCAGGACCAGGCGATTTTTGAGGTTTCAGTCTGTCAATTTCCTTAAGCACATCATTTCTACTTATACTAACTGTACTTAACATATTTTCTATACTATCACTATATACCATATTGACTTCTGGAATCTGTGCCAAATTTTCATTAGTGAAAACGGAAAGAAACTGACTTTAATGTACTGCACATTTCTAAATCATTTTCTGTTATTTCTCCTATTGAAGTTTATAGGGGGCCTATTACATCTCTAACTTTAGATTTATATAGTTGGTAAAAAGCTTTAGGGTTGTTTTTTGAGTCACTGGCTATCCTTATTTCATAATTTCTCTTTACTTTCCTGATTTCCTTTTTGACCTGTCTTGATAGAGTCTGATAGTATATATGTAGATGATTTTCGCCTTTCTTTATTTTTCTATATATTCCTTTATTTTTTCCTATAAGATCTATTAGCTTATTAGTCATCCATTTTGGTTGGTTCTGCGGCGATCTAAATTTTCTTTTAGGGATATATTTATTTTGAGCATTGTGGAGTGAAGCAATAAACTGGTTATATGTAGGTGGCAAGTTTAACTCTGGCATATCCTGACTTAATTGCTTAACAATAGGGTCCACCCTTAAGTCTCTTCTTAGCCCACCATAATCGGCTTTTCTGAAATCTGGGATAAGTGTCGTATTCTCTTTAGCATTTCCTGTCCATTGTATATTAAAATAAATAGATTTATGATCGCTATTTCCAAGGTGGTCACCAATCTCTACATCATTTATCATATGTTCATTGTTACTGAAAACTAAATCAAGAATATTAACCCTTAAAAAGCGGCCCACCACTTAAGTCGAGTTAAATAAAGCTGGACTATGTGGCGGCGCTCGACATAACTCGAGTGGCAATTTCAGCACGTAATGTGGCTGAGAGAGAGAGACAAGTGGTGGCAGGAGACTAGCGAGCGTATGACTGCTCCAGACCACCGCGGCGAACCTACTGACACAAATCTCAGCTCCCTCCTCCCTCTCTCACTCGCTACATACTCAATTATGTACCGAAAGTACCGAATTACCTGCTTTTTGCACTCGCGTTGCACGGTTATTGCAAGAAAACTATCCATCATACAAGGATCGTTATGGTGTCATTCGAAAGCTCTGTTTATGCCCTTTCAGGGATAGGTACTTGTTTTACGTTCTGGGTCTTATTTAGGCATGAAAATGATCACGTAAACAGCCCTATTTTGGCTAAAAACACCCCGCTGGGCGGTACACATAAATAAACCGCATAGGCCGCTCGTAAGGTGTTAATACCTCTAGTCGGCGTATCTATGAATTGAAATAAAAAACTATCTTGTACTACCTCAATAAACTCTACTGAATCGGAGTCGCCTATTTGGTGCTGCCAATCAATGTTCGGAAAATTAAAATCCCCCATAATGCACACATTGCTAAACCTTGATGCTATTTTAATTTCCTCCCATAACAATGTTCCGCCATTTCTACTCATATTAGGCGGTCTATCTTCTTTGCAGATTCATCCACCATGCTATACTAGTGTTATGTTAAAGTATTTTGATTTATTATAATATCCAATGTAACATTTTACCAGCTTTAAAAGCTATATATTACTTATGATTATATTCTTCATGATTTTATTGCAATAATGTGGAATCAATATTCAGTTAGTTGCTGTCAGTGTACTTTAAGGTTAATCAATATTATATTGAACTTCTGCAATGTAAATAATTACTGTTGTGTCTTTCCATCCCTATGGTTAAGGTAAGTTGTAACCAGATCAAAATTCTATATATTGAACTTAAATTATAGGTTTGATTCCCGGAGGGAAGTAATGAAAACCTAATATTTAGTAGGGGCCCTGTAATCATTGACGATCTGCCTATTAATATAATAGTCTCCATTCAACACCCGCGTCAGCTGTTTTGAATCTATTGCCGCAGGGATGAACAGAGTATTCCTCACAAGTGTAGCGCAACTTCTCTTATGGAGTCGTCTATAGATCGGGTACCCACTACGAAAAAACTTCGTAGAAATAAGAGAAGAAAAAGAAAAACTTAAACTTAAACAATGTTATAGCACGCTTTCCATTTTCGGTGGATTTCTTATGTTGTGGCAACCCCGCCGCTCCTCGCCAGGTGGCCATAACCTCCTTAACTGCTATATCAAGATAACAACCAAGATATTTCAGCGAATGGGAAGGGGATGGATGGGAGGGCCCTACATCGTCAATGATTACGGGGCCCCTACTAAATATTAGGTTTTCATTACTTCCCTCCCGGAATCAAACCTATAATTTATTAGTGGCCCCTCCATCATTGACGATCTGCCTGAATTCCCAAGACTGGAGGGGGACATTCGTAATAATATCCTAAACCTCAGAACCATAAGGTAAAGTCAAGAATTCGTATCACAGAATAAGTCTTTATTGTTAGCATACGATATAAAATATATATATAAAAATATAAAAGTGATGGGAGCAGTGCGTTACTTCGAAGAAGATCTGCTCCCTGGAAGAAAATATAACCTCAACTCGAGATTCCATTTTATAGTGATTTGGCAAGACATTCCTGGCTCTCTTATCACTATACAACTGTAGACTATACATAGTTTATTATCCGGCATAACTCTGACATTTTCTGACCGGATTCATACTCTATCAGAGCTTGCATATTTGTAACTATTAAAGAAAACAAAATCTTAAATAGGCCCCTTGTTGTATTTAATAAATGTGAATGATATAGCGAATGTATCTCCAAATATATTCCCAATATTATTTGCAGATGATACTAACAAAATCTTAGAAGGGGATAATGTTGATAAGGTAATAGCTATGATGAATGTGGAGATGAAAAAGCTTGTGGAGTGGACCATTGCCAATAAACTCTCTTTGAATGTAGATAAAACTCACTATATGGTGTTCACGGTGAAGGGAAAACAAGTGAAAACTAATTTAAGTGTCTGTATTAACAGTAACCTTTTAAAGAAAGTTAAACATTCTAAGTTCTTGGGGGTAATTATAGATGAAAAACTCTCTTGAATTGAATAATATGTTAAATATTTAAAAAATAAAATATCTAAAGGCATAGCGATCATATGTAAAGCTAGAAAACTACTGAATATATCAACATTATTAACTATGTATAATTCTTTTGTATACCCCTATATTATTTATGGGGTAGAAGTTTGGGGTAATGCAAGTGAATGTAATATCAAACCCATCATAACTCTACAGAAAAGAACAGTAAGAATAATTAAATCAGCCCACTATAGAGCACATACTGCCCCAATATTTAAATAATGAAAGCTATTACCATTTAAAGATGTATATGTTTTTGCAGTGGCTAAACTTATGTTTAAAATTATGAAAGGCTTCTTTAAAGATATGTTCACATTAAATAATACTATACATCAGCATTTGACCAGGCAGAGACATAAGTTACATGTTCCCATTGCCAGAACAAATGTATTGAAAAACACATTTAGGCACAAAGGAGTTTTAATATGGAATAATATAATGGATAAGATAAATTTAAACTGTAGTCTCTACATATTCAAAAGAAAGATTAAAGAATATTTGATGAGTAGTGAAATAAATAATCTTTAAGGTAGTGTTGAGTGTGAACATATTATTATTCTAGACGAATGTTCTTTGTAATTGTAGTAAGGTTCTTTTTCTTTTTTAGCACCTTTTTTTGTTTTTGTTTAGCACTTTCTTGATGACTTTGTGATGACTAATTTGTATTAGTATAATTCATTTAAAGGGGACATATATGCCGGATGGCATCAGTTCCCTGTTGGCATAGGGTATATAGGACTTTTGTATGATATACTATATGAAATGTTTGTAATATTGATGTTGTCATAGGGTATATAGGACTTTTGTATGATGTGCTATATGAAATGTTTGTAATATTGATGTACTTTATGACAATAAACTTTTTTAAATCTAATTTTTGAAATCTAACACTATTCAATGGCTTCAACTTAGCCTTTAATTTTACATAATGATAGAAAAAGAAAAAAACCAGCATGTGAGCTTTCATTTGGCTTCACATCTGCTACGCCAGAGGTCCCTTCCGGCGGAGGAGTCCGTTTCCGGCGGAAGGGCTTTTGAGGGTATATTGTGATCCTCTCATCCCCCCCCCCCTTTTTTCCGTCCCATAAGGGATTAAGCTAATATCACAATGACCAGAAGCTCCTCAGCCATAAGAGACCCCCTAAGCGCCTGCGAATGGCTATCGTCACGAAAAGGTGGTGCCCAACAATCTTTCTTGAGCAAACAATAAAAGGGGGAAGATCCCGCCGACCCCCCCCCCCCCCGGGGGGGGGGGGTACTCTTTTCACGACGGAAACCACTGCTGTAGGGTAATCCTAAGTAAGGTACAAAAATGGGGGAGTTCACAAGTAGCCGTTGTAGGCTCTCTCCTATAGCACCCAAGGATCTGCCTGCCCTCCCCCTAACAGGGAGGAAGTTATGTACATGTTACGGCAAACAGTGAACCGTAATGGGCCCGATGTCCTAAATGCTATTTCCTGCTCGGGCAGCTCTTTGGGTGTCGTATCCTTTCTGGGCGGGGAACACTGTACCCGGCCAGGGACCAGAAAGGAGAGAACAAAATGTGTACAAGGGGAAGCGGTGACTTTAAGCCTTAATCCGTTCCCTTGGAGCTGAGCGTGCCTAAGCGGAGGTATGATGTTTGACAACTTAACCAGTCACCTTGCCTGGGGCATGAGAAGCCTAAGCTATGTAAGAGCCGAGGACTGAATAATCCATTGTTAACGTCTCCAACATTTTGAAAACAGGTTAATTTTATCGAAGTTCTTCGGTCTTTGGTTAATTATTGAAGTCAATAAGATATAAGTCCATCGTTCCTGTGGCTCCGGTCGGACGTATTCTGACACTTTGAACAGGCTAGCTGGGAGCCTTGGTGGAAACTATTTGTATGGAGAAGGCTTTATCAATTGTGACAAGCCGATAAGGGAAAAAAAACCCAGTCACGGGAAACAAGGGCCTTGCTATCCAAGCTAATTTCCGTGAACATGGTTAGTAAGACTGCAGCATATTAAAAAAGGGGGGGAGGCTCCGGCTACGGAGTGGGCTGATAGCCTAGGAATCACAGGACATCCTGATGACCTTCGTTACTTTATTCGCTGTTTTTTAAGTCTGTTACTGACGTGACTGCTGACCACTGGAAAAAAATGGAGGGAATGTATGGCTGAGCTTTGTCTGACTAGGCTAGCAACATTGGTTGCTGCCAGTACTACCGGGAAGGGATCCTTACGGAACCACAAGAACGTATGACGGGGGGGTAAGCTAACCCCAAGGGTGGAGCCTTGACAAGTATGACTGAGGCAACTAATGTGATCTTCCCTTACTGGTATACTAATCCTCAATGGTTCTCTAAGCCTAAGCTACTCATGCTACCGGCGGGAGAAAAAGAGACAAGTTTTCCCCCCCCCCCCCCCCCCCCCCCCCCGG
The DNA here is from genome assembly GCA_032716605.1 of Paralithodes platypus. Lineage (NCBI taxonomy): Eukaryota > Metazoa > Arthropoda > Malacostraca > Decapoda > Lithodidae > Paralithodes > Paralithodes platypus. The sequence goes on along the minus strand of CM064480.1, from coordinate 10,822,030 downwards.
TGGGGGGAGGGGGCCAGATGAGAATTAACACAGAATAAGTTAGAGGCATAGCAAGAGTGTCCAGACCCCCCGGAAACTGCAGGAGGGGAGAGGTCGGCATGGTAATCAAGATTACTGGTGGTCTCATACGACCTAAGGGTATTACTCGATCCGACCGTATATATATCCCCGAGGAAAATATCGCAGTTGTACTACGAGGTGAGAACTGTATCAAATACCGTGCCACCTGTGACTAAGACCTGTTGTATACCAGAAAGTCGTCACGTTCCTGCTATGCCTCATGGACTAGAAAAACTTTCATTGTATGACTTAATTAACTTAAAAACCTTTTCTTATTTGTGTTAGGGACATAGGGCCCCATGTTGCCCCGTGACCATATTACCCAAGATGTGCCCTTGTTCGTTCATTTCTGTCTAAACAAGTAGGTGACCAGGTACCCATGGCGAATCACCGCGTGTTTTATACATAGGTTAAAACATATTTCACTCAATGAGTTATCAGACATCGTACAGTAGAGTATTTGGAAAGCTTTGGCCAACGACCGGTGGGAGGCGTAACTAAGCTAGTGAGAATAAAAAAACACACACCCAGCTCGTAGAACGATTACCCGTCGCCTCCTTCACATTGTGAGTGTGCCCTACATTGGTTTCACTGGTCTTGGCTGGCTGTGAAGCCGAAAACCTGGCCGGAGGCGGGCCCGGGGGTAAAGCTACAGCCTGTGTCGCTGACCCGGGCTGCCAAACCCCCCCCCCCCCCCCAAATCCCCTGCGGATGGTTTTACGGCTGTCGGAAGATATCCGACGCCTGTCAATTATAAGGTAGGTTAGCACTGGAGCAAAGGTGTAAAAACCAGTGTACTGTGCCGGGACGCGGCCCGGAAACATAGCAATGACCCGTCGCGGCCTGGGTGTTCATGTAAGGGCAACGTAGACCTCGGAATCCTGTACCAGAGCGCGGTGTAGGGAGAGAGGTCTACAAAAGGGTTTTTTTTGGGGCGTGGTAATCTTCCAAAAGCTGGGAGGAAAAAAACAAACAACCAACAAGCGGGTATTAGTATGATAACCGGTAGTCACCACACGTCGTTGGCCATTATCGTGTCCGCAGCTAAAGACAACCTAGTGTGATGCCACCCTAAGCATCATGTTGACATCTCTATGAGTTTGTGAATCAATCATAGATGCTATTAGGATTGGGGAAAAAATTACGCTATAATAAACATTCTCGGGCACCCCTTGCACCATATGGAGTCTGAGAAGCTGTCTGGGTCGGACTGCCTCAAACAAGGCTGTTTGGATATCCCTAAGTGAACCCACTGGGTTCGGCAGGAGGTACTGTTGAAAAGCTCTAACGGTCTCCTCCCGACGTCCCGGCGGATTGGACATTAGTTTAGCAATGGCCTGAGCTGTGTCTCTAGTGAGCAGAAAACCAATAAACTTCTGGTGGGCGTTATCCCTTACTAGGAACTCCCGTTGGAGTTCAATAGAGTCTGGAGTTAAGAAAGGAGCTGGGAAGTGTCTAGCTTCTAATTGAGGGGCAATGAGGAACTCAAATATAGCTCGTGGGACTCCGCCTGGCTGTGGCCTCAGCAAGTCAAACTCCATATGGCGCGGGGATGGAATTGTTAGGGAAACATTGGTCGTTATGTCAATAGCAAACTGTTGGACTTCCTGATCCCAGAGCACCCATGGGCCATGTCCCACCTCTCCCAGATTTAATTCCCTTTGCTCGAGTTGTGAACGAGTAAATGTTAGCCGTGGTTCAATCAACCTCGGAAAATTATGGTTATTGTTGGCATGAGGGCTAGTCGAATCACTAGAAAGATCGTTATCGTCGGTCCAAGAGCCAGCAGAGCAACTAGGAACATCTGGGGGAGGAGGGGCAAGTCGTCTTGGCTCATACACAAAATACTGACTAGTAGAGTTAGGTATTGCTATAATAGGGACCCCTATGACCTTTCCCTGGGCGTCTTTGGGCCGAAAACCTTTATGTCTATTTACTTCAATGGACCAGTCCGGTGGTACTGGAATCTCACCATAGGTGGATCTGTGCCTGTCCCCTGCCTTAGACGAGGTAACCGGGAGCCATAGCTTACCCGGTTCTATACTACCCTTAAGCTTATTTTCCATTTGTGACTGAGCCGGGGGGAGTGGATTAATGGGGTCAGAGCCAAAAATCATAACGGGATCCGACGGAAACTTCAAGGGTTCCGCCTTCGAAAGACTATCTATCTATCTATCTATTGCCTGACGCCGTGATCCCCGAAGGTGTGGCCACGAACGAACCGCCCCCATGCACCTCTGTCCCCAGTCAGTCGACGCCCCTCCCCCCAACCAGCACCGCCTTCGTTCATGTAGTTCCTCACTCCATCCTTCCACCTCATATTCGGTCTACCTCTCCCCCTCTGTCCCTCCACCTCGCTCTCGTACACCCTCTTAGTCATTCTCTCGCTTTCCATACGTTCCATATGGCCGAACCATCTCAAGTTGTTCCTTTTCACACTTTCCAGCACATCTACCTCCACACCACACCTCCTTCTTACTTCCTCATTAGTCTGTCTATCCCTCCATGTAACTCCGCACGCACTCCTTAAGTAATTCATTTCCACTGCTCTCACTCTTGGTCTGAGTCTCTCAACCAACGTCCATGCTTCGCTTCGAAAGACTCCCCATAGTAATTTTGGAGGGACTGGCTTTAGGTCGCGTGCCCGAAACTATCTGTGTTTCCGCCGCGTTACGTGCCAGATTGCTAGTTGGTAACAATTGATTGGGACTATTTACACCTGATTGGGTCCCTTTGACCACTTTTGGTGTAACCCCGGACCCGGTCTGTAAGCCCGCCGCGCGATTACTATCGCCGGAGATTCTTAAGTTAGACAATGCCACAGCTGCTGGCATAGCAGGGTCCGGAATCACATTGATTGTGGTTGGTGACAGGGGATGGAGTGGACCCTGTCCCGGTATTACGTTAGAGGTTTGTGACTGGGGATTGGGGGGAACCGAATGTAATAACACAATCTCGCCGTCCGGCGAAGTGACAGGCACAGATCCATGTGGTGGGGTGACCGTTACTCCAGTATGATCCCCAGGGCGCTTGGAAGTAAGACATTGTTGGAGTACCTTGTGCAATAAATCATCTAACTGCTGCGCCGTAACACATTGGGATCTTTGCCGTTTGAGGGACCTAGGTTTTACCTTCCTGGACGATGTGGGTCCCTTTTCCTGTACCATTGGACTTGGTTCTATATGTTTCTTACCTTCATCCTGCAGAGTTATTGGGTGAAGAGCTATTTCCGGTGGCTGTACCGTGCGTGACCCTGAAGCCTGCTTATCACCTCGAGAGGGTTTTAGACCCTCCTCCCGTGGATTTGTACTCAACCCAGTTTTCACCCTAGTTTGGGCCTCCGGGACCGACTCTGACCTACAGGTCGGAGCCACTGTGCTCGTGTTACTTGTTTCTGGCCCAGTGGGCAGACCTGCGGCGTCTATCGTCGGCGTGACTCTTCCCGCCGTTGTGTCATGACCTTGGACCATATCAGGCGCCGGAGCCATATGGAGCCCAATTTTACCGCCTGGTAAATTTGTTTGTGATAGCACTAACTTAGACCCTTGTAGCCTTACCCTAACTCTTGGTCTAACCCTCATCGCCGGTGGGTGTTGCTCGGCACTCGCTCCGCCGGAACCGGGGAAAACCACCGGCGGCGCCGGAGCGGATGTCGAGGAAACCGGTGGTGATGCTGACTTACATATCTGGATGTGGGGGCTAGCCTGCGTGTCCGATGCCTTGCCGGTGTACCGCGGACAGGACAACTTGCGCACCTTAGCCGGGAGATGTTCCACACTGGACGCCTTCTGACGGAGTCGTTGAGGTGAGTCCAGTTGAGTCGGAAGTACCATCTCCGGCGTTTCCGAGCGAGCTCTCTTAGTGTGGGGAGGGGAGTAACCGACAGAGGACTCAGATGAATAGGGGGAAGCAAGGTTTGAATTGGGTAGAGACGGGACAGTAGCCTGACAGACTAAGGGATCATCAAAGGAATACAAGCGAATGATCCTCATTAACTCTGTTGTGTCGCAGAATAAATCAGAATTAGCCACCCGTGCAGCGTAAGATTCGAATTTAGTCTTAATCTCAATCAAAGTTAATAAGCAAGACATATCTTGGTTGTCTAGCTATTCATCGAAAAGGTCCGAGCAAACCGGACATTTACTGGCAGTCCATGAAAAGTAGTCTTGTCCAAACAAATAATACAGCGGATGCGCAACCTGTGCGCCGTAACTGGGACAGATAAACAAGTAGGTGTAGAGCAAATCCAAAAGTTAGGCATGGTTACTGACTCTCCTCCCCGCCGGGGACAGTTTCTCCTCAGCTGTGCTGCTCCGGATATGAAGAGTCTGGAAATAGAAATTTCCAGGAATCAATGCTCATAAGGATAACCTGAGAGGTGATAATAACATCCTACTTACACCTCGGCGACGAAAAAATTGGTGAGCTACAACCAAACCATTTTCTCGCCTCCAGGGCGTTGTCGTGTACAACCCCTCGCCCTTTTCAATTGGGGGGAAGTCACGTGTGACTGTTAACCTATGACATGGGTCACTGGCCCTAAGTGGACATCCAGCAGCTGCGTGCTAGCTAGACACTGCTAAATCTTTGTTACCCAACTGTGCCGCCGGACGTAGTGGGAGGGAAAAACTAGCAAGTCAACCCACCCCAACTGGGCCGGCGGGGTAAACTGGTTCGTCAAAGGGCGAGTCATAATCAGACGGTTACACAACCGTCCTCCCTCCGCCGGCCTTTGCACGGCTGCCGGCAGGGAAAGTAGTGGTACACTACATAGTCAAAAAAGGAGGGGAAAACATAGGCCCAAGCACGCCAGCTCGGCGGAAGCCGGACCGAGTACGAAGACAGAAGGCCGGCGGGCCAAGGAACAAGATAAAAAACAGTCAAGAGCACAAGACTGCTAAACCTGAACCCAAAACAACCCCACACAAACGAAATGACTCCGAGAACTCCAGGAACGAGATGAAACTCGAACCCGAGATCACAGGACAAATAAGGGAGGAGGGGGGAGAGATGGGCATAATATAAATATCATATAATAACAGAGCACCCCCCAAACCCTAAAAACAACCCTAATGTGGCTAACCACTAGGTAACAGTAATCCTTACCTGATGGAAGAAAGACTAAACCCTGAAGATAACACGGCCACAGCACGAGGGGAAGAGGCCCACGAGAGGGGCCTGGGAGCAGGCTAGAACACCAGAAGATCCCACACCACGTGTGACAATCCTTAAACTGGAGCGTCTGCTAAAATTGAAGAAACACAAGGCCCCTAGGCCCAACACACTGGACTGAAGACCTTCTGCGATGAAAAAACTAGCCTGGTAACTAGAAATAATCAACAGCTATGGCGCGTATATACAAGAAAAAACACACACGTGGTGACTGACTTGGAGAACACATAAGCGCCTGAAAGTACCCTAATTTAACACTTCCTGCGGGCAACCAACGGGTAGCCTGTGCTACCTAGTCCTAGACCCTGTTCAATACAACTCAGATATATACAAATGAGCAAGGACTCACAAGAAACTGAGTGAACGACGAATGAAGCAGCGCAGGCGAGACACACCCGACTTGGTTGCACGCGGGGAGAAGAAGGAGGTTATGGCCGCCTGGCGAGGAGCGGCTAGGTTGCAAACAACGCAAGAAATCCACCGAAAATGGAAAGCGTGTTATAACATTGTTTAAGTTTAAGTTTTTCTTTTTCTTCTCTTATTTTTACGAAGTTTTTCGTAGTAGGTACCCGATCTATAGACGACTCCATAAGAGAAGTTGCATTACACTTGTGAGGAATACTCTGTTCATCCCCACGGCGGTAGATTCAAAACGACTGACGCGGGTGTTGAATGAAGACTATTATATTAATAGGCAGATCGTCAATGATGGAGGGGCCACTATTAAATAATGTCGTAGCAAAACAAAGCTTTGCCTCAATTCAAACTATGCTACTCTAGCTTTGGTATGTATGCAGGTTACTACTTTGCATGTTCCCTCCTTCTCAATCACTCAACAATTCTAGTGAACTACTGTACGTGGCCAGGACCATGTATTTCTTCAGGTAATGTCCGTAGGAGATGGTGTATGTTGTTCCTTCCACAAGTCATTACTGCTCCGCCTCACCTGCCCGAGAGCTGGTTGTTTCTGAGAGTCTTTGCAGTCATATATTTTATGTTATTGTGTGTGGGTGAGTTTGTATTTTTTTTGTGCATGAATGGGTTTTGCTTGGTAATTTTGTGCTTGATGTAAGTATGTATAATTACAATAATACTACCACTATTTTTGAAGGATATTATTGTAAATAATGTATGTGAGGGACATTTCCTATTGTGATTAACCCATTGCAATGGGGCATTTACAAATTAATGTAGATTGTACTCTGGATTACTTTATTTAGGAGTGAGAAAGGATCTACCTCGTGTAGGCCGGTCCATATGTACATGCGGTTTTCAAAGGAACCCAATCAACAGTATAAAAATAGAACAGTTTATAATAATACAACAATAACGCGTAATCGGAATAAAATGTTATCCAGCAACAACCGAATACTTTCCTCCGGATGGTGGCTAAAAAGGTCATTCTGGCTCACACGGGTAATAGCAGAGGTATATTTTGTCTGGAATACTTTCTCTGGGTTGTTTGGCCTTCACGTCGGCTGTATTCCACATTACCGGCTGATTTACGTTATTACTATTACCTGCTCCAACCAATTTTAGACTTCGCTTGGTTTCTCTACAATGTAAGTAGTCAAGGATATTCATGGAATTTGGAAAAGGTAGATAAGATAATTTGGCATATTGAGAGTTATTTACGTTTCTAACTGGAATCAGATGGGTATATTACCACCAATATAACTTTAAAGGGGTAGATTATTGTAGACACTTTATATCCTCTTTTCATGTGCATAAATTGTGAGTGTGGAGGAACGGTTAAGGTCTATTAATGATCGTCTTGGGGTAAGAAATATATTAATACTACTACTACTAATAATAATAATAATAAAAATAATCGGTTTATTTCAAGCCGGCAGCCAATGGGGCTGAAAATACACAGACTTAACCTAGATCTTATCCTAAGGGATCAACAGACTGAACCTGGCTGCTAACGAGGGCGCCTACATACTCCTGAGGGAGTAGGACGTGGGCAGGAGACATTGTGGGCTCCCCGAGGCGATCCGTCCAGACCTTGCCTTCACGGCCAGGGAATGTTTTTGAGAGAAGTTCCCCTGCCGGCGCGTGGGATCGAACCCCCGACACCAGAGCTAGCGCTCCCAATACAGTGCACGCTCGGCCACATGCGAGGATCAGCCCAGAGCAAACTGGGAAGATTTGGTGAACCTGGGAACATGTTAACCCAAGAATGGCGAGCATCCTCTCGAGAGGTTTTTACTGGTGGACGGCGAGCGTCCTCTCGAGAGCCATCGCATTAAAAAGAACTTTCAAAACACCCCAGTGGCACTCAAAATAAAGTAATATATGATTATGTGAGATAATGCCCCTCCAGTACCTGCTATCACTCTTCCATATGTGTCCCAACCCCTCCCTTCCTCTTCTTTCTCCCCCCTCTTCCCCCCTCCTCAACTATTGGGTATTTTACCTATTATTCATGATATTTATCGAGTATTATTGCGTGAAGACGGCTGGGAGAGAAAGGGGAGTATCGGGTAGTCTTTTTCATCGACCCTCTAGCCAGTCTCAGACGTCTCCTAGTCTCTCAGTAGCATACGAGACGGTGGAGAGGCAGGATGTAAGTCTCTCGCTGGTCTGCTAAAATATAAGTTTTTCACCAGCCAATTGCTGTTACCACTTCGTTCCAGGGGGAAAGAATTTAGGCGAGCTAACGCAATCAAGCTTTAACACTACTTATGTGCACGCTGATTGGTTAACTCCAAATCCTTTATCCTCCCGCACTCACACTCCCACACATCTTGGTAAACATGGTTTTATTTCCAGCACCAGCTTCGGCTATATGCTCATGCTGTGGTTTTGGTAGGTGACAAATCTGAGTTAAAGAGACCCTTGAGAAAACCCTGTGACTTATGGCTAGCGAAAGTCAACTATTCATGTCGGGAGTTACTTGGGATCGACCAACCCGCATCCTGCTGTCGGAAGGTGATTGTGGCGACGCGCCCGCACGGCGTAGGACCCCAGTGACTGAATGAGTATTTGAGGCTGGGTACAAATCAAATAGCTTAGTGCGAGAGAGAGAGAGACCAATTGGGCCTCTCCAGAATAATGAAATGAGGGCACACAGAGGCAGAACATTTATTTTCTCTCTTTCGCTTCCCTTATTTGTAATTTCACGATCTCTACTACACTACATAATTAATGGGGATGCAAAGGGTAATAAACGTGTCATCAATAATCTAGGCATTTCAAGGTATATTGATGGTAATAATCTCATATAATGGCGGGATGGAAATGTATATTATTGTAAATATACCTAATTGTTGTCGATACCTTTTCTATAGCCTTGATTTTTCACAGTATAGCATGTATTTATCGCCACCTTGCTGGGATCGTCGTGCCTCACCAGCATATCTTCAGTATTTATATTTATGTAAATCTTCCTCTCTCTCTCTCTCTTTCTCTGTCTCTCTCTCTCAGCACTGGTATATGTGGACACTTTTTTCACAAAATGAAATTTGTTCTATTTGGAACAAACTTCCCTCAAAATTTGTAAACAGTTTTTCAGTAGAACAGTTCATGAAAAGAGTAAATAGTAGTTTGCACATCTTTATGAGAATAGTGCACTAAACAATCTCTCTCCTTCCACTTCGGGTATTCCCAGGAATGGACAGCAAGGTCTTTGAAATACTAACTATTCCTTATAGCTCTCTCTCTCTCTCTCTCTCTCTCTCTCTCTCTCTCTCTCTCTCTTCGCATTCTTGGTTTTCTCTTAGATTGCAAATTTTTCCGACCGTGTTTAATGCTGGAATCTCCTTAATTGGGCGTGTATTTTTGTCATCTTGATTATTACGGTTTGTCATTAATGCAACCTGGAGAAATCATGAAAGGGAATATGACAAATAACACCAATAACAAACAAAGAGAATATGAATATTATAGAAGTGGAAGGGAAGAAATTATGCCACAAAGTATTCAAGGACACATTATTGCTTTCATTTGTACTATCATTAGACCATTTAATTCGGCTTAACAAAAAATTTAGGCGGTCAAAGGGATAATTGAGATGTAATTTACCCCTTTGGTTCCTAGAGGGTCTTCAGTAACTGAGTAAGATAGTCTAAATTATTATGAAAACAGGACATACTGACGACACACGTTATATTACTGAAAGGGTTAATATAAACACATTATATATAATGGCTGCCAGAATGTGTCAATATTTACTTTACCTCAGTTTGTAATTTGTGATATAAGCAACACTCTTCTTCCCATCGCAGATATGATAGCACACAACCATGAGTTCCATGGCGTTACTTGCGCTTGCAAATTAGCCATATCGTTTGCCCCGAACCTACATCAATAACAAAACCCATGCTGTACTTTGCGAAGGCGATAATCTGTAGGGTACTTAGTGTCAGCCCTCCTCTCCATAAATACTCTTGTTATTTCCAACAGAATATTGTACAATGCTTTATGAACACCTCCAAAGTTCAACAAATATAGTGGAAAATTGTGCTAAGTTTTGAGAAGCTGGTCACGTGAATGTGTGGTGTATGTTGCCATTTATTATCCTGCATAGTATATTTGGATCTCCCTAAACTGTAAACATTGAACTATAACTTGTAGAACAAATAATATGTGTGCTCTGGTATATATCTTGAAAACTGATTATGTTAATAATTTCTGGAAAAAATTAGCATCCACTTCTATATCGCACGCAAAAGATTGTCACAGCTAGTCCTAGGAAACATTATTATCATTGTTAATGTAACTACAATTTATTTTTTCAGCATAGTTTACACATTTGTCCATAATATGTATTGTACTTCGTTCAGAATGTTATATTGACGTACATTACTTTGTTTTCTTTCTTCGAATAATGAACTCCTCTCAACAATGAAATGTAAACAATATTATCACCGAGGCATACATTTTAGTGTTACAAGTGTTACCGATAGTGGTCAAGGTGTACAACTGCATTAATCCATGACAAGGGTAGATTTAATATAATATTAGAGTGTATTGCTACATTGTATGTCTGAGCTCTGAATAGAAAATTGGGAATCCTGAAACGAACGCTATAATCATAATTCGAATATAGTAGCTAATAATAATAAATAATAAACCTGTACAATTATTCTCTGATATTGTTTACGTTACGTAATTTCCTTTGCTAAATATATTCTACCCTTGTCCTTGTAATCCTGTATTTTTCGTGTTCGTCTTTCTTTCTTCACCCTCTTCTTTTCCTTCGCCGTTGAAAAAGATTGCTGACGCCATTATGCGTGTCGTTACGGAAGTCGTAATAATAAAATTACTTTCTTATCCTCCAAAATCTGCTTTCAAGATAAAGATATGTGTGAAATATATGCACCTCTGACTTGCCGGTGAAAAGAAAATGTCCTTAATCGTGTATGAAATGTTATCTTTTCATGTTTGAAATAAGATTAACATTTAGGAATGGTTATGTAACTTTTAATTTGTAATGTTTGATCATATTTATGGACAAGACATCACTCCATTCTTGCGCTTTATTCTAGTTCCACTTATATATAAATTTAATTTATTAGTGGCCCCTCCATCATTGATGATATGCCTATTATATAATAGCTCTCTTTCAAACCCTTGCGTTAGCCATTTGAAATGCCCGCCACAGAGAGGAAGAGGAGCCAACTTCATAAGCGTACGCTAATTCTCTTATGAAATCGTCTATATGATTTTTTTTTTTTTTTTAAAAGACCTCTGTCTATGTATGATTGGGTACTCATTACGAAAAAAATTCATAACAAATAAAAGATAAAATTTAACTCAAGAAATGCTATAATTAAGCTTCCCAACTTTGTGGATGTCTTCCCGTGGATTCTTATCCGAGACGGTGAAACGCTCCTTTGTCATACTTCCTTCTTCTCCTCTCTGTGGTCGTGCGGTGTAGACGTGTTCTCCCGTCCGTCGCTTCATTCTGCATTTTTTCGTCTATTAGTGAGTCATTTGCTCATTTGTATTTATCTGAGATATTTTAGAATAGGTTTAGACTAGCTAGGATGGGCGTCCACATTGGCACGTCCACAGAAGTGTGTTAAAATAGGGTACCAGTGTTAGGCGACCATGCGGCCTCTTTGGGCTCGCTCGCTTTGCGTTTGTTTTCTGCGGTCAGCTTTGCCTTTTAGTTATTTAGGAGGCTGTGTGATCTGCAGGGCTAGGTTACTTTCTGCATCCTTATGATGGGGTAACCTGTGCTGTTATTGATGCAGAAGCTCTAGTCTAGGAGTTATCCCACGTGGTGGGGAACTTTCTAGAGTCCGATTCTGCCACCTTCCCCTCTAGCCTGGGGCGACGGTGGCTGGTTGGTTGCTGTTCATCGCTAGAGGTAAGGGTTATGTGTGGCGTCATACTACTTGCCCTAAGCCTTGTGGCTAGCCTCATAGTAGGGGTATGTGTCTATGGCTAGGAGGTATTATTAATATATTATTATACGTAGCCTTAAGATGTGTGCTTCTTTATCATGTGGTGCGATTATACATGATAAGGGTGAGGCAGGAGACGTCATGTTTTATTATTAATGTGTTGTGAGGTCCTTGCTTGGTCTGATAAGTGAGGACTCGCAATGGGGTTGGTGTTTCCTTCTGGCGACCAATTTTCGGAAATTGATCCTGGATGCTCACCCCGGCAAGCAGGAATAGATCCAATAAAAAACCCGGCGTGGACAGTTGTACCACCAAAATTTCCGGCGGAAGACGAAGTCTTGCAAAAGGAAAATATTTCGGCCCGGCCGGAATGACTCACCTATACAGATATCCTCACGCGGCTAAAAGCGACCTTTAATCCGTCGTCACAGCGGAAGGGTTTAGTGGGCATCATAATTGAATTGATTGATAGAAATCTTGTCACCGCAACAACAAGGTCATATGGTGGAAAACTAAAATCTTAAAACAACATGAGAAAAATTAGATATCAAAGTAAAAGCAATGCAATCATAAAAACTGAAAGAGGCCAGCCTCTTTCAAAAATAAAAACACATCGCCTCCAGGGAAACGAGCCTCCCCTCCAAGTACCGAAGAGAGACAGTAAGTACCATCTGCCTTCCGGTGCCACAAAAGCAACCTCCGACGTAATTCGACCAAACTGGGACACTCGACCAGCAAGTGCCTGACAGTAAGGGGAACTAGACAGTCATCAAAGAATGGTGGTACACTTCCGCACATAAGGAACTCGTGTGTAAGCCTGGTATGCCCAATGCGGAGGCGAGCTGAAGCAGTTTCCAACTTGCGAGGAATGGTAGGGCAAGCTCTTGGCGAGACTAATTTGTTAACTTCGCTGAGCTTATTAACAGTAACACAATCCCACCGTGCCTGCCAACAAGCACGAATAGCAAACATGAGAGGAGTACGCAGATCTGAAGCAGGCAGAGGGAAATTTACATGTGAAGGTCTCAATGCTGCAGCTTTTGCCAAAGCATCCACCCTTTCATTACCCTTGACACCAACATGTGCAGGGACCCAACAAAAATCCACTCGTTTCCCTAGACGATGAATGAGAAACAGCCACTCTAAAATCGCTAAAACTATAGGATGGGAAGAATTAAAAGATTCCAGAGCCATGAGAGCCCTTTGAGAATCACTAAAAATGGTAAAATTATTGTTTTGGTGAGCAAACACCAATTTCAGAGCTAAAATGATAGTTGACAATTCCGCAGTAAAAACTGAGGCAGCTAAAGGAAGACTACCTCCACGGCTAAAGTCAGGGAACACAACACCAAAACCAACACCAGAGGCAGATTTAGAGCCATCAGTATACACAGACACAGAACTATCATGACTAGAAGAATGTTCCAAAAACAAATGAAGAAGAGACTGAGGAGTGACTGAATCCTTCGAGCCTGTAAAAACCTGCAGAATGACGGTTCAGGCAAGATCCAGGGGGCAATTTTCGGAATTTGCACGGGACTCACAGGAACCGTCGACAGATTAAGCTCCTTCATAACTTCACAAACTCTATAGCCAAAAGGATGAGGCATTCGAGGATGCTGATTATAATATGAAAACAAAACAAATTGTCCTGAGACACGGGAACAAACAAGAGAGTCTGGAAGGCGCCGAATCCGAAACCAACAGCGTACAACCACAGATTGACGTAGTCAATCTAAGGGAGGTACACCAGCCTCCACCAGCAATGTTGCATCTCTCTCGCTATTCTATCGCTACTATAATAATCAGTGTTCCTCAGAGCTATCCCAGTGCATACCACCTCCTTTACGTAGGGCACGTGGGTCCCGTCTTGCAACTCAATCCCACCCCTACTCTGTGCAACTCTCCAACCCAAGAGTGAAACGTTACTCTCAAACTTTCTTCTACTCAACAGCTGAGCTCTGGAACTCTCTCCCAGAATCAGTCTTTCCCTCTTCCTATGACTTAAATTGCTTCAAACTCTGTGTCCAGGCATTTTGGCTCGAACGTCTCTTGATTTTGGCCCTGTCACTCTTTCAACTATGGGGGAGGCACTCGCTATAGGCAGTTATGCCTTTTGCCGCCCTCAATCACATAGAAAAAAAAAAAAAAAAAAAAAGCTAGGAATCGGAGACGACCGAAAAGCTCCAGTTGCAAGACGGAGACCAGCATGATCTTAAGTCTGGAGTCTGTGGCAGAGGAGTAAACCTCACAGCCATACGACAGTTTGGATGCGAAAAATGCCTGAAATAAATGCAGTAGTGTTCTGCGATCAGCACCCCAAGATGTGTGTGACAGAACCCTCAACAGATTCAAAGCCTTCATACATGATGCCTTCAGATTTGTCAAGTGCAGAACCCAAGTACTTTGTCTCTGCCACACAACCGAGTCTCCTGCCACAGAGCATTAGATCAGGGTCTGGGTGAACCCCTCTTATTCTGCAAAAGTGCATAGCCACAGTCTTTGGTGGGGAAAACCGAAAGCCCTTGGAATCAGCCCACGCAGAAATCCTGTCCAACGCAAGTTGCATACGTCTCTCAATAGCAGACATGCGGGAATCAGAAAACCAGATAGCCAAATCATCCACATACTGTATAAGGACGAGGATACCCCAGTAGGCACAGCGTCTAGAATACTGTTGACGGCCGCCTCAAACATAAAAGCACTTAGGACACAACCCTGAGGGAGACATTCCTCCTGTGGGAATCATAAAACAAAAAACTATCACTCTAGTCATCACAGGCGATCCGATAGTTGTCAGTTTATATTCTATAAGAATATTCATTATTCAATAGGAACATGCATAAGTATAGGCCAGTGATACAAAGTATCATAGATAAGCAGTCATATAACCTTCATAGAAGAGGTCATCGGGGATCCTTTTCAAAGGAAGGATGAGGCGGTAAATTAGAGTAACATAGTGGGTTACATCTATTTTTGTTTACGTATCTGAGGTATAACATGTGTAAATGTCTCGGTTTATCCTTATGCGAATTGATTCTTGGAAATATCTTTCCAGAATTCTTCACACCGTCCTCGGCGCACGACCCAGGAAGGAGGGGCCGATCCCGGTGGGGGGGGGGGGGGGTCATCACCATGCCTCTAGTCACTTTGTGTTCAACTCCAACTTGTCAGTTCATACCAGTATTTAGTCACAAGCTTTGTATTAAATGCGTAAGATGCTTGGATCGGTCCAGAGGTATCTGGTTATCCAAAAAATGTTGGGTGCGTTCTGAACTTAGGAGGGGGTTATTCAATCATAATGATCAGTCATGACTAGTAGCCTTGCTAGAACTCAAGTCAACCTTACACTGCTATACAAAGGATGTAGCACACAAGGCCTTGCAATGTGACAACACAGTTCTGTGGGAACATTTAATAATCAAAACACAAGTTGCTCACTCTCCTTCAACTTTGACCAATGCTAAAACTGAAGTATAACCAAAAGTTCTATCAAAAGAAACTATGAGTAGTAGTGACAGTAGTGATCCATCCGCTACTAAGGCATCCCCCCCCCGGCCGGACGAAGAGGGCGCGGTCTGTTTCTCCACGAGATCGTTCAAGATCTAGGTCGAGACCGCCCCTCCGTCAAGCATCGAAATCTTCAAGTACTTCGAGGTCCCAGACCAAGAAGAGGAAGACATCTCCTGACCCGGCACCAGTGGTACCGCCGAATTCAGGGGGACATGAACTTAAACAGAAGTCCCGTACAGAGTCAACGTTGCCGAGGCGTCGGCAATCACCGGGGTCTCGTCCTCCATCTTCCGCTCCTACCTCTACCATGTCTAACGTCCAATCTGGCAGCTCAGAGGTAGGAACGGAGGACGTTGAGTCGACTCCCAGGGATAGTACAAGTGATATAAATGATAGTAACGTGTCCCAATCTCTTAGACAAGTTTTTTCTATTCCTCGGGTTGATAATCTGGCTAGTCAAGTTAGAAAGGTCCCGGCCAAGGTGTTGGCGGACCACTATAGAGGACACCCGGCGGAGAGCCATGTCAGTGACAATGTGGGCCATAAGTCTAGGGTAGAAACAGACGATCTTAGTGTGTGGCGACATCAGGAACCAATACAATACCCGGCGGAGGTACTGTCTCTGCCACACAACCGAGTCTCCTGCCACAGAGCATTAGATCAGGGTCTGGGTGAACCCCTCTTATTCTGCAAAAGTGCATAGCCACAGTCTTTGGTGGGGAAAACCGAAAGCCCTTGGAATCAGCCCACGCAGAAATCCTGTCCAACGCAAGTTGCATACGTCTCTCAATAGCAGACATGCGGGAATCAGAAAACCAGATAGCCAAATCATCCACATACTGTATAAGGACGAGGATACCCCAGTAGGCACAGCGTCTAGAATACTGTTGACGGCCGCCTCAAACATAAAAGCACTTAGGACACAACCCTGAGGGAGACATTCCTCCTGTGGGAATCATAAAACAAAAAACTATCACTCTAGTCATCACAGGCGATCCGATAGTTGTCAGTTTATATTCTATAAGAATATTCATTATTCAATATGAACATGCATAAGTATAGGCCAGTGATACAAGTATCATAGATAAGCAGTCATATAACCTTCATAGAAGAGGTCATCGGGGATCCTTTTCAAAGGAAGGATGAGGCGGTAAATTAGAGTAACATAGTGGGTTACATCTATTTTTGTTTACGTATCTGAGGTATAACATGTGTAAATGTCTCGGTTTATCCTTATGCGAATTGATTCTTGGAAATATCTTTCCAGAATTCTTCACACCGTCCTCGGCGCACGACCCAGGAAGGAGGGGCCGATCCCGGTGGGGGGGGGGGGGGGGGTCATCACCATGCCTCTAGTCACTTTGTGTTCAACTCCAACTTGTCAGTTCATACCAGTATTTAGTCACAAGCTTTGTATTAAATGCGTAAGATGCTTGGATCGGTCCAGAGGTATCTGGTTATCCAAAAAATGTTGGGTGCGTTCTGAACTTAGGAGGGGGTTATTCAATCATAATGATCAGTCATGACTAGTAGCCTTGCTAGAACTCAAGTCAACCTTACACTGCTATACAAAGGATGTAGCACACAAGGCCTTGCAATGTGACAACACAGTTCTGTGGGAACATTTAATAATCAAAACACAAGTTGCTCACTCTCCTTCAACTTTGACCAATGCTAAAACTGAAGTATAACCAAAAGTTCTATCAAAAGAAACTATGAGTAGTAGTGACAGTAGTGATCCATCCGCTACTAAGGCATCCCCCCCCCGGCCGGACGAAGAGGGCGCGGTCTGTTTCTCCACGAGATCGTTCAAGATCTAGGTCGAGACCGCCCCTCCGTCAAGCATCGAAATCTTCAAGTACTTCGAGGTCCCAGACCAAGAAGAGGAAGACATCTCCTGACCCGGCACCAGTGGTACCGCCGAATTCAGGGGGACATGAACTTAAACAGAAGTCCCGTACAGAGTCAACGTTGCCGAGGCGTCGGCAATCACCGGGGTCTCGTCCTCCATCTTCCGCTCCTACCTCTACCATGTCTAACGTCCAATCTGGCAGCTCAGAGGTAGGAACGGAGGACGTTGAGTCGACTCCCAGGGATAGTACAAGTGATATAAATGATAGTAACGTGTCCCAATCTCTTAGACAAGTTTTTTCTATTCCTCGGGTTGATAATCTGGCTAGTCAAGTTAGAAAGGTCCCGGCCAAGTGTTGGCGGACCACTATAGAGGACACCCGGCGGAGAGCCATGTCAGTGACAATGTGGGCCATAAGTCTAGGGTAGAAACAGACGATCTTAGTGTGTGGCGACATCAGGAACCAATACAATACCCGGCGGAGGTACTGTCTCTGCCACCACAACCGAGTCTCCTGCCACAGAGCATTAGATCAGGGTCTGGGTGAACCCCTCTTATTCTGCAAAAGTGCATAGCCACAGTCTTTGGTGGGGAAAACCGAAAGCCCTTGGAATCAGCCCACGCAGAAATCCTGTCCAACGCAAGTTGCATACGTCTCTCAATAGCAGACATGCGGGAATCAGAAAACCAGATAGCCAAATCATCCACATACTGTATAAGGACGAGGATACCCCAGTAGGCACAGCGTCTAGAATACTGTTGACGGCCGCCTCAAACATAAAAGCACTTAGGACACAACCCTGAGGGAGACATTCCTCCTGTGGGAATCATAAAACAAAAAACTATCACTCTAGTCATCACAGGCGATCCGATAGTTGTCAGTTTATATTCTATAAGAATATTCATTATTCAATATGAACATGCATAAGTATAGGCCAGTGATACAAAGTATCATAGATAAGCAGTCATATAACCTTCATAGAAGAGGTCATCGGGGATCCTTTTCAAAGGAAGGATGAGGCGGTAAATTAGAGTAACATAGTGGGTTACATCTATTTTTGTTTACGTATCTGAGGTATAACATGTGTAAATGTCTCGGTTTATCCTTATGCGAATTGATTCTTGGAAATATCTTTCCAGAATTCTTCACACCGTCCTCGGCGCACGACCCAGGAAGGAGGGGCCGATCCCGGTGGGGGGGGGGGGGGTCATCACCATGCCTCTAGTCACTTTGTGTTCAACTCCAACTTGTCAGTTCATACCAGTATTTAGTCACAAGCTTTGTATTAAATGCGTAAGATGCTTGGATCGGTCCAGAGGTATCTGGTTATCCAAAAAATGTTGGGTGCGTTCTGAACTTAGGAGGGGGTTATTCAATCATAATGATCAGTCATGACTAGTAGCCTTGCTAGAACTCAAGTCAACCTTACACTGCTATACAAAGGATGTAGCACACAAGGCCTTGCAATGTGACAACACAGTTCTGTGGGAACATTTAATAATCAAAACACAAGTTGCTCACTCTCCTTCAACTTTGACCAATGCTAAAACTGAAGTATAACCAAAAGTTCTATCAAAAGAAACTATGAGTAGTAGTGACAGTAGTGATCCATCCGCTACTAAGGCATCCCCCCCCCGGCCGGACGAAGAGAGCGCGGTCTGTTTCTCCACGAGATCGTTCAAGATCTAGGTCGAGACCGCCCCTCCGTCAAGCATCGAAATCTTCAAGTACTTCGAGGTCCCAGACCAAGAAGAGGAAGACATCTCCTGACCCGGCACCAGTGGTACCGCCGAATTCAGGGGGACATGAACTTAAACAGAAGTCCCGTACAGAGTCAACGTTGCCGAGGCGTCGGCAATCACCGGGGTCTCGTCCTCCATCTTCCGCTCCTACCTCTACCATGTCTAACGTCCAATCTGGCAGCTCAGAGGTAGGAACGGAGGACGTTGAGTCGACTCCCAGGGATAGTACAAGTGATATAAATGATAGTAACGTGTCCCAATCTCTTAGACAAGTTTTTTCTATTCCTCGGGTTGATAATCTGGCTAGTCAAGTTAGAAAGGTCCCGGCCAAGGTGTTGGCGGACCACTATAGAGGACACCCGGCGGAGAGCCATGTCAGTGACAATGTGGGCCATAAGTCTAGGGTAGAAACAGACGATCTTAGTGTGTGGCGACATCAGGAACCAATACAATACCCGGCGGAGGTAAGGGACAGGGTTAATGTGAACGTTATGCCCCACGATCTTATACCTTCATCGGTACCGGATTTGTCGTGGGCAGGTTTTGAGCAACATCTAATGTCTGAGACACTGCAACAGCCGGAAGACATGGAAGTGATAGAAGAGCGTCAGGAAGACTTAGAACCTTTATCTTCTGCCCAACCCGAACGCTTAAATCATGTGTCAGAGACAGCCTCAGAGTATGTAACTAAGGATGATTTAAGATATATGTTCCAGGAATTTTTGCAACAAAATGTTCAGAGTACAACACCGTCACCGGAAGTTCCCGCATCCATACCGGAAGCTCCCTCGATAATGTCTGTTGCGAGACCCTTGGAATCAGCCAAGGTCCTTACCTCAACTAACGTACAACCCCCCACTACATGTACTAGTTCTACTCCCATTTCCTCTACAGTAACTACAACTAACGTAAGAGTGATTACTGATAATATTCCTCCACCTTTGGAAAATACCCCAGTTAAGAAAGGCCCAATGCTACTTCTTTATGGTCAAGATGTTTCATGGGTTACCATTGCAGCTCAGAATCCCACAATGGCACAACAGACAATCTCGGGAGAGCTTCCGGTACCAGGTGAGTGTATTATTCAGATGAATACAAACAGGAAACTACGAGCTTAGGATGTAGCTGGGAATAATTTAGACGTGTCTGTCAGAGCAATTCCCAATGTTTATGCATATGACTATTTCGTGCACACTTCCTCTCCAGCCCTCCCGCCTCCCTCCTCTGCACGACTTTATGCGGACTGGTCAAAGTCGAACGGCTTAAATTACTTAAAGGCTCTTGCTTTGCTTACGCCGGAGTTGGACACAACTCCGGTTAACGATCAGTCCTGTATATATATGATAAATAGTACCTATCATATATCTATGTGCATTAGTATCCATATACAGTATAACACTATAATTAATATGTACCATACCATTTACAGGCACTCACCCATAAGAATTGTATCCTATAAGCCCATATGGCAATTATGTGAGTTGCTCATTATCCCCGCTAGGGGTACTGTTTTACAAACAGATATGGCCACGTCTCCACCTTCTACAGGCGTGCCTATCAGTGTATCCAACTCTCTCCTCTAATAAGAACTACTTCAAGTGTACCAGTGTTTAACTTATCCCACCATTAAGATAAGTACACTGTGGACCTGCATAGCAACCAGGACCACCCCTCAACATGGCGCAGTGTGTATATACGGAGTTATAAGAGTTGATTTTGAAACCACCATCTTCCTTCAAACCAAGCCAGCAACTTTGAAATGACTACCCAGGATTTTACCTTGGAATGCAGTGTTCAGTGCCCCCTGGATGTACAGCGTGATCTGTGAAGTGTTGTGCATTACTAGTGCAGTGTTTTGTGTGCATTTATTATGTGTGTAAGCCTGGGTAAGCATATCATGAGCGTTGGCCCACATTGGGAAGCGAGAGCGTGAAGCAGCACACCCTCCCCTCACCACGGCCGGAGCAACACTGAGGAGGCCCGGGAGTGAACACACATACGCACGCATACACTGGGACCGTTGCACACACAGTCACACGCACGCACTAGTTACCAGCAACTTTTATGAGCAAGAACCCTGTTATTTCCCAGAAAAATTGTTCCAGTGAGGGTTTCTTTCTGTTTTTGTTATCTACCTGTCTGTCTGTCACCCAACCAAGATAATGTCAGATCAGGAGAATGATCAAGCACGACTATCCCCACATCCACCCCACCTCACTCCTTACCCCCCAACTACTCCCTCAGCTCCCTCTGAGGCAGATTTCCTACAGTTTATCAAGTATCTGGAGGAATCTAGGAAGCATGCTGAGCCTGAGCTAGTGAGAAGAGAGGCTGATGACCTAAGGAGACAAGAGGATGCTATCAGAAGAGAAGAGGAGAATGCTAAATTCCAGGCTTTAATTCAACTGTTGGCCCCTTCCACAACCCAGCAGCAACACTTTTCCTCTTCAAACCCTTCAGCACCTCCCCCACCACAGAAGGCTACAGCCCAGACCCCTCCACCACTGAAAGCCTACGCCACCTTTCAGATGTTTCGTGAGTGGAGACGACGCTGGGATGACTACGCAGTAATGGTGGACCTCTCCATATTACTTCTGGCAAAGCAAATGATCCACCTTCGCATGTGTCTTACCCTTGAGATGCAGCGCATCTTAGAACACACCCTTCAGATCGCCCCTTCCACTGACGAGACTGTTGATGAGGTGTTGGACGCCCTGCAGATTCACATCAAGGGACTTAGGAATGAGGCACTTCGTCGACGAGAGCTGTTAAGTTGCACACAGCTTGAAGGAGAGTCATTTGCAGAGTTTTATGTCTGCCTGAAACGAATTTCAGAGGAAGTTGATGTGTGCCCTGGAAATTCGTCTGTCTGCGAGGAAACACAGCTCAAGATGGTGATCCTCATGGGTATCAGAGGCAAGGAGCTGGTACAGAAGCTCATCTCCCTAGACTCCAAGTCATCACTACAGGACATTGTGACTACATGCCGTTCATATGAGGCCGCTCGATCTGCGACCGCGGCCATTAGTGCTCCTTCTGACCAGCTGAGAGCCATCTCTTCACACAAAAAAGACAAGAAAGCTTGGGAAAACAGCAGGACTCCGCCTATCAAGACCTCTTCGAAGCCAGCTGATTTTTGCCAGTGTTGTGTTCGCCAGCATGGGTCGGACAAGTGTCCAAATGCCCAGAGCACCTGTAACGGCTGTGGACAACAAGGCCACTGGTCACGGACAGTTAAGTGCCCCACCTGTAAGGCCCAATGCCGCCTCTGTAGCCGTAGTGGGCATTATGACAAGTGTTGCCCGGCGACAAAGAAGAATGAAAAATGCCGAGGCGGTTCTCCAAGCTACAGAGGTGCCTCCTCCGACTCCGACAAGTCTCATGAGGCGAGGGACAACAACTGTCGTCGTGTGGGATCAACTTCTTCTGCTGACAAGACACCACAGCCCATCATCGTCACCCTTTCGTACGGCGATGTCAAATCCCGCCTACAGATGCTACCAGACACAGGTGCTGACGTTACGGTGATTGGCCAGCGACACCTCGATGGTCTGGGTATCGCTAGGAGCAGCTTGCATGCCCCTTCGCCTACTATGACGCTCACGGCGGATGGCTCCCAGATGGCACCTGCTCTAGGTGCGTTCCAGGCAACCCTCATCCTAGGCAAGAGATCGTGTCCCGCCCTGATTCAAGTACACGACGGTGTCCAGACTCCTCTGCTTTCTTACGGCCATTGCAGGGAGTTAGCTATCATCTCTCCTGACTTTCCTAAGCCCATTTTGGAGATCACACACGTCAACAGGTGCGAGGCTACACCTCTTTCAGCCTCCACGTCACCTTCGGCCGCCAAGGATTACTTCCTGAAGGAGTTCAGCGACTTGTTGGTATCCAAAGATGACCTGAAGACAACGCCCCTCAAGCCTATGGTGGGTCCACCTATGAGGATTCATCTTAAGGAGGGAGCTGTGCCCTTCGCCATCCACACTCCACGACAGATTCCCTTTGCATTTAGGGATCAGGTCAAGCAAGAGTTGGAGTCCATGGTGGCCCAAGGTATCATCAAACCTGCCGGAGACGACCCTTCAGATTGGTTCCATCCCCTCGTCGTTGTTGCTAAGGACGGCACAGGAGTGCGCATCACCGTCGACCTCTCTAAACTCAACAAGCAAGTATCCCGCCCAGCCCACCCTTCGCAGCAGTTCGCAGTGTCGACCCAGCGGCTCACTACTTCACCACCGCGGACACCCTCTGTGGTTACTGGCAAATGGAGCTGGCTCAGGAGGATCAGCATCTGACCACCTTCATCACACCATATGGGTGCTTCACACATTGCAGAGGACCCATGGGATTCGCAGCTACAGGCGACGCCTTCTGTTATTGAGGTGACACGGCCCTCCAAGGTGTCCAGAGGTGCGTCAAGGTCGTGGATGACATCCTGCTCTCCGATGAAGACTATGAGTCGCACCTTGACCGTATCCACGACGTGCTCACCAGGTGCCGCAAGTTCGGAATTACCCTTAACAAGAACAAGTTTGTGGTTGCCGCACCGTCCGTGAACTTCTGTGGGTACAACATCTCAGGTGATGGCATTTCGGCTGACCAGAATAAAGTAGCTGCTATCAGGGACTTTCCGACCCCGACTAACTTGACCGACCTGAGATCATTCATGGGCTTGGTCAACCAGCTGGCCGAGTTCACCCCCGACATCGCCGCTACTGCCCAGCCTCTCCGCCCCCTGATGAGCCCCAAGAGGACATTTCTGTGGACCCCAGACCATGATGAGGCCTTCCTGCGCGTCAAGTCAGCCCTTGTCAGTCCACCCATTCTCGCCCTCTTCGACCAAGACCTGCCCACCCTTCTTCAGACTGATGCATCGTGGCTTAATGGCATTGGCTACGCCCTTCTGCAGGACCATGGCGATGGCCATCTGCGGCTAGTCCAGTGTGGCTCTCGATTCTTGGCGGATGCCGAGACCCGCTACGCAACCATCGAGCTGGAAATGTTGGCCGCTGTCTGGACATTGTCGAAA
Organism: Paralithodes platypus; assembly: GCA_032716605.1. NCBI lineage: Eukaryota > Metazoa > Arthropoda > Malacostraca > Decapoda > Lithodidae > Paralithodes > Paralithodes platypus. Next base: position 10,798,305 of record CM064480.1, on the reverse strand, counting down.
TGTAGACTATATCTACAGGGCCTACAGAACTTCACATTGATGACTCATCACCGCCCACTCATCCCTATCATCAACTACTACACGTTGGATGCCATGGAAAATCCCCGCCTCCAGCGCCTGAAGGAGAAGATCTCACCCTATGTCTTCACAGCCGTGTGGCGTGCCGGCAAGTTGCTCTGCATCCCTGATGCCCTATCTCGAGCCCCTGTCAGCCACCCCACACCAGAGGATGAGATCGCCTGTGCCGATGCCGCCGCCCACCTCAGGACAGTAGTGACCACAAAGGACATCATCAACCCAGGAGAATCTTCAGCTCAAGACACCGACAGGACTCTACAGGATCTTCGAGCCGCAGCAAGAGCGGACCCTGCGTATGTCCGCCTACTCGACTGTGTTACCTCAGGATTCCCTGCCAACAGGTATGACCTCCACAACACCTTGCTCTCATACTGGAAGATACGGGACGACCTCTACTCTGATGGTGACCTCGTCTATGCCCTTAGGGTCGTGGTTCCTGCTGCTCTCCGCCGCCGCACCCTACAGCAACTTCACGACAGTCACAGAGGTGTGGAGGCCACCAAACGCAGAGCGAGGCAGGCTGTCTTCTGGCCGGGGATAGATTCCGACATTGCCAGCACTGTCCATGCTTGCGAATCGTGCCAGATCCTCCAGCCTAGCCTCCAGAAGGAACCCCTCATGAATGACGACAACCCTACAAGGCCCTTTGAGTCCGTTTCGGCCGACTTCTTCATGGTGGCTGGGAAGTCCTTCCTGGTTGTGGTCGACCGTCTCTCGGGGTGGCCTGTCGTCGTCCCCTGCAAAGGCGACACTACTGCATCTGCGACCATCAGGATCTTCTGTCGCTACTTCCGGGAAGTTGGTGTTCCGCTCCGTCTGAGGACCGATGGAGGCCCATAATTCACCAGCCACGATTTCCGGGACTTTATGGAGCGATGGGGAGTCCACCATGTGGTAACATCACCGCATTACCCACAATCGAACGGCCATGCCGAGGCTGCAGTGAAGTCTATCAAGCACCTCATCCTTAAGACTGCACCCTCTGGCAACATTGACTGTGAGGACTTCGACCGGTGTCTCTTGGAACTCCGGAACACCCCCAACTTCACTGGCCGCTCCCCCGCTCAATTTTTTTATGGTCATCCTCTTCGGACATGTCTCCCTGCCCACCCCCGATCATTCAATAAGGAGTGGCAGACCAAAGCCGAGGACTGTGACAAACGTGCTGCCGACCGTGCTGAGCAGGTTAAGACCTGGTACGATGCGCTCGCGCAACCCCTCCCCAGGTTACGTGTCGGTCAGCAAGTTCGGATTCAAGACCCGACATCGCAACGCTGGGACAAGGTGGGGGTTGTCATGAGTCTTGGCAAGTCCAGGGACTACGAGGTACGCCTCCCTAGTGGCCGTGTGTGGTGGCGTAACCGCCGTTTTCTCCGCCCTGTGCCACAAAGTGTTGACCCCCTCCCCCAGTCCCCTGTAGCCGCTTGTAATGACCAGAAACAGATGTCCTTAGATCATAGCCGTTTAGATTATAGCCCCCAGTTGCTCAGTAAGACTCGAGGAAAAGAAGTCCGCTCGAGATTGAACTACGAGCGTGAGGGGGGAGGGAGGTGTATGTATATGATAAATAGTACCTATCATGTATCTATCATATATCTATGTGCATTAGTATCCATATATAACACCTCTCTATAATTAATATGTACCATACCATTTACAGGCACTCACCCATAAGAATTGTATCCTATAAGCCCATATGGCAATTATGTGAGTTGCTCATTATCCCCGCTAGGGGTACTGTTTTACAAACAGATATGGCCACGTCTCCACCTTCTACAGGCGTGCCTATCAGTGTATCCAACTCTCTCCTCTAATAAGAACTACTTCAAGTTTACCAGTGTTTAACTTATCCCACCATTAAGATAAGTACACTGTGGACCTGCATAGCAACCAGGACCACCCCTCAACAAGTCCGGCAACCGAGTCTTGCAGATGGGGCAGGTAGGCACAGGTCCGTGGGTAGACAGGGAATCGGAAGCTCAGCAATTTGCAGCTAGTAGTACTTCTAAATCATCCCATCAGATACCCCAAGAAATTAATTCGTGGTTTTCGTTGCCTGTTATTAAAGCCACAGGTGTACCCCCTGCCATTTTAAACTTTTTGTCAGCACCTAAATTGTCTTTGTGGGAATTGAATGATTTTTTTTCAACCCCACCTCTGGCGCATTTAGATAAAGACTTCAAATTGCGCCAAAAGGCATTACTACTGTTTTCCCAATTTCTACTGAGCCGACAGATTGCCCAGTCTCTCATTAGAACTATGCAGGTTATTACTGATTCTGATGCTAGGAAACGAATGGAATTATCCCGGCGCTTGATGCTACAAAAAATTCCATTCAGTCATTGGGTGACGTCAGGACAGCCTTATTAGAAGCAGTTCGAGCACGTCAAGACCTCAGAGTCTACCTGGTCAAGAAATTACCGGAATACATTGGTCGCCAGGTAATTTTGTCACCATTGTTTACACCCACCTTAGTTTGCCCTAATACGTGGCAAACAGTGTTTAATTTGGTAGATGCACTAGGCCAGGTGTTTCCCCAGCTCGGAAGGAACATTTTAAATTTGCCAAGCCATACGCCAAACCTAAAGTTACTCAGAAGGTTCAATCTAGTGGGTCTAAGTTCTTTCAGGGCCTAAGATCTCGTCCAGCACAGGGAAACACTCAAGCCAGAGGTAAGCAGGGTAAACGTTCAGGAAAATGGTTCAAGGGTAACTATAAACACAAATCAGGTCAAGGGTTGACTCCTACCAAGACTAGCCAGCCGTCTACCTCTGCCCAACCATCTTAAAAAAACTAGTTTATATCACAAACTCTCTCACTCCCGGGGCCTGTCGTGAGTGAGTTGGATCAGAGTGTAGTTATGCCGGACAAGCCCAGTCAAATAACTGGGTCATTTCGGGTGTGTCACCAGGCGTGGCCCTGGCGGACTTGGGCAAGGACAGTGGTACGCAAGGGCATAACCTGGCAGTGGCTCCGACGGCCTCATTTACGTCAACCACTCGAAATCAATCATGTTTCTTTAGAGGTGGAGTCACTAGTCCAGGAAATGATCACCAAGCATATCATTGTCCCGCTCAATCCAACTTGCCCAGTTTACACATCCAAACTTTTTCTCGTACCAAAAAGGGACAGTGTTCAGATGAGACCGGTCGTAGACCTATCTCGTCTGAACGAACACATTCACAACGCATCGTTCAGGATGCTCACTGTGAACCAAATCAGGCTAACACTTCCGCCGCAGGGGTGGATGTGCTCATTAGACCTGACAGAAGCCTATTGGCATGTCCCGGTAAACAAAAGGTTCCATATATTCCTTGCCTTGAGGATAGACCATCGGACTTATGTCTTTCAACGGATGCCTTTCGGATTGAACCTAGCACCGAGAATATTTAACAAATTAGTCCGGCAAGCTTTATTACCACTTCTAAATCAAGGGATCAAAGTGTTGTGGTATCTAGACGACTGGCTAGTGGTGGCGGAATCAGAGAATCAATGCAAGAATCATGTCACTCAAATTCTAGATCATGTCAAATCCCTAGGGTTGAAGGCCAACTTGGCGAAGTCGAACCTTGTCCCAACAAGGGTATTTCAGTGGATAGGGCTGGTCTGTGACACAGCACATCTTACTCTCAGTCAGAGTGTGGACAATCGAAACAGATTTCGATTTTTTTTCTTTTTTTCTCCACAGTCTGACTACTACGAGAAAAGTGTGGGAGTCTCTGCTCGGCTCTCTCAACTGGATTCAACTTACTGTAAAGTTGGGCCGGTTGAAAGCAAAGAGATTAATCTTGGAAGGAAACAAACATTTTCCGCTGTTGCCGGCGGGAAAGTTATGGCGAATTCCGAAATTTATCCACAACTTGCTGTCGGTTTGGGCGAGGCACGCAACATTATATTCAATAATGACGTGGACGTCTCCTCCACCCACGGTATGGATAGACACAGATGCTTCAGGGACAATAGGCTGGGGTTATCAGTCGAGCCTAGGTCATCAGGGTCAAGGTATTTGGTCTCAGTCCGACAATTTTCACATCAATGCGAAAGAGTTAATAGTCCCCTTAATTTTCCTTCAGGCTCACGGTTACACGTTGCAAGGGAAATCACTAGCCTTTCGAATGGACAATTTGAATGCAGTAACATGCATTCAAAAACAAGGGTCAACGAGATCTCAGACCTTACTAGAATTGTCGGAAAATATTTTTGTTCTGGCAGACAAGCTGAACATTCATCTTCATGCATCATATCTGCCAGGCGTGGTGAATGTCTGGGCAGACACTCTGTCCTGGAGACAGAGCACAAGAGTAGAATGGTCGCTCAAACAAAACATCTTCAACCAGATGATTGCAGAGCGAATAAGTCCACATGTGGACGGTATGTCCACAAGTGGACTTATTCGCGTCCAAGGAAAACAAAAAACTTTCTTCCTACCTAACCCGCCGGGAGATAACTCCGGCAGGGGGTCCAGACGCATTGTTGGAGGACTGGAACAGGTGGAATTCCAACTATCTGTTTCCGCCTCCAGACGCATCACTAATGTGTCAAGTAGTTCACAAACTACGGGATTAACCGGGGTGTAGTCTCGACGATCGCGCCCCTGTGGCCGGCTCAGGTGTGGTACCACCAGTTGAAGACGTGGTGCGAGAACCCGGTGTCACTTCCGATCTCGTACTTCCACTTAGAGACAATTGGAAACCTCAAGTCCTCGCTGACTTTAACATTTTCGACATTCAGAACGCAAAATGGTTAACTCCTTACGGGGAAAGTGTAACTAATACATTTCTAAATCAATATACTGTATCTAACAGGCGTCAATACCAGTCACATTGGAAATCTTTTACAACCTGGATAGTGGAAACGGCTCAAACCGAAGCATCTGTAGGTTTAATTTTCAAATACCTGGACTATTTATTTGAACAAAAACGCCGTTCCGTAGTAACATTAAAGAACCATTTGTCAGCTATTAGAAATCCTTTTTATGATTTAACGGGTATATCTGTACCACAAGCGGAGGAGACAGGTTTTATGCGTGTCTGTTTTAAGCTCCGTCAGCTCATGCCCACCTGGTCGCTAGACAAAGCGTTGTCTTTGCTTCACTCTCCAAAGTATAATCGCAACCCAGATTTTGATTCAATTCTCAAAAAGGCGGTGTTCCTCATGGCTTTGGCTACGGGCAACAGGGTATCAGAGCTGGCGGCGATGAGCAAAGAACCTAACTGTCTCAGGTTTGTGCGCCGCAATGTCAATGTACAAATTGCGCCGTCGCCCACTTGTATAGCTAAAAATTAACACTGTCATCATGTTTTTTCTGAGTTCACGATCCCGGCGCTAAAGCGAGGGGATACGCATCATTTAGTATGCCCAGTACAAGCTCTTATTAAGTTTATGAGGGTGTCCCAACCTCAGCAACAGGGAGCTCTCTGTGTCAATAGTACAGGTAAGCGCGTCACGAAAAGGAAGTTAGCGTCTTTACTGGTTGAGGTTATTAAGGAAAGTAACCCCAGTACAGATATTCATAAGTGTGCAGTATCATTAAGATTCGTACATAACTTTTTGATAGAAGATATTGCTAACACGCGCCTCTGGGCATCTAACCATACTTTTTTGACGCGCTACCTATCTGTGGCCTTGGACAGACCAAAGCTCGCCTGTGTGGCATTACGTCAACGGGTCTAAATTGGTCTTTGTGCTGATTAGTTTAAGAAAAAGATGGGGGGGGGGGAGTTACTGGAAAGCTAAGACCTGACCCTCCACCAGATATGTGATGAGTATATGAGCTGTGATACTTAATACTGTTGAACTGGTTTTACAGTTCCATATTATTATTTTTAATTTTAAGTGATATATATCATTAATAGTTGCAACTATTAGATATAAGCAATACAATGTACAAGAATATACAGTAGTTATACGTACAAAATAATTTTAAGGTACAAATACTTGTAATCAAATATTTTGTCCTTGTTAGAAACTCTGACGTCTTGCGAAGATCAGAGGAGTATCTGTATTATGTTCAAAGAATAATTATTCTTAAACATTATTTTAGTTAATCTCAAATGTGATATTCAGTATTTACAATTTCCTGTGTGGTTATGTATAAGTAGACCTTCTTTAAGTGTGCAGTCTACTTTGCTTTTCTATTTTTATACCAAATATATTGTATATAAACAATAAACATAAGAGTGCTTTTTTTAATGTATTTTCTCAACCTATAAGTTTGTTTGTTAGTGGTTTTAGATATTGTCACGAATGTCCCCCTCCAGTCTTGAGATATCAGGCATATCGTCAATGATGGAGGGGCCACTAATAAATTATAGGTTTGAGTCCCGGAGGGAAGAATGAAAACCAAATATTTAGTAGTGGCCCTGAAATCATTGACGATGCGGGCCCCCCCTCCATCCCCTTCCCATTCGTTGATGTCTTTGAGTTAAATCTTGATATATCATTGAAGGAAGTATGACGCAGAGCGTTTCAGCGTCTCGGATAAGAATCCACGGGAAGACATCCATAAAGTTGGGAAGCTTAATTATAGCATTTCTTGAGTTAAATTATATTTTTTATTTTTTACAAAGTTTTTTGTAGTGAGTACCCAATCATATAGACGATTCCAGAAGAGAATTAGCGTACGCTTATGAAGTTGGCTCCTCTTCCTCTCTGTGGCGGTCATTTCAAATGGCTAACGCAAGGGTTTGAAAGAGAGCTATTATATAATAGGCATACCTTCAATGATTTCGGGGTCACTACTAAATATTAGGTTTTCATTCATCCCTCCGGGACTCAAACCTATAGTTTGGTATCATGCAAAGAGGTTCCATTCATAAAATTAGTTAAAAAGACTGTTTGAGGGAAGGATGTTGTTATGCCGGGTTGTAATCCAACTCGCTTTATTAGGCATTCTATTATAATCCGGGTTTCGGATACTTAGAATCAGATAATGCTCAACAGGAACATATCTCGCCTGATAAATGTTACTTCTAGATTACTCAATCACTCTCCAAAACACAATAAACACACGGAATAATTACACACGTTTTTATTACCAAAACAAAGGTACACTCGGATCCCAGAATCAGTCTTTCCCTCTTCCTATGACTTAAATTGCTTCAAACTCCGTGTGTCCAGGCATTTTAGCTCAAACGTCCCTTGATTTCGACCCTGTCACTCTTTGAAATCTCGGGGAGGCACTCGCTGCAGGCAGTTATGCCTTTTGTCTCCCTCATTCAAATAGAAAAAAAAAAAAAAAAAAAAAAATAGTCTCTAGCCCACCCCACTCTGGCACGAGGTGAGGCCAGGACCCTTTCTGGACGGTGGCCTACAGTGATAGTTACGGCTGGGGTTTGGGAGAGAGAGAAATGCTCATACGAACACAGCGTGAAGCATTTGGGACAGGATTCGTAAGTCTTCAAATGCTTCACACTGTGCTCGTTTGTGTGTTGCCCTCTCTCTCAAACCCGACCCCTCACCATCACTGTGGCCCGCCATCCAGAAAGGGTCCTGGCCTCACCTCTTGCCAGAGTGGGGTGGGCTAGAGACTATGGTATCCGAGTGTACATGGAAATGGGGGCATCAGAACCTCCACTATATTGAGTAGAAGTCTAATGTAATTCAAGGTGATTAAGAGTTGAATAAGTTTTTCTCATAAGTGAATAATGTCGTCACTTACAAAGCATCAAACATGAAACATATCATTACATAAGATAAATACGTAATATAAATACTGATGACAATACCAATACGGGTCAAGTGTATATCGAGAGGAATAATAATTACTATGTATGGGCAGCTGAGATAATCTACTCAGATGCGCACAGGTATGCGCGGCGTTAAATACAAATAGGGCCGGCTCAGGTCTACGCTCAAAGGTACCGCTCAAGGGGGTAAAGGTCAAACGGCCTGAGGTTAGGTTAAATAAATATTCGATTTAGTGCAATGTTAAATCGAGTATAGAAGATATGAACTTCACCTTACTCTAGATGGAATGATAATTTAATTTAGGATTTAAATATCAAAGAATAATTGTGAATAATCTCTCATACGATACACAAAAAATAAATTCAATCGTAAATGAGTTAAAAGCACACGGAATGAGGAAATCAGATTCACAGTAAATATGGTGAATAAAGTATAGCGGCACGATAGCTATAGACAAGTTGGTTTGAATGAATTAACAAACGCAGAATAATAAGATTTGATACAGAACAAAGTAGTATTAAATAAATAGCCAAAATGATGGCTAGTGAAGAAGTTTGAATAAATTAACAAACTACTGGACAGAACGGAGAACGAAGTAGCGATTTACTATAACTTAAATAAAAGTTATAACGATATAGATACAGAACAAAGTAGTAACCTATCAATAGCCAAATAATAGGCTTGATGAATACAGGAATGTATTATCTGAATTCCTAAAATGGTGGTGAAAGAATTACATAAACCGGGTACCGTAAATTATTAGATTATTCACAAGAACTAATACAAATTAGAAATCTTGAACATACAGTAGATTAATTCTAACTCAACGGAACGGGTTTTTACTTTCAGCGGAGGTGACTTTATACTTTAAGTAATCTCTTATAACAACTGGACATAGCACGGTTCTGAGTTTAGTTTTTTTTAGTTTCAAGAAGGAAAATAGCTCTCGTTACTAAATTCACTTCGACTTGGACACACAAAGAATAATACACAACAGAATACAATCTGAGAGCATTCACTAAGTATCACGTATAGTATCGACTATGTAACATAGATAAAAATAGGTGAACAAATGCTTGAACATAAATTAGATAGATCACAGACCGTACTTATATAAAACCACTGCACGGATCTAAGTTTGATTAATATCAGACGTGTACTAAATTGACAAGGGGAGTCCTAGAAGCGGATCTCTACGAAAAGGTTAAATTGAACACTCGCATATTTTATATTAACTTCACAATAATTCCCAAAACTTATTAACACAGAGACACTTAGGGTACGGGTGTAGGGGACAAGCAATATCCATGAGGGAGAATCTGGACGACGTAGGAATCGTAGTTCTTCCTCCGGCTGGTCATCAAAGGGAGCTGCCTCTCTCACAGACACTAGAGAAGGTCACTCCTGGTTCTTCCAACACACTCTCGTTCGCCACCCTCGTTGGACTTGACTATAGGGACAAGGGCTTGTCCTATAGAGAAGTCTCGCCAACACTGTTATCTAACCACTAAAAGCTAAACCAGTGGAAGGTATTACCTCGTGTTTGCATACCTTCCATCGATTTCAGTCAGGCTATATTTGGATAATAATTTGAACTCAATTTGACCTATCTCAGAATAGTAGGGACATGGGGATTTTAATATTTTAATCATTGTGAAGGCAATCATTGTTCTAAAAATACACCTACCCTAATAATACATGTACAGTAGCCCAACTAAGTTTTGCGACAAAATATTAGGTATGTGGCACCTGTCTAGTTTGCACTCCCATCCCAAGCCCGTGTGGATGTGTCTAGCAGAGACCCGTGGTGTCTAGGCAGGCTCCACCACCTGCGCTACTACAGCCAGGGCACACAGTACTCGCACACGCTGGGCATATGACAATATTGCTATCATTATTTGTTTGTATAATAATATAAGGTTCTCTCTCTCTCTCTCTCTCTCTCTTTCTCTTTAAATATAAATAGATTTACGCGCGACAAACTTTGTAGATTAGCACACACACAGGCACACACCAGAATGGTAAGCGTCACTACTTTATAGATCCACATTGTATTCATAACTTAAAATGAACACAATAAGTTGCATAGATTGTTATTATGTAATTTATTACACACTTGTTAGTGATTGTTTTAATAAGAGCCCCGGCCTCCTTAACACCATACTTGGTGTTGGTGTCAGCGACATTGGCTGTAATTCTTATCCTTAGCCTTTCTATAACCCAGAAAGTGCTCGGGAAACGGGTAGTCAATTTCTACATCTATATCCTGATATACTCATATAATTGTTTTGTTCTTTATAAGATGTTATGCGGTCAGGATTAGCTCCAAGTTCGCTGTGTTACGACCTGGGCTACGAATAAAACAAGGGCACTTAATGATTGGACTAGTAATAGGGCACTATGCAACAACGATACGCTAGATCCAAACCCTCGAACTTATATGCCGGCGAACAAAAACACCTACACCCTCCAGAGTTAATCTGCGATAACGGGGTATCCTTAACTGGGCATAAATGTACTCTACTTCAGGCTAACCCACACTGGTATAGCCTGATAACAAACAAGATGCAAGTTACGTTAAAATGCATAAAAAGGAATCTATGGAAAGATCAATTAAATCACTGCAAGATTTAATACAATAAAAAGATGCTTCAATACAGTTACTCTAAACAACAATAAACTCTTCACTCGTATCTGAAAGAAAGTGAAGTATATTCCTACAGCATAGACCTGGAAACTTCTAAAGAAAGTCTGATGCTCATAAGATGCTCGTATCTTAAATTATATAAAGGCAGGAGGCAGGACACCACACGTGTAGACTGAATACACTAACAGATAGGACATATAATGTTAACTGACACGAGAATACTATAAATGCGCAACGGTAGTAATGCTCGACACTAAAAGAAGTACTTCCTCATCAACGAAACAGTCTGCTATGGTTGTGCGGCTCAGCAACAACCTAGACTAATAAATGCTGTGAATAATAATGCATACATATCAAAGAGCTTATATTAAATACTAACAAGTGGCTACTCAATTAATGATGTCTAGCTGGGATACTCTAGGTAACGAACTGGGGTTGAGCAAGACAGGCTCGTAGCCTAGCGATGTCCTTAACCCCTTCAGACTCATATGACGAGGAGGTTGCCAGCTTAGCAATAAGAAATAAAGTTCTCTCACACTTATAATTACCTCTCTAAAATTAGTTTTCTGTCCACAGCTAACTCAAAGACAACTGCAGAGGTTGAAGTAACTAAACTAAAGTTTTCTAAATGCCCCTGATGGTAACAAAGGTTTTAAAGTATCCCTAATAGGCTCAAAATCGCGTCATATGTCGGAGAGGGTTAAGACTGCATCCTTTAAGTTACGTTAATTGACTGGGGTGCTCTCTTGATAGATCCAGATCACAAGTATCTGGTTCTATCCTGGCGACCCTCAAAAGACAAGCAAAGAGGCAGCAAAATGTGGAACTGGAACAGGCCAAAGCCCTCAGTCAACAAAATGCTGCACTCGCAAAAGACGCAGCCGAAGAGACAACCCAGGCTACCACAGGACTGATCGAAGTCGTGTAGGTATAAGCAAACCGTACACACATCGGTGACAACGGCTACAGTAACCTTATCCCAGTCTAGCATTAAATAATAGAGCAGAAACACTAAATCAATAATGGAGACACACAGAGTTCTTTAACCTATACTAACTAAGAACCCTCAAACCTATTCTAAGTACATGTAAATATCTCAGAGGAAGGCGCATACAATACAATGGGCCGGCTATGGAAACCGTATGCAAAACCCAAGGGGACAAGTAATTGAATAAAGGTGAGGAGCAATGGAAAAGAAGAAGGTCAGAGAGAGAGACAGTGGTAAAGGGGGTGATCGGGAGAGAGTATGCAAAGGGATGTTAGAAGCATGCCCGCCAAGCCTATCCTGAGGAGGGCAGCTCCTCGGGACCCTCATGCAGGAGGTTAGTTACACAGGAGCCCGCAAGGGCGCGATGGTCGGCCAATCACTGGCCGAGACGTCACAAGGCAGCAGGCCCCTAGGACGCGCCAGGAGCCACCAGCCAATCAAAGGCGAGGGAAAGCCCGCGCGAGCGGGAAAGCCCGCGCGAGCGGGAAAACTCCTCCGAGCAAGGCAGCACATACATACACACGCACATATTACCACCACGCTCTCGCCTCTCTCTCTCTCTCTCCTTAACTCTACACAATGCATCTTATATTCTATTAATGATATAAAATACTTCCCGTTGTCACAGACGAAAATAAAGACCACCACTGGACTGTCTGTGACAATGCGAGTACTAGGAAAGAAAGAACAACATTCTCGGATAACTGTAGCCCATTTCGATGTCCCTGGCAAGCGCTAGTGGCTAACGAGAGGCGATTCTGCCAACGCTGGTAGACGTCACAGCTGACACCAGGTATAAATTTTATGAGTTATCCTAAACGTTTATATGCATCAACTGTATTAGATGTTACTCCATAAAATGTAACTTTATACAGCTATATTACTAAGAGACTTAATTTGTCCAAACTTGTATACCATCTGAGGCGAAGCCAGTGATCTTGGGGGCTAATAAGTGATTGAGGTTTCCGAATGTTTGTGTGCGAACTGTTGTATGGATTCTTCCCCTGCCGCCTCTTATTTTGCCTCCTTGCATGTGTTTCTTGTTGATACTCCCTACCCCTTGTGGGAATAAGGTCTGGCTACTGACTAAATTACAAACGTCAAATTAAGAGTAGTATGCTGCTGTCACATTTGTTAAATGCTTAATCATCAATCTTGTAATGGAATTTAACCGTGTTGGCTGCGAGTGTCTCGGTATCTATTAACCTTTCTTTTCCCAAGCATACGAATCGATAAACAGACAAACAATACCTTCGAAGATATTGACATGTCAGTAAAGTTTTCGATAAATATCCACATGAAAGATTGATGATTAACCCTTAATTAGCGGCGAGCAACATAAGTCGAGTTAAATAAAGCTGGACTATGTGGCGGCGCTCGACATAACTCGAGTGGCAATTTCAGCACGTAATGTGGCTGAGAGAGAGAGACAAGTGGTGGCAGGAGACTAGCGAGCGTATGACTGCTCCAGACCACCGCGGCGAACCTACTGACACAAATCTCAGCTCCCTCCTCCCTCTCTCACTCGCTACATACTCAATTATGTACTGAAAGTACCGAATTACCTGCTTTTTGCACTCGCGTTGCACGGTTATTGCAAGAAAACTATCCATCATACAAGGATCGTTATGGTGTCATTCGAAAGCTCTGTTTATGCCCTTTCAGGGATAGGTACTTGTTTTACGTTCTGGGTCTTATTTAGGCATGAAAATGATCACGTAAACAGCCCTATTTTGGCTAAAAACACCCCGCTGTGCGGTACACATAAATAAACCGCATAGGCCGCTCGTAAGGTGTTAAAGAAGCAGCTCATGGAATAGGGCGAACTATATTACGTGAATTAGACCATGGTTATAATTAGTAGAAAACAAAAAATAACATTAACAGTAGCCTACTGTATACATTATATAACAGTAGCTTACTGTATACATTATATAACAGTAGCCTACTATATACATTATATAACAGTAACCTACTGTATACATTATATAACAGTAACCTACTGTATACATTATATAACAGTAACCTACTGTATACATTATATAACAGTAGCCTACTGTATACATTATATAACAGTAGCCTACTGTATACATTATATAACAGTAGCCTACTGTATACATTATATAACAGTAGCCTACTGTATACATTATATAACAATAGCCTACTGTATACATTATATAACAGTAACCTACTGTATACATTATATAACAGTAACCTACTGTATACATTATATAACAGTAACCTACTGTATACATTATATAACAATAGCCTACTGTATACATTATATAACAGTAGCCTACTGTATACATTATATAACAGTAGCCTACTGTATACATTATATAACAGTAGCCTACTGTATACATTATATAACAGTAGCCTACTGTATACATTATATAACAGTAGCCTACTATATACAATCAGATTGAAGTGTAGTGAAGGTTGGGTCTTAGTCTTACACGATGGTCAGTTTTAGTTTCTCAATTGTTCATCTTTTACATTAACGACCTTGATTTAGGCCTAACGAAAAAGATTGGAAATTTTTCAAATGACACTAAAAATAGGTTGAATTAGTGATCCTGATAACGATTCACGCTCTCCAGAAAATAATTTGATACACTACCCGATTGGTGCAATACCTTGTCAGTTGATATTTGATGTAGATAAATACATGCAGTTTAGTGAACATTGAGAAATCGACAGAAATTTCAGGTTATAAATTTAACACTATTTGTTTCGTCAATAATTACGCACCATATATCTCCCATATGAGGAGATTCAATAGCTCAATGCAATCTTGTGATGTCAGATTCCATTACCCATCTCCCTTACTTAAGGCCAGGGTAGCCAGTAACCACCAGCTATATCTCAGAACAAACAAATATAATTTGTTCACCAATCTGAGTGGTGACAGGAGCAAGACGCAATATCAGTGGTATCTAGATGGCTAAATAGCATGGAGTTAATTAACTCAATTATTACAAAAGATTTGGAAGTCATCGTCAGTCGTGATATGAAACCAAAAAAACAATGCAACATTGTTTGAAATCAGAGTTTTAAAACGTATATCTACAGTAGAAGCGTGAATAACAACAAACGTAATTTTAAAATTTCACCCGTCCTTAGTAAGGCTTCACATGGATTATGTTTTTAATTTTTCTGTCCAGTGTCCATAGATTGATTGGAAGTGACGGTGCAAAGAAGAATGGCAAAACAATCCAGAATAATAGAACATTAGAACATCAATAATATTCTAACGCCTGACGACTAAGGCCAAATGACACGGAATTATAGCCAGAATGGGTTAGAATATTTAACAGAAGTAAAAGATTATTCAGGTAGTGAATACCACGAAATACATGATATGGTGAGTTCAAAACAAAGGGGACTTGGGAAAACATTAGGCTTGCATATATTAGAAGTGTAGAGTAAGAGAGAATATGATACAGATGCTTAAGTTGTAAGTGGGATCTACAAAGCCGATGTGGAAAACGGACTGCTGTTCCGTGATAAGCATGCAATAGTTTGGTAGATATGTGAAATAGGCTACCGATTGCTACAGTAGGATCAATAACGACAGGAAGCTTAGAAACATAGTTAGATAGGCACATGGCTGTGATGTGCTGATTGTCAATGGGATCCGCCGTGAATGGGCCAGTCCATGGTATAAAGACTAATATTAGTCTTTATACCATGGGCCAGTCAGCCCTCTGACAAAATCCCTCTTTTATGATTTTTGTTTATGTTAATGTTTATGTAGGCCTAGTGGAATCAGGACGCGTATTTGGCAGTGTATTCAGACTAGCATTATACTATTATATTTAGAGTAGAAAAGGAGACTATTTTATTCAGAGTAGAAAGGGAATATGAAAGTCAAAGGGTAAATATGACATAGTATGTGTCCCTATAATTCCTACAGAACATCCTTAAGTTGTATAAACCCTCTAATGAAAAGCCCGATTAAACTGCCAAAATTAGTCAATCCTAATGGGATTAATGATTATATATTTATTGATTTCATGATAAACTGGTCTCTCTATTCACCAATGATAGTTTAGCTAAGGTATTATTTATTATATTCGCAAACAAGTTATATGTAATCACTAAGGGGGGAGGGAAGTAATGGGGCAGATCTATCCTATATTGCATAGATAGTGGCGGGCAAAGTGGCTAGGATGAGTTACTAAACCGAGCGTGGTTGGTTTTTAGGTAAACAACCGATGGTATGGACAGGATTGGCTAATGTGTATATTATACCAAGTCATGCTAGCTTAATAGTATTTAGACAATATAAGTAAGGAGTTAATTAGTAAGTTATGGGTATTAGTGGATGAGTAAAGAAATTAAGATGTTTTATAATGTTCGGTTAATACGAAATTAGCCAAGAGTGATATGATAGAAAGTATTGCTCTGTATGATGACTATTCTATAATATTTTATGCACAATATCAAATAGGACTAACTCACATGCCGTGTGTTCCTAGGCCTCCAACAGAGCAGTCTTCGACCCATGCGTGTTTGACCTGAAAGTTTTCTTGTCTGAGAAAACAACTCTTGGTTGGGAGAGAGGTATCCTGACCAGGATTCGAACCTACTCACTCCAGGTATGTTTAGGAAAGTTAGGCACCGTAACCACTCGGCCATGAGCGGATGTAAAGGAAGCAACCTTTATTCTTATTTGAAGAACCCCCGCCAACTCGGCTAAGTGATACAATTTTAATCGTCCTGGTACTATTATGGAACCTCTCTGACATTATCAAAACAACTCGTGCCCAATAGTCAATGCCCTGGTCAACAAATAGTCGAGCAAAATCAAGCCTAGTTTGTTTGTGCCTCTTGGTTAGCTTTGACTTGACAGCTGGTGGTCGAAGTTTAATCCCATCTCCTTTAACCCTTGTCTATCGGGGCCCGACTCAAGTCCGTATCGACAAATTTGGACTATGTGGCAGGGCCCGATTTAAGTCTGTGTGCAAGTTTGGCGCAATATTGGCTCTGAGAGAGAGACGAGCGACGGGAGGAGCCTGGGTTACCTCATGACCGCTCGCCACGGCCGCCGTGGACCGACTGAGATTTACTCCACTTACATCCACCCTCACTCCCTCGCTACATACGTAATTATATAAAGAAATTACCGTATTTTAGCGATTTTGCCCTTCGGTTGCACGATCGTTGCAAGACAACCAGTGATCGTAGAAGGATAGTTCGGGTGTCATTGGAAAGCTCAATTTATGCCCTTTCAGGGATACATACTTGTATTACGCTCTGGGTCTTGTTTATGCATGAAAAAGAGCACGGAAACAACCCCATTTATGTTTAAAAAAAAACGCTGGGCGGCACAGTGAAATATACTCCACTACCCGCTCTTAAGGTGTTAATATCTTGCGTATAGTTTCTGTAGAAGTTTGAAATTGCAAATATTGCTTAGCTACCTCGGCGTTGGAGAATGGATGGTTATCTATATACTGTTTAATTTCTTGGTCCTGTTATGACGTGGTTTTCCGCTTAGCTCCACTTCTATGTAGGTCTGTCATTTGTCCTTCTTCCCACCTTTTTTTGCCACCGGTAAGCATTCCGACACCCCACTCTCGCTCATCTCAACCATATTACCACGTTCAGCAACCTTGCTGAATGGATGACTAGGTATGATGTGGGCAAGAGAGTATTGAGAGTATTACAGCTTCACGTTTTTTTATTTTATATTTATTTATTTATTTATCGAAAAAAGTTCGACCTGGGAATATATTGCGTGAAGTGTTAATGCATGGTTGGAGTGGCTGTAGATATGTATGTAATCTGTAATCAGCCAATTGCCGATATCTGGATTTTGAGTGTTTAGTTGACCTGTACGGTACCCGTCCAGCTAGTAATAGACCACCAACACTAAAAAATACGTCGTAAGTGGCCTCTTAATCCAGAGGCCTATTTAAACTGCTAGGTCAAGTGAGGTGCATTGTGTAAGAAGAATTGCCAAAATGTTTCTTTCCAGCCCGGGAATGGAACCCATGTCCTTTTGGCTGTGAACCAAGTGCGCTAACCAATATGCTACGGACCACTGTACTCACCTACTCACCTAATTGTAGTATACAGGATTTGAGTTTTTAGGCTCGTATTGTCCCGCCTCCAAAGATTCTGTTATCTAATTTGGCTTTAAAAATTTGGATATTCCCCGCACCCACCACTTCATCATCCAACTGATTCCACATATTAATACTTCTATATGGAAAGCTGAATTTCCTCACATCTCCTTTACATCTGCCTTTCTTTAACTTGCAACTATGTCCTCTAGTCCTCCCTTTATCTCCCTCGATAAAGTCCTCCTTGTCTATCCTTTCCAATCCCCTAACACATTTATACATCATAATCATATCCCCTCTTTCTCTTCTCTCACTTAGAGTTGGCAAATTCAATCTCTCTAATCTCTCTTCATATGTCAGTTCTCTTAGTTCATCTTCGTTGCAGCTCTCTGTACTTTCTCCAACTTAATTATGTGTTTTTTAAGATGGGGTGACCACACCACTGCCGCATATTCCAATTTAGGTCTCACCATTGATTTTATTATATTTACTAGCATCTCTTCATTCAAATAGTTGAATGCTATTTTTACTTTATTCAACAGGCCATAAGCTTCTCCCACAATTTTGTTAATATGGCTCTCGGGTGAAAGATCTCCCTGTATTATAATGCCCAAGTCCTTTTCTTTCTCTGAGGGGTTAATCGTGCATTCTCCTAGTTTATATTCCCAATGAGGTCTTCTTTTACTCACACCCCCTTCCATCACATGACATTTATCTTTGTTAAAATCTAATTTCCATATCTTGCTCTATCGGTCTATCTTATCCAGATCACTCTGTAGCTCTCTACAACTGTTTTCGTCCACTATATGTTTCATAATTTTTGCATCGTCAGCAAACATATTCATGTATGCATTTATTTCCTCTGGCATGTCATTTATATAGACCAGAAACATAATTGGGGCCAACACTGATCCCTGTGGAACTCCGCTTGTAACATCCCTCCATGTTGATAAGCTGTCTCTTATCATGGTTCTCATCTGTCTTCCCGAGAGATAGTCCTCCATCCACTTCAACAAATTATCCTGAACCCCTCCAAACTTCTTCAACTTCCATCTAAGTCTACTATGAGGAACTCTGTCAAAGGCCTTCTTTATATCAAGATACACACAGTCCGCCCATCCTTCTCTCTCTTGTAGTATATCTATCATCCTATCATAAAAGCTCAGCAGATTAGTAACACATGATTTTCCCTCTCTGAATCCAAATTGTCTTACAGTAAGTAAATTATTTTCTTCCAAGTACTTTATCCACCTTTTCTTAATAATCTTCTCACACATTTTACAAACAACACTTGTCAGTGACACTGGTCTATAGTTTAGCGGCTGCTCCCTACTCCCACCTTTGTAGATTGGTACTACATTAGCCCTTTTCCAGTCTAGTGGTAATTTTCCAACTTCAATAGAGTACTTAATTATTTCATATAAAGGTTTTACCAATTCCTCCGCACATTCTTTTAGAATCCATCCTGCTATATTATGTGTGTGTGTGTGTGTGTGTGTGTGTGTGTGTGTGTGTGTGTGTGTGATTCTGTAAAATAGAACTTAAATTATATACCTGGTAAACTAAATAATGTTTAGTTATAATCCCATATATTTCCATAGTAGACAGAATTTAATCGAAGTTAGATTCTAAAATCATGATACGGTAACGATAATTGTCTATATTCTAATAGTATCTCAAGGAAACAGTAAGAACTTTAGCTGTATATTAATACACGTTCTTATCATTAATAATATTACTTGATGCACATGTTGCAAATAGAACTACTCGTATAACCCAGCACTGCAAGATGATGCAGATTATAACATACCTGTAATATCTAAAGAGTGTTAATTAGATACAAGAACACAGTTATTTACACCTCATTGTTTTATCAGGGAAATCAGCGTAGAATGTGGGTTTATAACACTGAACTTTGCCTTCCGTTTCTGTGTGTGTGTGTGTGTGTGTGCTATTTAATCTACAAATAGTGTAGCGTGAAAATCGATTGATATTAACCTCAGAGAGAGAGAGAGAGACACTTTTAATATGATACAAACACAAAATGATAGCAATATTGTCATATGTAGCGCCCAGCATGTGCGAGTACTGTCTGTGTGCCCTGGCTATGGCAGTATATTAGGGTCACCCGCTCCACGGAGCCTACCTGCTTCCGCGGAGGGTCCGGATGTTGTTCCCTTTGGTGGGTAGACTGCAGTATTCCTGCAGGTATTTGAGCACGGGTAAACTGCCTGTGCGGTTTCCCTTTCCACCTTTACCTGTGTCCTTTTCTTCGTCCTTTTCTTCTCCTTGATTGCAGCTATTCTGACTCTGGTAGGTTGATCTTTCTCCTGATTTGTTAGGACCTCTGAGGGAATTGCTATGTCCCTTGTTTGCAATCCCGTCATCTCAAATGTAATAACGTGAGAGGTGTGAAAAGAGAGAGAGAAGGAGTGATTTTGGCTAATTGAAGAATTGCTGATAAGTAATGCAAATAGAATTGAGTTAATGCAAACAAAGTAAACTGTAATGTTCTTGGCGTTTAATACTCTGAAGGGGCATTGAAAAGCTTGTTATCGTAAATTTCCACAGGGCAATATTTCTGAGGAATAATTTCTAGGATAATGTGCATTACTATTGGAAACTGGATTGAAGAGAGATTTACTTAGGTGGCAATAGTTTTACAGATGTTTACCTCATAAGCTGACAGAATAAAGTTGCCGGTAAATATTGCCGGTATATATATATATATATATATCATCAATATAATCAATAATAAATGCACTGATTATCAGATTATTAAACAAATGACAGCAATATATAACACATATATCTATGGGCAGGTATTCTCATATGTAAAGGAAATATAAACATAATGTATGTAACCTTACATTTGTCACATAATGAAAGGGGAGTTATATTATTAAAGCCGTGAATAACATCCTTATCCAGGTCAGAATATAATTATATTTAATATTGGCACATAGTTGTCAACTGTACTCATTTTAGGTAAGACCTCTACAAATCAAAGTATAGATACAATTACAGTTAAGCTGTTTAAACCTCACTACCTTTCCTTAATTGACTAATAGTATAGTTATAGTCGAAATATAATTCACATCGTACCCCAGGGGATAAAACATAGGAATACGCATTTACCATACTCTATAGACACCTTTACTAATTTTAAGAGTGTGAATACAAAAACATAACTATGAAAAATTCAAATATGTGTATATGTCTTTATTTATATATATACATAATTTATATAAAATAAAGTCAATGCATCAACATCTTTCCCACTCCCTCCGACAATTGATTGTACTAAGAGTCCTCTGAAAATTATTGCACCTTACCACAACTACTCACTTTTGAGTAATATAAGCAAAACTTTGATTAACATAAAACAAATACAATACAAATAATACTAATAATAATAATATATGTTGTACTGGTAAAGAAATAGGTACTACTATTGTACATGCATATAAATAGGTACTACTATTGTACATGCATATAAATAGGTACTACTATTGTACATGCATAGAAATAGGTACTACTATTGTACATGCATAGAGTAAACTATTCTTAATAGTAGCGTATTCGAATTAAATAAAAAAAACAAAGGTGCACACAAACAACACGAAAGAACACGACCACACGACACAAACGTAAACTCTCAGAATAGCAGAGCCAACAGGTAATCCAATTAAAGGTAGGTAGCAGGTGAGGCAGGTGAGGCGGACGAAGGTTGAACGTGCTGGAAATATTTTTTTTTTTTTTTTTTTTTTTTTTACTCATTCGATCAGATGATGCCTATGTTTGATGAATTCGCCGAGACTATATTACTGAGCTTGGGCCTGTATTTACCGCGTTGAATTATAAAGATCGGTTGTAGAATGATTGAAATCACATTGTAGTATCTATAATATAATATAAAACTGTAGTTATCTTATTAGAAGAATTAATGCACTTGAAGAATAACAACTTCATAATGATAACCCAAAGATGAACGTTTTACATCTGAGAACAATTACATAGGGAATTGATTCCAGTTATTGTAACATCCAGTAATATTATATCATGTCAGGTTTACAGTATCTCTAATAACTATATGAATAAAGTTATTAGTCATTCATCAGTATTGCAGTTCCTTTCATGAACTATATTGCCTATCGACACTAATCATATTACATGGGGAAACAGCATTGCATTACGAGTGCATAATTGAGAAACGCAATAGGTTTGCCAGTTGTCAAAATAATTCAAGAGGATAGTTATGTTGATATGAATAAACATAGGAGCAACATTTCCAATTAGTACTGGTATAACAGGAAGGTAACGGTAATAATTGAGGCGATTGTACCAGTTGGTGTTATATTAAGTTGCGTTAATTTATGTTAGGGAAGGCAAAGGTCAGACTAGATTTACAGATTGTGCGAGATTTGTATGCATACACCCATTAGGATCTTTGAGCCTTTAAAGCCAAACTTGGACCAATAGAGATACTGTATTATAAAACACTGCCTCATCTCGGTTGGGTTTATAGTGCTTCATTGTCCATACCTATTACGGTGTATGGTTGTCCTGTTAGCTCATTCAGTACAGGTGACGTCCTCTGTTTATATATTCTGACAACTATTAGACAATTGTAATCAGCTTAGAAAAGAAGTCTACACATTCAAAGGCTGCAGACAATCTCGATTCTTTTAGCTTCCACATATCCTTTAGAAGCTTCATAAAATCGTCTAAATGTAGTTGAAATCAAATATAAAAGTCTTTGGTACACAATGGGTTAACTAAACATGACTTTAAGCTAATTTCGTGTCAACTCAACTAATACTCCATTTCAGCAAGCGCATCTCAACCCAGTGCCTGCTAAATTACCTGACCAAACGTAACGTAGCGTGCTGAGATATCAATGGTTGAAATCTACTGATTGAAATGTTTTATTTTAAGCATAAACAAACATTAACTAACGCAGAACAACACCCGAACTGAATGCATGGGAGAAAATAGACGGCAATATCCTTTGCAATTCAATTCCTTTCGAGAGCTTGAGAAGTATGCCTCCACACCTGCAGGATATATAATGACGGGAAAATTGGAAGGAAATGTTGCCTACATGAGACCAATTCAGGCAAAAGTGTTTGTTGACAGGTGTACATTTGTTAAAGGTTTCCCCTGATCTGTGGGGCAGTATGGTTGTTATTGGGTTGTGGATTTCTGGCATGTTTATTTGCGTTTTTGTTAGCCTTGTCTTGGCGTTCTTGTCTGTCTGGGCATTTATGTGCAAGAATTATAGCCGGTGATTAATGTGTGTGTTTTCAATGAGCATGTACAGTTGCCCGAGACAAATGTTTGGAATGCCTGGCAGGAGTTAAGGGGAGATGGACCGTTTTTCTGGTCCCCCTTCTTCCTTGAGTTTAACCCCGTTTGTTTCCAGATTTTATGACGTTTGGCTCATTAGTTTGGAGATTTTAAGACCTTTCGCCCCATTTATGTGTCAATATTAAGGCTTTGTTTAATTTAGGTGTCGATTATTTCCTGCCGAGCGATAGCTAGCCTGTAATTTAAGAGAAACCGGCCTTCGGCTGGGAATTTTTTCTACTGAAAAATGTACAAACTTATCTTGAAGGAGGGTCTTGGACGGGCGTTTTTTAAGATTGATAGAGGTCTAGATAGGAATTTTAAATACTAACAAAATACATAAATGAGCAAGAGAATCACGACCCATCTCGTCTTAATGCTCCCACAGGTTTATAATTTCTAAGGTGATATTATGAGTGCATGCTTTCGTAACAGCGCTGTTTGGAGTGGGTAAAACCATTTATTAGCATTAATACCATGCATTAACCTGCCATGGTCATTAAACACAATCAGTTATCCAAAACACTTGTCCTAGTATCAAGTGTTAATTGGCAACTGAGCAGGTATTTGCACGTGTCAATTAAGGCGTGTTTTCGTGAGCTTTTTATGGGCCTGGGTCGATCTGGGTGTACCCAGGTTGACCCAGGCCTGTTTCTGTTTTCGCGATTTTGAGATGGGTCTGACCTAACGATCGGGAGAATTGAGCCTGACTTTACCCGGGCCGGATTACGGCTCTATGATTGGCTGAAATATTTCAATATGGCTGTTCCAATAAAGAGGCACTGATACAGGATTTGTTTACCTATTTTTCTGTATTCTGAATATTATTATGGCATGCAATATAAGATAAAAAACAACACATCAATGTGTTAGACAAGGACAAGATATATCCCCTCAAAATCAACAATATTAACTCCTCTAAATAGACAGCTATGGGAGAAGTATTTAGAGAAAAGTAAGGAGGTAGTTTGGGCTTTTGTGGATTTGGAAAAAGCTTATGATCGTGTGGATAGAGAAACAATGTGGAAGATGCTAAGGATTTACGAAATGGGAGGAACGAACAGTCAAGAGTTTTTATGAAGAGAGCAGAGCATGTGTTAAATTAGGGAATGAGTTGAGTGGATGGTCTGAAGTAAATGTAAGTATGTGACAGGGTTGTTTAATGAATATATGGATGGTGTGGTGGGGAAGGTAAAAATTAGATCTATGGGTAGAGGATTGGGTTTAGTAGGAAAGAATGGTGGTGATTGGGAGTTGAATCAGTTGTTGTTTGCTGATGACACAGCACTGGTGGCGGATTCTGAGGAGCAGTTGCAGTGAGTGGTAAATGTGTTTGGTGTGGTACGCGGGAGTAGGAAGCTGAGGGTTGAATGTCAATAACAGTAAAGTGATAGCGTGTAATAGAGATGCTCGTAGAGTGAATCTAAATGAACGATTGGATGGGGAAATGCCGGAAGAAGTAGAGTGTTTTATTTATCTAGGAGGAGTGATTAGCAGGCATGCAGGTGTGGGAATGGAAGTAAATTGAATTCGAATTGATAAGATTTAGGCACAAAGGCCAAGCACTGGAACCTGTAGAGATCATTCAGCGCTACATCTAAAAATTAAAAGATCATCACAGGAATCTCAAAATGTTAAACGCATTAAGATAGCAAGTAGCGGTACATTAAACGGATAAAATATCAATAAAGGAATGGAAGTAAAACAAAGAGTGTGTGAGGGAGGGAAAGTTTTCGGAACAATGGAAAGTATGTGGAAGGTGTCACATCTCAGAATTAAAGCTAAAAGTGCAAAGGATAGTTGTACCACCAGCGATGTATTGGGCTACGACATGGGGTCTTAATATACAAGAAAAAAGAAGGTTGGATGTGATGGAGATGAGATGCTAGAGGAGTATGTGTGTAGTGACGTGTAGAGACAGACTGATAAATTAAGAGGTCCGTAGGAGAGTGCGACAATAGGAATCCCTATCGGCCAAAGTAGAAAGAAGTGTGCTATGATGGTATAGACGTGTTGAACGAATGGGAGATGAAAGGCTTGCAAAGAGAATCTATGAGTCAGAAACAAGGGGAAATATATTAAGAGGAAGACCTCTGAGGAGATGGATAGATGGTGTGAAAAAAGCGTTGGAAGATAGAAAGATGCCTCTCTCTCTCTCTCTCTCACACAGTTCCCCAATCATCAATCTCTCTCCATCTCCCTGTTCTTGCTCGCCTGCCTCATATTTCTCTTCTCCGACCATTCAGTTATCCAGTCAGCAATCTGGCTACATCAATCTCACTTACAGTCCTCTTAAAGGGAGGTAGACAGTCTCAGGTAGGTATTTGTCCATGTGCATTCTTACACTTTCTATGTTTAATCCATTCAGTACTGGTGCCGTCGTTGTATCTGTACTCTGGTTACTATTAGACGATTTTACTCAGTTTAAAAAGAGCCTCCAGTAATTGTTGGATACAATTAGTGAGGTCACTAGTGAACTCATATTTGATTCCTGGGACCTGCCTGCCTCCAGACATAACTGTGCTTTGACAGTGTATTCGGCTCGTATGCCACCTTCCCACCTTTACAATAATAATACTACATCTGTTTTCCTACGCTACGTTATTCCAGACTATAGCACACATGGAAATTATATTTATTTTTTTCATTTCTATCATTATTCTACAATTTGACAAAGTTACTCAGTAGTACACGAATGATTCCCAACCTGCGATGATAATATGGCAAACGTAAAGAGGAAGGAGAAGGTGGACAAGAGCTCTGATGGAAGGGGAGACTTATGAGAAGCCGACGACAGAGAAGAAGGGGATGTTAATGATGGTATACTTCGCGTTGGTACTTCAAAGGGAAAGGTCTCTTGAAAGAAAGTTGTTATAGTTCAATCGGATCATATTATCTGTAATATGACAGTTGGGATTGTACGATACAACACGCAGGGAAGATTTGAAATACGTTCATAACACCTTCAATAAAGACAGTTTTCTTTAACCCTTAAAAAGCGGCTCACCACATAAGTCGAGTTGAAAAAACGGGTGAAAAAAGGGTGAAAATCGAGTGAAAATGGGTGGGATAGTAATGATCCATACGTCCGACATCTGTGGCCTCCCGGCCCACACTAACTCCAGTTCCCCCACCGCGCGTGAGAATTACAGTGTAACCAATAGTTCGCTAAAAGTGAGCAAGGTAGCAAAATCAGCTAAACTTCCATCTTCGAGGTAACACTGTCAGTGCTCCACGAGTGCTACGTAGCTGTATGTGGCGTCATTGTGTAGCGATTTCCACCTAGTTTTCGGCGCAATACAGTTCCTTTCATACTGATGGTTGATATAGCAGTCAGAACGGCCTGAAAAGGCCCAAAACGGCCACAGAGGGCCCGCTAGACAAGGGTTAAGTTGCATACAGGTATCTAGCGTTAGGTGGACCAATTATTATATGAATAGTTTTGTAATAGTATTAATTGGGATAGTGTGCTATTCCTTTGAGAATGAGATCAGCTATTAAGCTAAATAAATAACACCTAGCTTAGTACTGTACATAACAGACACCAATGACTAAGGCGGTATCGTACCACCAGAGTAAATGCAACACAATGTGTATGTATTTATTTATTGACTTATTGTTATACTTTTAAATATTCACTACAATAGTGCGTTGGCCCTGCTGCTGCACATGTCTGAGTGTCAGGATATATCATAAATTGTTCGCGGGAGCACAGACAAAAAAGATGGGAATACACACACAACAGATATATGATTGTCCTGTGTTACGTCCTGGGATATATAAACACTGGGCTCTTTCTATTGGACTAGGTATGCGGCAACAACGGAAAACGCTAGATCCAACCCTTATCTATAAACCCAGGCAACAAACCACCCTAAACCGTCAAGAGTCCTGCCTGGACAACAAGGTATCCTATGACTCGGTTACAGGGTGCACGCACTATAGACTGCTGATAGTCAAGCAGGCTATATAAAAAATCACACAATTAAGTTGACTTAAAGCTTCAAGGAAAAGATAGATAACGGAATTAAATTGCAGAATCAATTTAATAACAAACAAGAAGAAAGTACATTTAACGTTACGCTAATTAATACAACTAATCACCCCTGCGTGAAAGAAGATGAAAGCAAACAGTCCTCAAAACATTGCACAGGTAGACAAGATGCAGGTTTCTAAACTGCATGCGGCTACTGTAGGATCTGATGCTTAGCAAAGAAAGTAAGTTACGGATTTAGAGAACTCTTAATTCATAAGCAGGAATAAATACTAGTGATAGGCCATACAGTGTATAATGGCATAGGTATAATTAAATAAAGGCAGCAACTCGCAACATAACCACATACAGGTGTGCTTCTCACTCTTAGTCAGGCAAGCCTGCTCGGACAGAGTCTCTAAGCCACACCCTGACTCACAATGCTCACAAGAACGGTAAAACTGTGGCACAATAACAAGCATGCAGAAATAATAAACCCCTAGCTGTTAATCTTCCAAGTGGCAGAGGTCTAGCCGGAAGGATATAGGCTTCGGATACCCGGGCTGAGCCACCTGCTCTAGCCTAGGGACGTTCCCAAGTCTGTGCGCCAAATTACTCTAATTGAAAGGGTGCTCTCTTGAGAGACTCAGATCCCAAGTATCTGACTCTCCTGGCGACCCTAAAACAAACGCAAGACGTGCTAGCGCAGTGCTGAGTGGACTAGGCAAGGGCCCTCACACAACACAACACTAGACACACAGGCACACAGACAAGAAAATGCCCCCAGACTCCCACGGGTATCCTAGTAAAGTCGTGCAGGTCCACAGGACTCGCACCAGCAGACTTTACTTAAAGGATCGCAAAAAGCCTCCCCTCCGGTCTAGCCCCTGCTCACCTGCCACAAGAACACACTAGCAAGCATGAAACCACCAAATATGAGACAACAAAAAAACTTCCTAGGTCTCATTAACAATTACATCTCTGCATAAGGCCCAAAATCCTATCTAATTATCTGAGAGCTCGTCGTTAATACAATAATAGATATAAGGTCTATCAAGGGGATGGGATAATTAAATAGATTGGTGAAGTAGTGGAAAGAAGGTATACAAAGTAAGAGAGAAAGTTTCTAAGTGGGGGTTGAGAGGGATAGATATCAAGGGGGTCCGAAGGGTACGACAGTGAGGTGTGCTCTGAGTCTTGAATCTGTCTGGACCCCACCCTAGGCATGCGAAATACATCCCATGTTTGGCAACACTCAACACCGTTGCCGGGTCAAAATCCTCTACCCCTTGCGTGAGTCGAAACTAAGCCTAACGTTGCGATCAAATTGGCAACATCAGGCTCGTCCCAAGCTAGACTCTCCGCGCCCGCGCGAAGCAACGTCCCCCAGCCGGTCTCTCTCTCTCGCTCGTCTCCTCCCACTCTCACTAGACTTACATCTTATATATTATAATGAAACAATCAACTATCGAGAATAAAATATACTAAGATGCGTTGGTTAAGAATAAGGGCAGCTTCAAGCTGTGAAACAACATAAGAATATCCCAGACATTAGTTACATTGTCGTAGGATATATACTAAGGAAAAGCCGGCCGGCCGGCTGCCGCCAGCCGGTTTCTAAACGGCTGGGCAGCCGACACTCGCGCATGCCCGCACGTGGCTATTATGCAGGAGCGTCACACCTCCCCCAAGATATAAGACACTTGACTAAGTTCTTCATATCTAACAGAAAGCTTCTCATAGTACCACACACTGTTGCGACACAAGGCACTATATATACAAAAAATAAAGACTGTTGCACTCCACCGAGCAAGTTCAACTAACTTAGCGACAATAAACGAAAACATTCAACTTAGATACTGCTACAACATCTTATACAAAATTCTACACGTTATAAAAATAAAGAGTTTTTATAAGGTTTTTTCTTTTTTAATTTGTTTATGGCGGCTGCACTTACAGGGGCAAGCCTATTTTACTCCACTCTCAACACACACTGACTGAACGGCGAGGGTTCTCCTGCAAACAAACCCTCCCGTGACAAACAATCAGCCAAAACATTATCAGTGCCCTTAGCATGCTACACATCCAACTTGTGTCCCGGCAGCAAAACAACACCTGGCACTGATAAACTGCCCAGTTCATCACAAGACTGGCATTTCTCTTCGCTCTTTCCGGCAACGGGCCCTGCCAATAACCTTTCACTAGTTCTACCTTCGTGATAGGCGATGCAGCCCCGAGGCGGTCTATGGTGTCGTCAACTCTCGATAAGGTATAGGCGTCTGTCAGGGATAATGCACACACACTCTCGCAATCAACACACTCACTGATCTTGCCACTTAACACCGGTTGCAAAGTTACAAGCAACGACCACTCACGACATTCCTTATCCCTCAGACCCTTCGTCAACACATAATCCAGCTCTGCTTGCACCACAGGCTGTCGAGCAGGATTCATTCGGTAGGGAGCCAATTTGAACCTTGCACTGTCTCCAGCCTCCATGTCGGATTCTACTTCGTACATCAGGCCTGGAGAATGAACAAACATGCGAAAGTACTGCCGTAGCCTAGTAAACAACTGCCTTGCACTGTCTCCACGAACAACATGCCTAGTGCCCTCCTACAACCCAGCCGAGACCGCAGCTTCTAACCTGTAGTCTCCATCCTTCTCCACCTTCGTCCCTAGAACAGCCAGGTCATGAGAGGGACAATCAGTACCACCTGTGCAGTCACTCCCATAGTTCATTATTGCTAAGGCTTCCCCGCCGATACCGTACATGCACACCCCCGCATTTCTTAACGACTACATCTGCCTGCGCAGCATCACCGCTTTTAGCGACATGGCCAGATACAGTCGGTCTATGGTAGGGCTGTTGCAATTGACTAGAGCAGCATTGGGAGGCTATGCGACGACTGGGCACTTCTATGCCACAGCCAACCTCACCAATCTGCTCAAAGTCCTCCTTTTGACCACCACCCTTGGCAGCCATGGGTCGACCCTGACCTGGCAACCATGCCAAAGCCTCGTCGCCCATCTTGAACCACCGAAACAACGAGGCTAACGGTCTTTCAACATTCACGTGACCTGCCCGCGGAACATCTTGCACCGCCCGAGTTGTGAGGCTCAGGGGCTCGGCACGACCAGTGGGGTATGAACCGAGCTGGTGCTGGAGCGCTGCACACTGCTGCTCAGGCAGATGCTCTAGCGCTTCCACAGCCACCAGACTCGTGTCCCCCGCCCACTGCTTCGCCGAGACATGACAATCCCTACTCTCCTCCACCTGTGCCCTACTGCCCCCCTCTCCTTCTCCACCTTGGCCGCTGCAGACCAACGCAGGGACAGTAGGCTGCTCAGGTGGTTGCCTCACAAACTCCTCCAACAGGTTCACATGACATGTTTCCCCGTCCTCGTGTTTGATCTCGACAGCACCATTACCACACTTCTGAACTTCCGGATCCTCCAACTGCAGTTTACAAATATCTGAGGGAACCAACCTGTCTAGATGCTTCCGAAGCAACCCAAGTCCTCCCCCAATATCAAACTGAGCAACCCCTTTTTCTCTCCGTGTGTAACGTTGCTGCCTCGGAGTCTCTTCCTGCCCTACCTCCTCACTAGCTGTGACAGGTCCTGGGGCCTCTCCAGACTCTAACATAGGTGCCAATAATGAGTCACCAAGAAACACTGCCGGCTCAAAACTCTCCAATTGACCAACACTTCCCGTTTTCTTGTGACCTCTCCTCCGCGGTTTGATAGACTGAGGTGGTGGCTGCAAGGCTCCGGATGTCTGAGAACGCGTCACAACACACGCCATGGTTTGTACGCTACACTTCTCAACCCACTCCTGTTCCTCCCTACTAACGTCGGCCGCCTTCTCGGCAACGACCAAGGGTGAAACCTTAGAAGCAGGCACCTCAAAGTCGTTGCCGAGGAGGAGGTCGACGTCCCCAACAGGCAAGTTCTCTACAATTCCGACATCCAGCTCCTTCGCCACACCATCCACCTCCAGCTCCATCCGCACCAGCGGGTAGGACTTCGTAGCATTGATCCCCTGAACTACCACCACCACCCGAGCAGCGTTAATCGGTCTACCAGTAAAGTTCCTTAACAAGGTCTGAGAAGCCCCAGTATCACGCAATAGCTTAACTCCTCGCCTTTCGCCAGCCCACCACACAAAACCATGCCCTCTATGACCCCCAAAGACGTCGCGGGCAGGGTTCGAGCCTTCCGGACTCTTGAACACAGGCTGTGTCCCAACCTCTGACGAACTACCCTTGGCAAACTCAGAAGATATAGGCGACATCCCTATGCTGCGGGCCAATGACACAACCTTGTTTGGTGGCTTGTTCAGACAAGCATTTGCAAAGTGACCCTCCTTGTGACATGCAAAGCACTCTTTACTCTTTGGTTTCCCTTGGGAGTGGGAGGTACCATTAGACTTCTTATACGGGACGGTATTTGGTTTATGTTCAGTTTTATTGTCAGTGCTAGATGGTTTTGTGTATTGATGTGTATCAAAATTCTTGGGAGGGGGAGGGTACGATCCTTTGCACCCGACTCACTCCTAGCTGCTGCTGCTTCGCACCCTCGAATTAATGACAGTCGGAGGTCAGCCATTTCTGCTGCCTCCTGGAGAGTTCTAGGATTTTTTTCCTTTATATTTAATGTTAAGTCCCCGCCTGTGCACTTAAAGAACTGCTCCAAGAGAACCAGCTCACTCAACTCCTCAAAAGTAGCTGCCCTCTCAGAACGCAGCCAATGTCGTAGTGCATCAGACAAGTCCCGGGCGTGTTCTAGGAAGGTACTATCCTTGCCCTTAGTAACACCCCGAAACTTCAAGCGGTAAGTTTCTGGTTGTAAATCATAGGCCCGTAGCACAGCCTTCTTTAGCTCATCATAAACTACACAGGACTCTAAAGGTAGTGCATCATATGCTTTTAGCCCCTTTCCTAGGAGTCTTGATGAAACTAATGCTGCCCACTTTTCCTGAGGCCACTGGTGTTCCTAACACTTCTTCTCAAATCGCATAAAAAACTCAGTTACACATGATTCATCGAACACAGGAACTAGTTTAAGCAGGTGCGACAATGATTGGTCCCGATGTCTGTAACCTCCCCCAATATTTCGCCCTGTTACCTCCACTCGAGATCTCTCCAGCTCCCTGTCAGCCCGATACCTAGTAGACTCTGCCTGCAGTTCAGCCTTTTGTATAGCTGTTCTCTCTGCAGCCTCAGCCTGCACACTAGCTTGTCTCTCGGCAGCCTCAGCCTGAGCTCTAGCCTGTCTTTCGGCGGCCTCAACCTTGGCCATCTCAAGCCGGAACAACAAATCTGGAGACAACCCTTGAGGAGGGGAAGGTGCATTTAATGGAGAGGGTCCCTGTGATTAAATTCCACACTGCCATTGACCATCAACTTGGGGGTATGTACTAAATTCATGCACCCTGACGTTTGATATGGGGGTAGAGTTTAGGGGGGGCTGGGGACCGGGGCCCCCAGTCGCCTCTCCACCCAGGTCTCTCCCTTCTAAACCCAATATCAAAGTCCTCAGCTGATCTTTCCTCATGCCACTTAAACCCTGGTGACCCTAAAGACCTGCCACACACTTTAAGCCATACTTATTCAGCTTCAACACCCTGGCAGCGGTAAGGGGCACCTCTAAAAATCTCCTAGCACCCTCCTCGCTATCGACTAGCCACTCCACAGGTCTTTCTCCCTCCGAGCCCGTATCGTGACCTGACCCACCACTGTGTTCTGATGTATTAGACATGTTTGTGCACTGCAGTAATTATCACGGTTATAGAATGTGCCTTATCTCCTATGCAAGTATGTATATACTAATGTTATTTAAAGTCTTTAATGTGCAATATTGGTTGCTCCAAAAAAACTCTATGCCCACTGTATTCCTCTAATCATAAGGAATCTCAAAACAAGTGACCACTATATTCCTCTGTTCAGTAAATACTATGCAAGGTCGCCATTTGTTACGTCCTGGGATATATAAACACTGGGCTCTTTCTATTGGACTAGGTATGCGGCAACAAGCAACAACGGAAAACGCTAGATCCAACCCTTATCTATAAACCCAGGCAACAAACCACCCTAAACCGTCAAGAGTCCTGCCTGGACAACAAGGTATCCTATGACTCGGTTACAGGGTGCACGCACTATAGACTGCTGATAGTCAAGCAGGCTATATAAAAGATCACACAATTAAGTTGACTTAAACCTTCAAGGAAAAGATAGATAACGGAATTAAATTGCAGAAACAATTTAATAACAAACTAGAAGAAAGTACATTAAACGTTACGTTAATTAATACAACTAATCACCCCTGCGTGAAAGAAGGTGAAAGCAAACAGTCCTCAAAACATCGTACAGGTAGACAACATGCAGGTTTCTAAACTGCATGCGGCTACTGTAGGATCTGATGCTTAGCAAAGAAAGTAAGTTATGGATTTAGAGAACTCTTAACTCATAAGCAGGAATAAATACTAGTGATAGGCCATACAGTGTATAATGGCATAGGTATAATTAAATAAAGGCAGCAACTCGCAACATAACCACATACAGGTGTGCTTCTCACTCTTAGTCAGGCAAGCCTGCTCGGACAGAGTCTCTAAGCCACACCCTGACTCACAATGCTCACAAGAACGGTAAAACTGTGGCACAATAACAAGCATGCAGAAATAATAAACCCCTAGCTGTTAATCTTCCAGGTGGCAGAGGTCTAGCCGGAAGGATATAGGCTTCGGATACCCGGGCTGAGCCACCTGCTCTAGCCTAGGGATGTTCCCAAGTCTGTGCGCCAAATTACTCTAATTGAAAGGGTGCTTTCTTGAGAGACTCAGATCCCAAGTATCTGACTCTCTCCTGGCGACCCTAAAACACACGCAAGACGTGCTAGCGCAGTGCTGAGTGGACTAGGCAAGGGCCCTCACACAACACAACACTAGACACACAGGCACACAGACAAGAAAATACCCCCAGACTCCCACGGGAATCCTAGTAAAGTCGTGCAGGTCCACAGGACTCGCACCAGCAGACTTTACTTAAAGGATCGCAAAAAGCCTCCCCTCCGGTCTAGCCCCTGCTCACCTGCCACAAGAACACACTAGCAAGCATGAAACCACCAAATATGAGACAACAAAAAAGCTTCCTAGGTCTAATTAACAATTACATCTCTGCATAAGGCCCAAAATCCTATCTAATTATCTGAGAGCTCGTCGTTAATACAATAATAGATATAAGGTCTATCAAGGGGATGGGATAATTAAATAGATTGGTGAAGTAGTGGAAAGAAGGTATACAAAGTAAGAGAGAAAGTTTCTAAGTGGGGGTTGAGAGGGATAGATATCAAGGGGGTCCGAAGGGTACGACAGTGAGGTGAGCTCTGAGTCTTGAATCTGTCTGGACCCCACCCTAGGCATGCGAAATACATCCCATGCTTGGCAACACTCAACACCGTTGCCGGGTCAAAATCCTCTACCCCTTGCGTGAGTCGAAACTAAGCCTAACATTGCGATCAAATTGGCAACATCAGGCTCGTCCCAAGCTAGACTCTCCGCGCCCGCGCGAAGCAACGTCCCCCAGCCGGTCTCTCTCTCTCCCGCTCGTCTCCTCCCACTCTCACTAGACTTACATCTTATATATTATAATGAAACAATCAACTATCGAGAATAAAATATACTAAGATGCGTTGGTTAAGAATAAGGGCAGCTTCAAGCTGTGAAACAACATAAGAATATCCCAGACATTAGTTGGGCAATCGGTACTAAATAGGACAAGAATTGCTCACAAGGTGATACAAGCATAAAACTTTCCACAATAGTTCACAAAGACCTATTTTATAATTTCAGGGCAGGAGCCACCGAGATTTAAGTGTTGCATAGCAACGGTTGCTAGGCAAATCATTTTCCTTAGCAACCGGCAGCAACAATGCAGTTTCTGGAAAACTGTGAGGTGCTATGGTTTTTTCTCAACTCCTTGTTCTAAAAAACATGTAGCATTGCATTTGGAGATCATATACAAGAATTATGTGGCATAAAATCCAATTTAGGGCAAGTCAGGCTATAAAAATGCCACTCCTAAAGCTTCAGACACTGTTGTCACAGTCACTTTTGCAATTGCAGTAGGCTGTGCATTTTAGATGCGCATCAACACATTTGCAGTCTGTGCATCCTCCTCGGCAAGAACACTTCAGTAGTTCTGGGCAGGT
The DNA here is from genome assembly GCA_032716605.1 of Paralithodes platypus. NCBI lineage: Eukaryota > Metazoa > Arthropoda > Malacostraca > Decapoda > Lithodidae > Paralithodes > Paralithodes platypus. The sequence goes on along the minus strand of CM064480.1, from coordinate 10,763,299 downwards.
TGCACTGGCTTCGGGCATGTTAGACCACAGAGGCCTCCACTTTTCTGGGCAAGTCCATCCCCACTCACTTGGAGAGGGCAACTGTCGTTCTGGCACCGTGGTGCAGCCCCAGTGGTGCCCACCTTGTAGTACTGCCCTCTTCATGTGTTGCTGTAGAGCAGCCTTGGTTGGAGGTAGACATGATATCTGACGTCCTTTGTGGATGAACAGATTCTTTCTGACTTCATTGATGGAACGAGAAGTTGCTGTCCTGTCATAGAGTCGAATGGTGAAGTACTCCAGAGAAGCCTCAGTCGCTTCACCAATTTGTTCAGGTGCATTGTGCAGCTCATAGAATGTCGCAGTAAATTCATCATGTGCCTCCCACACTTTCCATGCAGTCTTCTTTCCCACCTGGACCAGATGGGACACGGTATCACAACCTGTATAAGCATGGAACACAGGCAGTGCCAAGGATCTTTCTGTGCCAAGTGAAGCACATATTTCATGAGCTGGGATGTACCTAAAGTCCTTTCCACAACCAAAGGCAATCCAGAGTTCTATCTGCTGTCTCTGACCCAGCTGCTGTACGACTGCCACTGCCAATACTACCACGTCAGTGTCCACAGTTCGAACAAGGATCTTGTGGAAGCCCTGCATAACAGCATCACTGACATGCACCATGATCCTCGAGTCTGCCTCCTCATGGTTGCAGGGAGCAATGTTGCTGGTGTCTTGTGTAGGTAAGCATAGCACATTAGCACCATCAGTAACAATGAAAGTCTGGTCTCCTGATGCATTTTCCAGCAGTTCCTTGTTCAGGAATGTAAACAGGTCTGTCTTGTTGTTGGCCAAGCGAAGGAACTGCTGCCAGTTCTTTGGTGTTGGGCTAGACGCCCCAACTCGTCTGCGCTGAATAGGACCATTGACACGTTGTTCTCTTGTCTGTGACTTGAGGCTGTTATCGAAGTACTGGTCCCAGACAACATCCACTCTCAGAGCCTGACTTTGAGCATTGTTTATGTATGGAAGAAAGACCTTGGCAGCATAGTCTCCAAATGTCTTGCAGCCCTCAGGTCTAAGAAAGTGAACAAGTGCCGCACCATCCATGATTCGCACTTCAGTCTCATGGTGTCACATCATTTGATGACCCTACTTTCTTTTCAAGACATTCTATGAGATCAGACTTCTTCCCTGGACGTAGCTGCCCATAGGCAGACAGAGATGGAGGAAATGGGAGGTTTTCATGATTGAAGAAATTGTTCAGGTCACCTTTCCTTGTCTGACATGCAACATACAGACTTGCAAACAGCGTAGATTCACTTTTGAGGAGACTGACTTTGTCCCCTGATTTGTTTGATCGTTTGCCTTGGACATTGAACAGTACGACCTTGTTCCTGGTAATTGTAATTCTGTTCTTTCAATGTTAATTGAATACCATTCCCATGGTCAAGTCGTGCCAGATTGATTTTGTTTGGCATTGAGTCAAGGTTACTAAACTGTGTGATGTTGTCTACTATGGTTTCATAGCCTCTGTCAGTTGGTGATATGAGAGACTCTTTGGTGTCCAGTTGACAAAAAACACAGATAGTCCAATCAGTTGCTTGAACAGATGAAGATGAGGCACTGGCCATTTCTGTGAATATTCAGTACGTCTTGACTATCACTGTGCGCAGATCAAATATATCAAACTTGCTGAAACTGGAAACAAAATATGATTAAGGCCGAGGGTTTATCCTTTTACCACCTTTATCAAATACATCTGTTGCACACATTCCTTTATGGGATACAACTAGGTTCAGTTTCCCTACACCTAGCCCGATCATTCATCCAGTGCCATTTAAGTCCCGTGCGATCTGTACACCTTCCGGGTAATTCTTAAGCCCCGTTACCCTTGGCTCGGCTCTCCCGCGCTGGCACATCCTGTCAATTCAGGCGCGGCTATCTAACTACATCTACCAACTACAAACTACAGTTTAGTAGCTATTGGATTTGGGGCTGTTGGATAGCATTTGGGACACTGAACTAGATATACTAGTACTTATTAAAGTACTAGTATATCTAGATCAGCTGGCACTGAACCCCATGCTGAGTTACACAGCAGTGATGTCACCAGTGTGCCCTGGTTGTGTGCTGACATTCACTCTATTATAGATATATTGCTTTTATACATCTTTTGAACCATTTTAGGAGTGAATATAGGAAAATAAATAAAAGTACAAAGTCATAACACTTCATAGTAGTTCAGAAACTGCATCGTTGCTGCCGGTTGCTAAGGAAAATGCTTTGCCTAGCAACCGTTGCTATGCAATACAGAAATCTCGTGGCTCCTGCTCTGAAATTGTAAAGTAGGTCCTTGTGAACATTTCCGGGAAGTTTCATACTTGTATCACCTTGTGAGCAATTCTTGCACCCATTTCCTTGACTATAAGGAAAAGCCGTTCTAAACGGCTGGGCAGCCGACACTCGCGCATGCCCGCACGTGGCTACTATGCAGGAGCGTCACACCTGCTGTAATTTAAAACACTTTTGGAGGGTGAATTAGCTATTATATAATAACCGAGATCGGCCAACCTCCGCCATCTTGGTGCCACTGGTGATATTTTACATTCTTTACACTCAAATACCTCCATACCTATTATAAACATTAGGCAATACTGGTACAAGATATATAGTCTGCTATTTGGATATACATGCTACTTAATCAAACATAAAATATTACCTCGTTCTTTGGTTATTGACGCACCAAAATGGCGTCAAAATTAAAGGCTGGCCACTCTTCCTTAGTGCAGGATCTATAGTGTCATGTCCCAGCCTGCACACAATGCATAATAAAGTTGCAGTTAAGGGGAGATATCCACTTGAGAGATTTTTTTCTTGACTCCTTTCTCCCTCATGTTTAGCCCCATTGCTTTTCTAATTTTAAGATGTTCGCCCCAATATTTTGACGATTTTAAGAACTTTCGACCCATTTATGTCAATGTTAAGACCTTTCGTGCCATGTAGGTGTCGATTTTATCCAGGCGAGCGATAGCGAGCCTGTAATATAAGAGGAACCGGCTTTCAGGCGGGACATTTTTCTACCGAAAAATTAACAAATTTATCTTGAAATGGGGAGTAATTTTAAGCTTGATGGAAGTCTAGGGAATCAACTAAAAACCTCCCTTTAAAACTGCAGTTGGGAATTATTTATGTTTGTGTGAACTTTCGTTGTCATAATTTCGAAAATTAAGTTAATGGCAACGTGTGTAATTTTGAAACAGGGAAGGCATCCAGAGAGAGAGAGAGAGGGAGAGAGAGAGTGTGTGTGTGTGTATTTTGTACATGCACAATGTCCTACACAATTAGCTGGTACACTGTGTTACATAAACTTGATATATTGAGCGTTGATTTAAGACAAGATAAAACTCAGTCTATGTGCCTCGACAAATATTTTCAAAAATTGAATGTGCATGCCAACATCGTTGCCAATAATATTCACCACTCGGCACTGCAGGCAAATGTACAATTATCCACATTAATGTGTAACTATAACTCCGGGATTTTATGTATGCACAAATATTAGTACAATTTAAATATAAGTGTATTTGCTTATCCAATAGTTAGTTAATATGATCAGTTGGCAGTTTTACAACAACTATATAACTTGTAAGTCGGTCACATTATGAATTTTATATTTCAATACATACAATTACTGAGTGTGTAGGTAATGCGTCGGGGTAGATAATAGGGGAGGTAGGGTATTTACGATACAATAGGTAGTCCTGGATGGTTGTGTGTAATATATAAAGAAGCCTTCAGTAATATAATCATAATCTAAGCTGGTCATAATGCATATTTTTAATTGCAAACATCTTCAATAAAATATCACCATTTTACTTTATTTTGGTTAATATTATACGATTGCATTCAACTCAGGAAATAGTTATTTAATCACATAAAATCTGTAGCATATTACTATTCCTATGATACTTTATTTTCTTGTATTTTGGCTAACATTACACTATTTGTATTATAATAAACACAAATATCTTGTAGTCAGAGAGAAAAACAACAAATCAAGCATACGTCTTAAATAAAATGATACTGCATTTGTAATTTAATTAAATATTGTAAGTCCACACTACATATTCCTCGCATACTTATGTTCAAATTCATATGGACGATTTGAAAACATAACACCTGCCAATAATGTATACGAATATTTTGAAATAGTTAAACACTGGTGCTTTTACGCATATAGGAATGTCAGTAAAATGTTACCCACGCTATTTTATTAAATAAAGTTATTTAAATTGCTGTGTAGTTTGTTTTACCTATACACCGTATACAATCTGATCTATCTATGTGCCTGTGCCATTGCATAATTATATAAATACGAGTAGGGACAGACAGACACAGATATATATGAACAAGCTTGGCATATGCAGACCCATTCAGCATACCATGATTCACATTTTCATTATATTGTGGATTTTATTGGACGACTTTATATAGCTTAGCAGGGGTTTGTGGGGAACAAAGAACACAATGATATAGTTATCATCCCTCTGATTTGCTAGAGTTCATGTATGTATAAAATGGTCTAGTTTTGGCAAGAATAACACAGACACCATGCTGCTGAAAGTGTTAAAAGTGCGGGTAGAAAGCTTTGTTATGTATTTTGGATTAGGACGCTTGTAAGTTACTCTGTTACGCCCTTCTCACAAGGGATTACAAAATTGATGAATAATAAAGTGATAATGAATTCAAAATGGTTATTTACTAACACTCATAAGGAAACAATTGCTGCAATCAGCTAATACATTACATTGTTTTCGGCCAAAAAAAAAAAATCTTACATAAGTTTAACTATTAAAACACGATGGCATGGCTTACAAAAATGTGTTGATATCAAAAGACAATTTTACTTATGTTGCTTAAAATAATACCTATAGGAATCAGAATGGTTACACCTTAAACTCCCACATGTTCTTCCTAAGCTGACAGGAAACACTTACCGATACAGGATAAGAAACAATGCATCACATTGTAAAACAAGGTAATTCCGATGCTTCCACAACATAGGGGACAGAATACGGGGTTCGTGGGCATTCACCAGTAGGTAGTAAGATCATTGAAACCATAACCTGGGATTTTGCGAAGGTATAGAAACTATACGACTAGGTTAACCCTTTGAGATTTATGGCATTATTTTGCACCACACACTGGTTATTAGTGGACGATATTACTAGGTTTTCGAAGGACAAATGGAATTCAATTATTTTACCTGGACGATTCCTAGATGTCCTTCCGAAGCTACATAAATGTCGTCTATTGTTAGCCCCCAAAGGGAAAGGATAATAGCCCCCTTAACCGCTTCAACATGTAGACATCATGTGGAAAATATAAACGGTAACATCAATTTATTTGTATTCCTCTAGCGAAAGACCTATAAGCATATAAGTCAAAATTGTATCAACCTTTTATAAGAACATAAGAACATAAGAAAATGGGAGTCTGCAGAAAGCCGATTGGCCTAAGCAAGGCAGATCCCTGAAATATATATGATGACACTTTCCTTCCTTGTTTTCAGTAGAAGATTGTACTCAGCTAATTGATTTTTAGAGAGCTTTACAGCAGACTAAAATTGTCTAATGTTTGCCTGATAATAACATACGAGAAACATTGCCATATGGAGGAGTATACTGAAAAGTTTGACTAATCCCTCGACTTTCACAGGTTTCTTCCTAAAGTGAATACCATCGTTTAATGATAGCCAGCAATAATCAATAAATGCACTATCGCACTGGAGGGTATAATATCGGCATCAGAGCGGGTAACGACAAAATTAACAGAGTCATTAACAGTGTACAGCCCATCACACACTAACATTAACGGGATTATTGTTATGTACCTTGGATATTCGGAAGTGAGAGTGCGAGGGGAAGTTCACTATGACATTTGGAAGGAAGCGTGTATGTGAGAAGTAGGTTGTGTATAGACAATATAGAAATGTATATAATACGCACAATTCTACAGTAAGTGAGGAAGGTTACAAGACAACAACAATGACTTGGAATAATTATCTAAGTATGGGAAAATAAATACTATTAAACATCAGAGAATGCAATCTCAGTCTAATGTTTATTATACCAGAGCAAATCTTGTTATTGATGAGTTCTACTAACAGGGAGGTATAAGTATTTTATATATAACTAAAATCAAACACAAAGGCAAGTCATACAAAAGGTACAGAACAACACTTACAGTAGATAGACAATAATTACAATATTACTATAAATATACTAGTGTAAATGATACACATGTCATTTTATCGGAAGACATAAGAACGTTATCTCGAAATAATATTGCTGTTTATGTTTGTGATTTATTTAGTTATCAACTTATTATCTATTTGTGCTTCTCCCACATACTTGCCTTATCTCCTGATGTCATGCATTATTTGTGTGGCTGTTTGTTAGGGTCATATTGTGAGGGTGTTTTCTGCAATAACACAATCCACCTCTTTGCAGCACAACCTCTAATACTCTCAGCTGGTACGGAAATACTTGTAGTTAGTTTAATCATTAATGGTACAACAGGGCATGGTACTTGAAAGCCAAATATCGGAATTTATCTTTGCAAATAATTAGTTAAGTATGCTTAGTTTGTTTGTGTATGCTATGTTCACTCATATATAACAATCATAGCATACTGTACAAAGGAATACAAAGAAAGGAAAACAAAAAAGGAAAATCAGATTGACACAGCCATCAACTGGCGGGTTTCAGCTCCAAAAGTCTGTGGTCAGAAAACAAAATTATAGCACTATAATAGCACTATATATACCAATACGGTCATGTTACTCGGGCACAAACGCAGTTAGTCGGGGATTTACGGCGAGATATTTATCAAGGCGATATTTAAATGTCTGGACTGTATGGCACTCTACAACATTTTTTGGCAATTTATTACATGAGTTGACTATACTCTGTTGTAAAATCAGTGTTTCGCTTCATGTGAGTTAAATGCCTTTCCCCACAATTTTGTAACCATTACTTTTTGTGTAATACTTACTTGCATCCATGTTGTCATTTGCCTTTGATATTTTTAAAAAACTTGGATTAGGTCCCCTCGTATTTTGCGGTTTTTTTCTTCAAGGTAAATAGGTTTAACTCTTTTAGTCGTAACTCATATGGTTTATTTCTTAGTTGGGGAATCATTTTAGTTATTCTCCGTTGTACTCTCTCTAGTTTTTCAATGTCCTTTTTTATAGTATGGGGACCAAAACTGGACACAATATTCCAAATATGGACGATTAAATTGAATATATAACAGTTGGACTATTGGTGGACGCAGTGTAGATGTATGACGCATGACAACCCACTATTATAATAACCAAGACAAATGTGAATAAAGTATCTCTCTTTCTCTCTCCATAATCTACCCCAAAATAATCAAAGTTCATCACCTCATCTTCGAGGACCTGCATATTAATGTATTTCCATCACACACACACACACACACACACACACACACACACCTACACGTACACAAATAGTATTATACATTAATATCCCTTATACTGTTGTCTTTGGCCAACACCCCAGTTAGACCTGGAAATAAAATAGAGTGATAAGCGCATCCGAGCAGCGAGAGAGAGAAGGGGAAGAGGAAGGGTGGGAAGACTTAGGTCAAGACAGAAATTCAGTAGAAACTGTACGTTGAAAAGAGAGAGAGAGAGAGAGGGGTAGAGTTAAGTGTGCAACAAAGAAGTGTGTGTGTGTGAAAGAGAGAGAGATAGAGAGAGAGGGGGGGCGGAGGGGAGGAAGCAAATGAGAGTACCCTGGAAAGAAGCAAACATCCATCCAGTTCCTAAAAAAGGTGCCTCTTCAGATCCATCAAACTACAGACCAATAGCTATAACTTCCACTCTTGGTAAAGTCTTTGAAATTATATTAAATAATCACATAATTAAGCATCTTGAGAATAATAAATTAATCATTGATAGACAATATGGTTTTAGACCATGTTGATCAACTGCAGACATGCTTTGCCTTCTTACGCATCAAATCAACCAAGCTACAGACCAACATGGTGAAACACATACAATAGCACTGGATATATCAAAGGCATTTGATAGAGTCTGGCATCAATCCTTATTGTCGAAGATGTCACACTACGGCCTTGCATCATTAGTTCCACTAATTTCTTTTTATCTTCATAACAGAAAAATATGTGTAATAGTAGATGGCCTTTATTCTCAATTTCACTCAATAAATGCTGGTGTTCCCCAGGGATCAGTTTTGGCCCCAATTCTGTTCCTCATTCATATCAATGATCTCATATCTACCACTCATAATCCAATACATTCCTACGCAGATGACTCAACACTCCACAGTTCCTTCACATTTACCAATTCTTTCACCCAACCCGATCTTATAAATTCAAAAATAAACACTGCAATTTCTCTGAACCAGGACCTTTCTAGAATTAATGGATGGGACAAAAGAATCTAGTTTCCTTTAATGCACAGAAAACCAATGCATTCAATTTTCTAACCGACAGAATCTCACTGACTCCCATATATTTGTTAATGATGTAAATATTCCCACTTCCCCTAGTATTGACATTCTCGGTGTAACATTAACTACTAACTTGAGCTGGACACATTATGTTAGAAGCATTGCTAAGAATGCCTCTAAAAAACTGGGACTCCTGTACAGAGTTCGAGAATTCTTCACTGACGAGCAGTTGGCCGTGATATATAAAAGTCATGTGCGTTCTCAGATGGATTACTGTTCACCTCTGTGGGGTGGAAGTGGAGTGGTTGCATTGAGGCAGTTGGACAAAATTCAAAATAAAGCTATTAGATTAATCAATAACCCTGCAATCACACAGGACCTTCCTACATTATCCATACGAAGAAACGTTGCATCCCTTGCATTATTTTACAGATATTTTCACAGCAATTGTTCCGAGGAACTTGCTTCAATTGTGCCGCCTCTCCACATCTTTCCCCGTAGAACTAGGGCAGCTGAGAGTGCCCATGAATTTACACTTTCTCCTCCACAATGCAGAACTTCTGCTTATCAGAATTAATTTATCCCCAGAGCTACTACTCTTTGGAATTCACTTCCCTCGAATTGCTTTCCACAAACTTACAATCTACAAATGTTTAAATCCAGTTGTTACAAACATTTTATGAATGGAGGATGCCTTTAGGCACATGGACCTTTTTGTTTTATCAGTGTTTTTCCTTCCTCCGTTCATAGTCTCTTTAAAAAAAAAAAAAAAAAAAGTAGAGTAGAATTTTACTTTGCACGGCACGGATTGGATGTGACACACAAAAAAGTGGAAAGGTGAATTGTAAGTTGAGGTAGAGAGAGGAGCAATTAACCCTCTCGCATTTTTAGGACGCGATCGCGTCATAACGCCACCCCTCGAAGAGTGGTCGTATGACGCAATCGCGTCATAATGCCACCTGTAAGTTAGAAATATTCGTTGTAAATAAGTTTATGACGCGATTTGGACGCACTTTTTTGGCTGGTAAGTTAGCCATCAGTAAGCTACAAAATTAAATATCTGGCAACCCCCTAGCGTCCCTGTGTGAGGAGTGCGGGGCTTTGTTTCACCAGTTGTGAGCCGGCCGCCAGTCTGTGAGGTAGTACTCCCAGACCTTTAAATCTCTTCTCGCCTCCATTGCCCGCCATGGAGCGGGTTTCAGGCGGGCAAATCTTGATTATTTATGTACTAAGAGGCAGTGTATCATCAATTTGTGGCTATCTATTTATAATTTATGTATATAACTCGTGATTTGTGACTCTGTGCCTCGTTGTTCGCCTCTCCATAGCCTGCCATGTGTTTTTTAGGCGGGTAGAATGGACCCAGTGGAAGTGTTGTGAACTGTGAATAATAATATTATTTATATAATATTCGTAGGGTTAGTGTAGTAAGCATTCGTAGTCACATTCCTAACTTATGTTAGGTTTGTGATTACGAATGTAAGCTAGGCTATACGTGTGTGTCGTATATATATTGCCCTAAAACCTTAATTTTTGCTTGAAAGACCAATATATTTATGAATAAATACTACATACGAAGTATAATAAAGCTGTAATTACGAAATATAGTTGTGTTTTGCCCATTTTTGGCATTATTTTATGCCCAATTTGGGCAATTTTTAGTGAATACACAGTTGTATTTGAGAGAAGTAACTAACAGTGAAGTGTGGATAGATAATAAACAAATTTTTTAGACAAAAATGTCACGGTAAGTACAAATATGTCACGGTAAATAGCCTGACATAAAAAATTCAAGACTTTTATGCGCCACTGTACACTACACTACAGCAGTGAACCTTTGGACAGCCACAGATGTCTTGGTAAAGTACCTAAGCTAATCCCATAATTACTTGCCCGCGGCGGGTCAGCACTCCTTGACCTTTTACCTTTTCCTCACAGCTGGGATATTTTATATGTTTAGGCTTGGGCTAGGCCTATCTTTATTTTATATATAATATATATATATATATATATATATATATATATATATATATATATATATTTTCGAGTATTTCTATTGTTATTTTATATATAGGCCTATTTTTCTTTATTGTGATTTATTATAAGTTTTATTTATTTATTTTATTTATATCATTTTATTTTATTTATAATTTTGTTTCATTTATATATATTTTTGTTTGTATTGTTCCTGTTCCCCAGGGTGTCCATTGGACCACCCCCTATGTCCAGAGCAAGGGCAGGGCCCATAATCGAGTATTTATAATTATTTTATATATATTTTTATTTATTATTGTTTTTATTTATTTTATTTATAGGCCTATCATTTTATTTTATTTATAATTTTGTTTCATTTATATATTTGTTTGGGTTATTGTTCCTGTTCCCCAGGGTGTCCATTGGACCACCCCCTATGTCCAGAGCAAGGGCAGGGCCCATAATCGAGTATTTATAGTTATTTTATATATATTTTTATTTATTATAGTTTTTATTTATTTTATTTATAGGCCTATAATTTTATTTTATTTATAATTTTGTTTCATTTATATATTTTTTTTGGTTATTGTTCCTGTTCCCCAGGGTGTCTATTGGACCACCCTCTATGTCCAGAGCAAGGGCAGGGCCCATAATCGAGTATTTATAGTTATTTTATATATATTTTTATATATTATAGTTTTTATTTATTTTATTTATAGGCCTATAATTTTAGTTTATTTATAATTTTGTTTCATTTAAAACAAAATTGTATTGTTCCTGTTCCCCAGGGTGTCCATTGGACCACCCCCTATGTCCAGAGCAAGGGCAGGGCCCATAATCGAGTATTTATAGTTATTTTATATATATTTTTATTTATTATTGTTTTTATTTATTGTATTTATAGGCCTAGGCCTATAATTTTATTTTATTTATAATTTTGTTTCATTTATATATTTTTTTTTTTATTGTTCCTGTTCCCCAGGGTGTCCATTGGACCACCCCCTATGTCCAGAGCAAGGGCAGGGCCCATAATCGAGTATTTATAGTTATTTTATATATATTTTTATTTATTATAGTTTTTATTTATTTTATTTATAGGCCTATCATTTTATTTTATTTATAATTTTGTTTCATTTATATATTTTGTTTTGTTTTTATTGTTCCTGTTCCCCAGGGTGTCCATTGGACCACCCCCTATGTCCAGAGCAAGGGCAGGGCCCATAATCGAGTATTTATAGTTATTTTATATATATTTGTATTTATTATTGTTTTTATTTATTTTATTTATAGGCCTATCATTTTATTTTATTTATAATTTTGTTTCATTTATATATATTTTTTTTTTATTGTTCCTGTTCCCCAGGGTGTCCATTGGACCACCCCCTATGTCCAGAGCAAGGGCAGGGCCCATAATCGAGTATTTATAGTTATTTTATATATATTTTTATTTATTATTGTTTTTATTTATTTTATTTATAGGCCTATCATTTTATTTTATTTATAATTTTGTTTCATTTATATATATATTTTTTTTTATTGTTCCTGTTCCCCAGGGTGTCCATTGGACCACCCCCTATGTCCAGAGCAAGGGCAGGGCCCATAATCGAGTATTTATAGTTATTTTATATATATTTTTATTTATTATTGTTTTTATTTATTTTATTTATAGGGCTAGACCTATAATTTTATTTTATTTATAATTTTGTTTCATTTATATATTTTTTTGGGTTATTGTTCCTGTTCCCGTTTATTTTATTTATAATTTTGTTTCATTTATTTATATATTTTTTTTTATTGTTCTTGTTCCCCAGGGTGTCCATTGGACCACCCCCTATGTCCAGAGCAAGGGCAGGGCCCATAATCGAGTATTTATAGTTATTTTATATATATTTGTATTTATTATTGTTTTTATTTATTTTATTTAAAGGCCTAGGCCTATAATTTTATTTTATTTATAATTTTGTTTCATTTATATATTTTTTTTGGTTATTGTTCCTGTTCCCCAGGGTGTCCATTGGACCACCCCCTATGTCCAGAGCAAGGGCAGGGCCCATAATCGAGTATTTATAGTTATTTTATATATATTTTTATTTATTATAGTTTTTATTTATTTTATTTATAGGCCTATCATTTTATTTTATTTATAATTTTGTTTCATTTATATATATATATTTTTTTTTATTGTTCCTGTTCCCCAGGGTGTCCATTGGACCACCCCATATGTCCAGAGCAAGGGCAGGGCCCATAATCGAGTATTTATAGTTATTTTATATATATTTTTATTTATTATTGTTTTTATTTATTTTATTTATAGGCCTAGGCCTATAATTTTATTTTATTTATAATTTTGTTTCATTTATATATTTTTTTTGGTTATTGTTCCTGTTCCCCAGGGTGTCCATTGGACCACCCCCTATGTCCAGAGCAAGGGTAGGGCCCATAATCGAGTATTTATAGTTATTTTATATATATTTTTATTTATTATAGTTTTTATTTATTTTATTTATAGGCCTATCATTTTATTTTATTTATAATTTTGTTTCATTTATATATATATTTTTGTTTGTATTGTTCCTGTTCCCCAGGGTGTCCATTGGACCACCCCCTATGTCCAGAGCAAGGGCAGGGCCCATAATCGAGTATTTATAGTTATTTTATATATATTTGTATTTATTATTGATTTTATTTATTTTATTTATAGGCCTAGGCCTATAATTTTATTTTATTTATAATTTTGTTTCATTTATATATTTGGTTTTTTTATTGTTCCTGTTCCCCAGGGTGTCCATTGGACCACCCCCTATGTCCAGAGCAAGGGCAGGGCCCATAATCGAGTATTTAGTTATTTTATATATATTTTTATTTATTATTGTTTTTATTTATTTTATTTATAGGCCTATCATTTTATTTTATTTATAATTTTGTTTCATTTATATATTTTTTTTGGTTATTGTTCCTGTTCCCCAGGGTGTCCATTGGACCACCCCCTATGTCCAGACCAAGGGCAGGGCCCATAATCGAGTATTTATAGTTATTTTATATATATTTTTATTTATTATAGTTTTTATTTATTTAATTTATAGGCTATAATTTTATTTAATTTTTAATTTTGTTTCATTTATATATATATATATTTTGTTATTGTTCCTGTTCCCCAGAGTGTCCATTGGACCACCCCCTATGTCCAGAGCAAGGGCAGGGCCCATAATCGAGTATTTATAGTTATTTTATATATATTTTTATTTATTATTGTTTTTATTTATTTTATTTATAGGCCTATAATTTTATTTTATTTATAATTTTGTTTCATTTATATATTTTTTTTGGTTATTGTTCCTGTTCCCCAGGGTGTCCATTGGACCACCCCCTATGTCCAGAGCAAGGGCAGGGCCCATAATCGAGTATTTATAGTTATTTTATATATATTTTTATTTATTATAGTTTTTATTTATTTTATTTATAGGCCTATCATTTTATTTTATTTATAATTTTGTTTCATTTATATATATATATATTTTTTTTATTGTTCCTGTTCCCCAGGGTGTCCATTGGACCACCCCCTATGTCCAGAGCAAGGGCAGGGCCCATAATCGAGTATTTTTAGTTATTTTATATATATTTGTATTTATTATTGTTTTTATTTATTTTATTTATAGGCCTATATATTATTTTATTTATAATTTTGTTTCATTTATATATTTTTTTTGGTTATTGTTCTTGTTCCCCAGGGTGTCCATTGGACCACCCCCTATGTCCAGAGCAAGGGCAGGGCCCATAATCGAGTATTTATAGTTATTTTATATATATTTGTATTTATTATAGTTTTTATTTATTTTATTTATAGGCCTATCATTTTATTTTATTTATAATTTTGTTTCATTTATATATTTTTTTTTTTTATTGTTCCTGTTCCCCAGGGTGTCCATTGGACCACCCCCTATGTCCAGAGCAAGGGCAGGGCCCATAATCGAGTATTTATTTATTTTATATATATTTTTATTTATTATTGTTTTTATTTATTTTATTTATAGGCCTATCATTTTATTTTATTTATAATTTTGTTTCATTTATATATATATATATATATTTTGTATTGTTCCTGTTCCCCAGGTTGTCCATTGGACCACCCCCTATGTCCAGAGCAAGGGCAGGGCCCATAATCGAGTATTTATAGTTATTTTATATATATTTTTAATTATTATTGTTTTTATTTATTTTATTTATAGGCCTAGGCCAATAATTTTATTTTATTTATAATTTTGTTTCATTTATGTATTTTTTTTGGTTATTGTTCCTGTTCCCCAGGGTGTCCATTGGACCACCCCCTATGTCCAGAGCAAGGGAAGGGCCCATAATCGAGTATTTATAGTTATTTTATATATATTTGTATTTATTATTGATTTTATTTATTTTATATATAGGCCTAGGCCTATAATTTTATTTTATTTATAATTTTGTTTCATTTATATATATATATATTTTGTTATTGTTCCTGTTCCCCAGAGTGTCCATTGGACCACCCCCTATGTCCAGAGCAAGGGCAGGGCCCATAATCGAGTATTTATAGTTATTTTATATATATATATTTTTATTTATTATTGTTTTTATTTATTTTATTTATAGGCCTAGGCCTATAATTTTATTTTATTTATAATTTTGTTTCATTTATATATTGTTTTTATTGTTCCTGTTCCCCAGGGTGTCCATTGGACCACCCCCTATGTCCAGAGCAAGGGCAGGGCCCATAATCGAGTATTTATAGTTATTTTATATATATTTTTATTTATTATAGTTTTTATTTATTTTATTTATAGGCCTATCATTTTATTTTATTTATAATTTTGTTTCATTTATATATTTTTTTTTTTATTGTTCCTGTTCCCCAGGGTGTCCATTGGACCACCCCCTATATCCAGAGCAAGGGCAGGGCCCATAATCGAGTATTTATAGTTATTTTATATATATTTGTATTTATTATTGTTTTTATTTATTTTATTTATAGGCCTATAATTTTATTTTATTTATAATTTTGTTTCATTTATATATTTTTTGTGTTATTGTTCCTGTTCCCGAGGGTGTCCATTGGACCACCCCCTATGTCCAGAGCAAGGGCAGGGCCCATAATCGAGTATTTATAGTTATTTTATATATATTTTTATTTATTATAGTTTTTATTTATTTTATTTATAGGCCTATCATTTTATTTTATTTATAATTTTGTTTCATTTATATATTTGGTTTTTTTATTGTTCCTGTTCCCCAGGGTGTCCATTGGACCACCCCCTATGTCCAGAGCAAGGGCAGGGCCCATAATCGAGTATTTATAGTTATTTTATATATATTTTTATTTATTATTGTTTTTATTTATTTTATTTATAGGCCTAGGCCTATAATTTTATTTTATTTATAATTTTGTTTCATTTATATATATATTTTTTTTTTATTGTTCCTGTTCCCCAGGGTGTCCATTGGACCACCCCCTATGTCCAGAGCAAGGGCAGGGCCCATAATCGAGTATTTATAGTTATTTTATATATATTTTATTTATTATAGTTTTTATTTATTTTATTTATAGGCCTATAATTTTATTTTATTTATAATTTTGTTTCATTTATATATATTTTTTTTTATTGTTCCTGTTCCCCAGGGTGTCCATTGGACCACCCCCTATGTCCAGAGCAAGGGCAGGGCCCATAATCGAGTATTTATAGTTATTTATATATATATTTTATTTATTATTGTTTTTATTTATTTTATTTATAGGCCTATCATTTTATTTTATTTATAATTTTGTTTCATTTATATATTTTTTTGGTTATTGTTCCTGTTCCCCAGGGTGTCCATTGGACCACCCCCTATGTCCAGAGCAAGGGCAGGGCCCATAATCGAGTATTTATAGTTATTTTATATATATTATTATTTATTATAGTTTTTATTTATTTTATTTATAGGCCTATCATTTTATTTTATTTATAATTTTGTTTCATTTATATATTTTTTTTTTGTATTGTTCCTGTTCCCCAGGGTGTCCATTGGACCACCCCCTATGTCCAGAGCAAGGGCAGGGCCCATAATCGAGTATTTATAGTTATTTTATATATATTTGTATTTATTATTGTTTTTATTTATTTTATTTATAGGCCTATCATTTTATTTTATTTATAATTTTGTTTCATTTATATATTTTTTTTTTTTATTGTTCCTGTTCCCCAGGGTGTCCATTGGACCACCCCCTATGTCCAGAGCAAGGGCAGGGCCCATAATCGAGTATTTATAGTTATTTTATATATATTTGTATTTATTATTGTTTTTATTTATTTATTTATAGGCCTATCATTTTATTTTATTTATAATTTTGTTTCATTTATATATATTTGTTTTGTTATTGTTCCTGTTCCCCAGGGTGTCCATTGGACCACCCCCTATGTCCAGAGCAAGGGCAGGGCCCATAATCGAGTATTTATAGTTATTTTATATATATGTTTATTTATTATAGTTTTTATTTATTTTATTTATAGGCCTATCATTTTATTTTATTTATAATTTTGTTTCATTTATATATATTTTTTTTTTTATTGTTCCTGTTCCCCAGGGTGTCCATTGGACCACCCCCTATGTCCAGAGCAAGGGCAGGGCCCATAATCGAGTATTTATAGTTATTTTATATATATTTGATTTATTATTGTTTTTATTTATTTTATTTATAGGCCTATAATTTTATTTTATTTATAATTTTGTTTCATTTATATATTTTTTTTTTGGTTATTGTTCCTGTTCCCCAGGGTGTCCATTGGACCACCCCCTATGTCCAGAGCAAGGGCAGGGCCCATAATCGAGTATTTATAGTTATTTTATATATATTTTTATTTATTATTGTTTTTATTTATTTTATTTATAGGCCTATCATTTTATTTTATTTATAATTTTGTTTCATTTATATATTTTTTTGGTTATTGTTCCTGTTCCCCAGGGTGTCCATTGGACCACCCCCTATGTCCAGAGCAAGGGCAGGGCCCATAATCGAGTATTTATAGTTATTTTATATATATTTTTATTTATTATTGTTTTTATTTATTTTATTTATAGGCCTATAATTTTATTTTATTTATAATTTTGTTTCATTTATATATTTTTTTTGGTTATTGTTCCTGTTCCCCAGGGTGTCCATTGGACCACCCCCTATGTCCAGAGCAAGGGCAGGGCCCATAATCGAGTATTTATAGTTATTTTATATATATTTTTATTATAGTTTTTATTTATTTTATTTATAGGCCTATCATTTTATTTTATTTATAATATTGTTTCATTTATATATATTTGTTTATTATTGTTCCTGTTCCCCAGGGTGTCCATTGGACCACCCCCTATGTCCAGAGCAAGGGCAGGGCCCATAATCGAGTATTTATAGTTATTTTATATATATTTTTATTTATTATTGTTTTTATTTATTTTATTTATAGGCCTATAATTTTATTTTATTTATAATTTTGTTTCATTTATATATATATTTTTTTGTTAATTGTTCCTGTTCCCCAGGGTGTCCATTGGACCACCCCCTATGTCCAGAGCAAGGGCAGGGCCCATAATCGAGTATTTATAGTTATTTTATATATATTTGTATTTATTATTGTTTTTTATTTATTTTATTTATAGGCCTATAATTTTATTTTATTTATAATTTTGTTTCATTTATATATTTTTTTTATTGTTCCTGTTCCCCAGGGTGTCCATTGGACCACCCCCTATGTCCAGAGCAAGGGCAGGGCCCATAATCGAGTATTTATAGTTATTTTATATATATTTGTATTTATTATTGTTTTTATTTATTTTATTTATAGGCCTATCATTTTATTTTATTTATAATTTTGTTTCATTTATATATATTTTTTTTTATTGTTCCTGTTCCCCAGGGTGTCCATTGGACCACCCCCTATGTCCAGAGCAAGGGCAGGGCCCATAATCGAGTATTTATAGTTATTTTATATATATTTTTATTTATTATTGTTTTTATTTATTTTATTTATAGGCCTATAATTTTATTTTATTTATAATTTTGTTTCATTTATATATATTTTTTTTGTTTATTGTTCCTGTTCCCCAGGGTGTCCATTGGACCACCCCCTATGTCCAGAGCAAGGGCAGGGCCCATAATCGAGTATTTATAGTTATTTTATATATTTTTATTTATTATTGTTTTTATTTATTTTATTTATAGGCCTATCATTTTATTTTATTTTTAATTTTGTTTCATTTATATATATATTTTTTTGTTAATTGTTCCTGTTCCCCAGGGTGTCCATTGGACCACCCCCTATGTCCAGAGCAAGGGCAGGGCCCATAATCGAGTATTTATAGTTATTTTATATATATTTTTATTTATTATTGTTTTTATTTATTTTATTTATAGGCCTATCATTTTATTTTATTTATAATTTTGTTTCATTTATATATATTTTTTTTGGTTATTGTTCCTGTTCCCCAGGGTGTCCATTGGACCACCCCCTATGTCCAGAGCAAGGGCAGGGCCCATAATCGAGTATTTATAGTTATTTTATATATATTTTTATTTATTAGTTTTTATTTATTTTATTTATAGGCCTATCATTTTATTTTATTTATAATTTTGTTTCATTTATATATTTTTTTGTTTATTGTTCCTGTTCCCCAGGGTGTCCATTGGACCACCCCCTATGTCCAGAGCAAGGGCAGGGCCCATAATCGAGTATTTATAGTTATTTTATATATATATTTTTATTTATTATTGTTTTTATTTATTTTATTTATAGGCCTATAATTTTATTTTATTTATAATTTTGTTTCATTTATATATATTTTTTTTTTATTGTTCGTGTTCCCCAGGGTGTCCATTGGACCACCCCATATGTGCAGAGCAAGGGCAGGGCCCATAATCGAGTATTTATAGTTATTTTATATATATTTATATTTATTATAGTTTTTATTTATTTTATTTATAGGCCTATCATTTTATTTTATTTATAATTTTGTTTCATTTATATATTTGTTTTGGTTATTGTTCGTGTTCCCCAGGGTGTCCATTGGACCACCCCTATGTCCAGAGCAAGAGCAGGGCCCATAATCGAGTATTTATATAGTTATTTTATATATATTGGGATTTATTTGATTATATTTATTTTTTATATAAAGGTATATACCGTATATATATAATTTTTTTGTCTTGTCCCCTTCCCTGTTGCGTTGTTCTTGTTCCCCAGGGTGTTTGGCCAAAGAGCCCCAAGGTATAAATATATATATTCTTATAATGCCATACTATGACTACGTCATGGTGTTCCCCCATTTGAATTACAAAATGCGGAACTATACCGTCATGAATCCATTATACTCACGTCATCTGGAATCGGATAATGCAAAACTATGACTATGTCATGGTGAACTATACCAACGTTATATGGATCCAGTGATGGCGAACTTGCGTCATGACAACTATCAACGTCAATTACGTTTTTCCTTTATTTCCATTTCTTGGTTTCAGCATCGTAAGCTAACTACGCCAGCCTGCCGCCATACGCCAGCCTACCGCCATACGCCAGCCTACCGCCGCCATACCGCATACGCCAGCCTACCGCCATACGCCACCCTACCGCCATACGCCACCCTACCGCCATACGCCAGCTGCCATGTCGGACAAGAAGAAACCTTTGCGGGACTCCCAGCTGGAAGATGTGGTCAATGAGGTGCTGGACATGACGACAACGGATGAGACGGCGAGCGAGAGTGAGTCGGACGAGTGGTCTGACGATGAGGATTGGGCTTCACCTCCGCCCAAGCGACTCCGCCTCGACGCCCCCACCTCGGCCGATCCACCACCACCACCAGCAACGTCAGACAACCCACCACCACCACCACCAACTGAACCAGCCCCAGCGGATCCACCACCACCACCACCACCATCCATCCCATCCACATCCCATCCCATCCCATCTACATCTCATCCCATCCATAACATCACCGATTACCTCCTACCATCACCCAACTTCCCCCAACTTCCCACGTCACCTCTTCCATCCACCTCGCGTGGCGGTGCCTCATCCTGGCTTCCAGCAGGATCACCAGCCTGCAGCCCACACCTGTTTGCTACGCTACTTGCTGTGGGCACTTTGAATACCCCGCCTTCGCATGCCATGGGAATGGTCACCCCCGCAGTGTCCCCCTTCAGCGACACACCGTTGACCCCCTCGGCATTTGTTCTGCCTGAGCATCGAGCCGCAATGCGTGCTGAGGTTGCTGAAGCCGCAGTGCGTGCTCAGGTTGTTGCTGAGGTGCCACGCACAGCGTTGAATCCTCCAGCAGCAATCGAGGAGCTTCTTCCCCAAAGGCTTCCTCTTCACCATTCACCAACTGGTACAGCTGCACCAGGTTCACCAGCTCCACACCTTTCACCAGCTGGTGCAGCTGCACCAGGTTCACCAGCTCCACACCTTTCACCACTTGGTGCTGAACCAGCTCCACCGGCTTCTGCATCATCTGATGCAGAAGCCATCCCCACTCAACCCCTCGACCTACCACCTATGCCACGCCGGAGGCCAGGTCCCCGTAGGGGGGCAGGTAGTAGGCCCAGGGGCCGCAGAGGTGGTCCTCGCAGTGGTCCTCGCGGTGGTCGTGGCCGTGCTCGTGAACCTGCCCCCGATCGCGATGCCGGTTGGACCGACACCCCCTTTGACCCCCAGCCTGATCTGTTCTCAGGGACCCCTGGCATGCAGGTTCCAAAGCCGGTGACTCCTCTCCAGTTCTTCCAGCTCTTCTTTACAAGGGAGATTCTGCAATACCTGGTAGTGGAGACAAATGCTTACGCCAAGTTCGTTGACGGAGCAGCCGCTCTTTGGCACCTGTTTGGTGAGGAGGAAATGGCCAAATTCCTTGGCCTGTACTTCCTCATGGGCATCACCAAGATTCCTTCTCTGAGTCACTACTGGCGTTCAACTGTCCTTCACGACTACCCAGTATTTCGGAGAACGATGAGTAGGACTAAGTTTCTAGCCTTGTTGAAGTATTTCCATGCTTTCAACAACAAGGCAGTCTGCAGGCAGAACAAGGACAGGCTTGTGAAGGTTCGGACGGTGATGGAATACCTACTTGAAGGCTTCAAGCTGGCATACATCCCCACCGAAAAGCTGTCCCTTGACGAAGGCAGCCTTGGATGGAAGGGTCGCCTTTCATTCAAGGTTTACAACCCAATGAAGCCGACGAAGTACGGTGTCAAGCTGTACATCCTGGCAGAGGCGTTGACTGGCTATGTGTGGGACTTTCGGGTCTACACCGGTCCGGGTACATCTCTCCAGGAGACGGTGGAGGGTCTCACGGAGTCCTTCATATGCCAGGGGTACAGGCTGTACATGGACAACTATTACAACTCAGTTGACCTGTGCCAGCAAATGCTCACACACAACATCTATGTGTGTGGCACCCTGCGCCTTGTACGAGGAGCTCCTAAGCGGTTGTGCGACATTGCTAAAGCAAAACAGCTTGAACGCGATGCGACATTAGCAATGAACAACGGCTTAACCATGGTCCTACTTTGGCGAGACAAGCGCATCGTCAACATGGTGTCCACTTTCCACAACCAGGACACCATCCCGAAGCTTGTCAGTTTCAAAGAGAAGGACCAACAGGGCAAGTGGCGTCGTGGACAGAGGGAGGTCTTCAAACCTGTTTGCGTTGAAGACTACAACATCCACATGGGTTGGGTGGATCACTTCGACCAGATGGTCCAGTACTACCCCATCCAGCGAAGGACGGTCAAGTGGACGAAGAAGATCACCTTCTACTTCATCCAAATGGCCCTCTTCAACGCCCATGTCCTGTACAGGAAGTGCTAACCAAGGAAAAAGATGACCTTGCTGGACTTCCAGGAGCACATCTGTACTTCCTTGCTGCACTTCAACCCTGCAGAGTGGCCTATGTCGGGGAGGCCAGTCCACCGAGCACAAGATCTGCCGCGTGACCAGCGTGAGCCACAGAGGCATGCACGCAGGCAACGGCAACCCGGTGGATCATCTGGGTCGTCTGACGACGACCATCCAGATTCCCCAGCCCCTGCTGCTCCTGACAACACTCCACCCTCTCCTGTTGCTGCTCCTGGTGGAGGCATTGAGAGGGCACCAACGTCTCGATGTCCCCTCCCCACCACCAGAACCAGATGATGCTGCTGCTGATGCTGCTGCCCCGGGGGGGAAACTATGTCCTGGTTCAACCCCCCGTGGTACTAGCACCTGATGCAGCTGCTGCTGGTGACGATGGGGAAGCAGCTCTTGAAGCTGCCAACCAACCGCCACCAGTACTGGAAGCAGCAGGAGCGGTGCGAGTCCGGAGACCTCGACCTGGAGTTGTCCCAAGGCCCCGTCCTATTGTTCTGAACCATGTCCGGTTGAACAGGGCCTTGGACCATTCTCGGCAGAGGATTCCGGCCAAGAAGCGACTCCGTTGCTATTACTGCAAAGTAATGAACGGCATTCGCAAGGACACAAGCTTCCGCTGCACGACTTGCACGGTTGCCCTCTGCATTGACGTCAACAACTGCTTCAACCTTTTCCATCGTCACAATGCAGGTGTCCTATAGTCAGGAGCCATGTGCAATCATTCATTCATTGATTCATTCATTTTTCTTCTTCATTCACCCGGCTTCATTCACCCACCTTCATTCACCCACCTTCATTCACCCACCCAACATTCACCCACCGACATTCACCCACACATTCACCCACCGACATTCACCCACCTACATTTACCCACCTTCATCATCAAAGTGGATATAGGCCTCCTGGGGAAACCACTCTAAAATAATAACGAGTCAAATGCAGTACCTCCTAGGGTGGCTTGGAATTCTGCATATTTCTGTGGTTTGACACCTTGCATATATATATATATATATATATATATATATATATATATATATATGTATATATA
Source organism: Paralithodes platypus (assembly GCA_032716605.1). Classification (NCBI taxonomy): domain Eukaryota; kingdom Metazoa; phylum Arthropoda; class Malacostraca; order Decapoda; family Lithodidae; genus Paralithodes; species Paralithodes platypus. Next base: position 10,739,897 of record CM064480.1, on the reverse strand, counting down.
TATATATATATATATATATATATATATATATATATATATATATATATATATATATATATATATATTATATATATATATATATATATATATATATATATATATATATATATATATATATATATATATATATATATATATATATATATATATATATATTTATGACACCTTGTATATATATATATATATATATATATATATATATATATATATATATATATATATCTATATATATATATATATATATATATATATATATATATAATTATATATATATATATATATATATATATATATATTTATATATTACTTTATTTGTGTGTACAATAGAATTATTTCTGAATTTATTACTTGATGATAACCTGGCTTTCTTGTTTTGTTTTTTCAGTGCCAACCCAGGAGCCATTTCCCTTCTCGTTGGAAAGGGTTGTGGCCCTATCAGGTAAGTAAAATTGACAACCTTCATGACTGACATGTCTTCTATGAACATTATACAATTATTGGCAAGGAAAATTATATAAAAGTGTTGTATATTGTGGCAAAGATAAACATCTGTATAAACATTCTCATTTATTTACAAAACAATAGCAGTGCATGGAAACAATTGCACATAGCTCGCGAACCAATAACGCTATATTATTTTTGTTTTCACCATTAGAAAGAGCATAATTTTCCGATGACGGTGATATAAACAGTTATATACGTATCCGAGCAAATAAACCAATGCCGAGGTGGGGAACAGCTCGGAACCCGGCTAGCATCGGCGGAAAAGAGATGGGTGAAGCGTAAATATTCGCATTTTGGCTCTTCATTTCAAATATTCATAGCGCAAAAAGTATTTGTCCTAGGAACTTCTAGTTTGTTTTATACTCATCAGCATTATTTACCGTATTCATACAGCTTAAATTTAAAACCATACACTTCGTAGCAATGAAATAAATCGAAAATGTTATAAACCATATCTATTTTGTCTTTTTTCGGTCACTGCATGGAAACAATTGCGCATAGCTCGCGAACCAATTACGCTATATTATTTTTGTTTTCACCATTGGAAAGAGCACAATTTTTCGATTCTGGTGATATATACAGTTATATACGAATCCGAGCAAATAACGCAACCACGAGGTGGGGAACAGCTCGGAACCCGGCTAGTATAGGCGGAAAAGAGACGGGTGAAGCGTAAATATTCGCATTTTGGCTCTTCATTTCAAATATTCATAGCGCAAAAAGTATTTGTCCTAGGAACTTCTAGTTTCTGTTATACTCATCAGCATTATTTGCCGAATTCATACAGCCTAAATTTAAAACCATACACTTCGTAGCAATGAAATAAATCGAAAATGTTATAAACCATATCAATCAAAATCATATATTTTTTTTTTTTCGGTCAATGCTTGAGAACTATTGAAGATAAACAATTTCTGTTTTCAGATTTGGAAAGAGGAGAAAAATACTATTATTTGAGCAAAACAAAATATATGGTCATCACTCACAATTTAGAGCTAGGACGGTGTGAAGACAATTGCATGGGAAATAATTGTATTCCGGATTCATTTACACTTTCATATTTCGATTTATTTACATTTTTGTTTTGTTTTATCATGTACTATAAATATTCCTCTTTCCATTGACATATGATACATCACAATAAACCGCATTCTGGTGGATGAAAATACAGAAAAACACAAGGCTTCGAAAACTCGCCCAGCCTGATATTTCATGGCAAATTAGAGAATGTCTTACCGTAAGTTAGCTAATTAAGTTGCTGGATGCGGGAGGGTTAAATCTGAAACAAAGAAGTGGTGGAAGGAGTTTAGCGATGAACGTTTAGAGAAAGTGTTGAGGGTGAAACAAAGGAGATGAGATGAGATAAAAGTTAAGAAAAAGCGTATAGTGTTTTATGTTCACCTCTTCTATAGTGTGCTGTATGTTCACCTCTTCTTTCTATAATGTGTTGTATGTTCACCTCTTCTTTCTATAGTGTGTTGTATGTTCACCTCTTCTTTCTATAGTGTGTTGTATGTTCACCTCTTCTATAGTGTGCTGTATGTTCACCTCTTCTATAGTGTGTTGTATGTTCACCTCTTCTTTCTATAATGTGTTGTATGTTCACCTCTTCTTTCTATAGTGTGTTGTATGTTCACCTCTTCTTTCTATAGTGTGTTGTATGTTCACCTCTTCTTTCTATAGTGTTGTATGTTCACCTCTTATTTCTATTGTGTGCTGTATGTTCACCTCTTCTTTCTATAGTGTGTTGTATGTTCACCTCTTCTTTCTATAGTGTGCTGTATGTTCACCTCTTCTTTCTATAGTGTGTTGTATGTTCACCTCTTCTTTCTATAGTGTGTTGTATGTTCACCTCTTCTTTCTATAGTGTGTTGTATGTTCACCTCTTCTTTCTATAGTGTGTTGTATGTTCACCTCTTCTTTCTATAGTGTGCTGTATGTTCACCTCTTCTTTCTATAGGGTGTTGTATGTTCACCTCTTCTTTCTATAGTGTGTTGTATGTTCACCTCTTCTTTCTATAGTGTGTTGTATGTTCACCTCTTCTTTCTATAGTGTGTTGTATGTTCACCTCTTCTTTCTATAGTGTGTTGTATGTTCACCTCTTCTTTCTATAGTGTGCTGTATGTTCACCTCTTCTTTCTATAGTGTGTTGTATGTTCACCTCTTCTTTCTATAGTGTGTTGTATGTTCACCTCTTCTTTCTATAGTGTGCTGTATGTTCACCTCTTCTTTCTATAGTGTGTTGTATGTTCACCTCTTCTTTCTATAGTGTGTTGTATGTTCACCTCTTCTTTCTATAGTGTGCTGTATGTTCACCTCTTCTTTCTATAGTGTGTTGTATGTTCACCTCTTCTTTCTATAGTGTGTTGTATGTTCACCTCTTCTTTCTATAGTGTGCTGTATGTTCACCTCTTCTTTCTATAGTGTGTTGTATGTTCACCTCTTCTTTCTATAGTGTGTTGTATGTTCACCTCTTCTTTCTATAGTGTGCTGTATGTTCACCTCTTCTTTCTATAGTGTGTTGTATGTTCACCTCTTCTTTCTATAGTGTGCTGTATGTTCACCTCTTCTTTCTATAGTGTGTTGTATGTTCACCTCTTCTTTCTATAGTGTGTTGTATGTTCACCTCTTCTTTCTATAGTGTTGTATGTTCACCTCTTATTTCTATAGTGTGTTGTATGTTCACCTCTTCTTTCTATAGTGTGTTGTATGTTCACCTCTTCTTTCTATAGTGTGCTGTATGTTCACCTCTTCTTTCTATAGTGTGTTGTATGTTTCACCTCTTCTTTCTATAGTGTGTTGTATGTTCACCTCTTTCTATAGTGTGTGCTGTATGGTCCCCCCTTCTTTCTATAGTGTGTTGTATGTTCACCTCTTCTTTCTATCGTGTGTTGTATGGTCACCGCTTCTTTTCTATAGTGTGTTGTATGTTCACCTCTTCTTTCTATAGTGTGTTGTATGTTCACCTCTTCTTTCTATAGTGTGCTGTATGTTCACCTCTTCTTTCTATAGTGTGTTGTATGTTCACCTCTTCTTTCTATAGTGTGTTGTATGTTCACCTCTTCTTTCTATAGTGTGCTGTATGTTCACCTCTTCTATAGTGTGCTGTATGTTCACCTCTTCTTTCTATAGTGTGTTGTATGTTCACCTCTTCTTTCTATAGTGTGCTGTATGTTCACCTCTTCTTTCTATAGTGTGTTGTATGTTCACCTCTTCTTTCTATAGTGTGTTGTATGTTCACCTCTTCTTTCTATAGTGTGCTGTATGTTCACCTCTTCTTTCTATAGTGTGTTGTATGTTCACCTCTTCTTTCTATAGTGTGCTGTATGTTCACCTCTTCTTTCTATAGTGTTGTATGTTCACCTCTTCTTTCTATAGTGTGTTGTATGTTCACCTCTTCTTTCTATAGTGTGCTGTATGTTCACCTCTTCTTTCTATAGTGTGTTGTATGTTCACCTCTTCTTTCTATAGTGTGTTGTATGTTCACCTCTTCTTTCTATAGTGTGTTGTATGTTCACCTCTTCTTTCTATAGTGTGTGTGTATGTTCACCTCTTCTTTCTATAGTGTGTTGTATGTTCACCTCTTCTTTCTATAGTGTGTTGTATGTTCACCTCTTCTTTCTATAGTGTGTTGTATGTTCACCTCTTCTTCTATAGTGTGTTGTATGTTCACCTCTTCTTTCTATAGTGTGCTGTATGTTCACCTCTTCTTTCTATAGTGTGTTGTATATTCACCTCTTCTTTCTATAGTGTGTTGTATGTTTCACCTCTTCTTTCTATAGTGTGTTGTATGTTCACCTCTTCTTTCTATAGTGTGTTGTATGTTCACCTCTTCTTTCTATAGTGTGTTGTATGTTCACCACTTCTTCTTTCTATAGTGTGCTGTATGTTCACCTCTTCTTTCTATAGTGTGTTGTATGTTCACCTCTTTCTATAGTGTGCTGTATGTTCACCTCTTCTTTCTATAGTGTGTTGTATGTTCACCTCTTCTTTCTATAGTGTGTTGTATGTTCACCTCTTCTTTCTATAGTGTGTTGTATGTTCACCTCTTCTTTCTATAGTGTGTTGTATGTTCACCTCTTCTTTCTATAGTGTGTTGTATGTTCACCTCTTCTTTCTATAGTGTGTTGTATGTTCACCTCTTCTTTCTATAGTGTGTTGTATGTTCACCTCTTCTTTCTATAGTGTGTTGTATGTTCACCTCTTCTTTCTATAGTGTGTTGTATGTTCACCTCTTCTTTCTATAGTGTGCTGTATGTTCACCTCTTCTTTCTATAGTGTGTTGTATGTTCACCTCTTCTTTCTATAGTGTGCTGTATGTTCACCTCTTCTTTCTATAGTGTGTGCTGTATGTTCACCTCTTCTTTCTATAGTGTGTTGTATGTTCACCTCTTCTTTCTATAGTGTGTTGTATGTTCACCTCTTCTTTCTATAGTGTGCTGTATGTTCACCTCTTCTTTCTATAGTGTGCTGTATGTTCACCTCTTCTTTCTATAGTGTGTTGTATGTTCACCTCTTCTTTCTATAGTGTGCTGTATGTTCACCTCTTCTTTCTATAGTGTGTTGTATGTTCACCTCTTATTTCTATAGTGTGTTGTATGTTCACCTCTTCTTCTATAGTGTGTTGTATGTTCACCTCTCTTCTTTCTATAGTGTGTTGTATGTTCACCTCTTTCTATAGTGTGCTGTATGTTCACCTCTTCTTTCTATAGTGTGTTGTATGTTCACCTCTTCTTTCTATAGTGTGCTGTATGTTCACCTCTTCTTTCTATAGTGTGTTGTATGTTCACCTCTTCTTACTATAGTTTGTTGTATGTACACCTCTTCTTTCTATAGTGTGTTGTATGTTCACCTCTTCTTCTATAGTGTGTTGTATGTTCACCTCTTCTTTCTATAGTGTGTTGTATGTTCACCTCTCTTTCTATAGTGTGTTGTATGTTCACCTCTTCTTCTATAGTGTGTTGTATGTTCACCTCTTCTTTCTATAGTGTGGTATGTTCACCTCTATAGTGTGTTGTATGTTCACCTCTTCTTTCTATAGTGTGTTGTATGTTCACCTCTTCTTTCTATAGTGTGCTGTATGTTCACCTCTTCTTTCTATAGTGTGTATGTTCACCTCTTCTTTCTATAGTGTGTTGTATGTTCACCTCTTCTTTCTATAGTGTGTTGTATGTTCACACCTCTTCTTTCTATAGTGTGTTTGTATGTTCACCTCTTCTTCTATAGTGTGTTGTATGTTCACACCTCTTCTTTCTATAGTGTTGTATGTTCACCTCTTCTTTCTATAGTGTGTTGTATGTTCACCTCTTCTATAGTGTGTTGTATGTTCACCTCTCTTCTTTCTATAGTGTGTTGTATGTTCACCTCTCTTTCTATAGTGTGTTGTATGTTCACCTCTTCTTTCTATAGTGTGTTGTATGTTCACCTCTCTCTTTCTATAGTGTGTTGTATGTTCACCTCTTCTTTCTATAGTGTGCTGTATGTTCCACCTCTTCTTTCTATAGTGTGTTGTATGTTTCAACCTCTTCGTTCTATAGTGTGTTGTATGTTCACCTCTTCTTTCTATAGTGTGTTGTATGTTCACCTCTTCTATAGTGTGCTGTATGTTTCACCTCTTCTTTCTATAGTGTGTTGTATGTTTCACCTCTTCTATAGTGTGTTGTATGGTTCACCTCTTCTTTCTATAGTGTGTTGTATGTTCACCTCTTCTTTCTATAGTGTGTTGTATGTTCACCGACTGCTATAGTGTTTGTATGTTCACCTCTCTTTCTATAGGTGTGTATATGTTCACCTATTCTTCTATAGTGTGCTGTATGTTCACCTCTATCTTCTATAGTGTGCTGTTGTATTCACCTCCTTCTATAGTGGTGTTGTATGTTCACCTCTTTGCTTTCTATAGTGTGCTGTATGTTCACCTCTTCTTTCTATAGTGTGCTGTATGTTCCACCTCTTCTATAGTGTGTTGTATGTTCACCTCTTCTTTCTATAGTGTGTTGTATGTTCACCCTCTTCTTTCTATAGTGTGTTGTATGTTCACCCTCTTCTATAGTGTGTTGTATGTTCCACCTTTCTTTCTATAGTGTGCTGTATGTTCACCTCTTCTGTTCTATAGTGTGTTTGTAGTTTCTATAGTGTGCTTGTATGTTCACCTCTTCTTTCTATAGGTGTTTGTATGTTCACCCTCTTTCTATAGTGTGTTGTATGTTCACCTCTTCTTTCTATAGTGTGCTGTATGTTCACCTCTTCTTTCTATAGTGTGTTGTATGTTCACCTCTTCTTTCTATAGTATGTTCACCTCTTCTTTCTATAGTGTGTTGTATGTTCACCTCTTATTTAGTGTGCTGTATGTTCACCTTCACCTCTTCTTCTATAGTGTGTTGTATGTTCACCTCTTCTTTCTATAGTGTGTTGTATGTTCACCTCTTCTATAGTGTGCTGTATGTTCACCTCTTCTTTCTATAGTGTGTTGTATGTTCACCTCTTCTTTCTATAGTGTGCTGTATGTTCACCTCTTCTTTCTATAGTGTGCTGTATGTTCACCTCTTCTTTCTATAGTGTGTTGTATGTTCACCTCTTCTTTCTATAGTTAATACAAGTTAATAGTTGATCATTGCAAGTTCAGTTGTGTTACAATATAAAGATGTACTTTATTTTATCTGCCACACTGTTTTAGTTAAGTTGTTAACACAGGAATACTTTAGTATAAGTTGTTCTTGTGAAGTGTCTTAGTCTTATCATATCGTGTGGTGAGATATTGCAACTTCTTTGTTTGAGGCTGGCCTCCGCGGTGCTCTGCAACATCCGGTCCCCTCACTCTCTGCTCAGCGGTCCGACGAGATGGATGTTATTTTTTCTCTCTTGTGACCCATCAGTCGGCCCCCTTTTGTTTGTCCTTGCGTGCATAATAGTAACGTAACGTAATTAACAGAGAATCATAGACATTCATTTCTTCTTTTAACTATCCTTTTCCTCTGATCAGCATTTTATTATCTTTCCCTTTGTTTTATATATTCAGTACCTCCGGTGGCTACGTCGGAATCCGTGATAGGGGAGAGCTGGGAGGCTTGTCGGGGTCCTTAATACTAAGCACTATTAATCCCATAGACAGTCCACACACACACACATCCATAACCCCTACATATTTTCCCCGTGTTGGTGCTTAGGACCCGGTAACAACCTTGATAGTTCTGCCCCAGCAATTGTGTGTTCCCTGTCTCGGGTTTCGAACCAAGGCAATGGAGTGTTTAGTATCTATTAGGAATCCAGCTTCAGTCTGGACCCCCCCCCCCCCATAGTTAAGTGAGTATGGGAGGTGGACTCTAAGAGTTCATTGTTTCGGGCGGAAACTCACTGGTGGGCCCAGGTTGAATCAGGATATATTGGTGTGATATTATAGGGGGTCAGGGCAACTTGTTTCCACTAATATCACCCCAAGGTTAGTAGTCATATTAGGACACTGCCTTGTATTGTTAGACCATTATTATATGTATAAAATATTATGTGCAACTCTCTTGGGTTGAGAGTGGATTACCGGTGGCTGGTTTGTGCACGGTTTAGTATTGTCGAGGGTGCGTATAGCCTGTTATGCTCGAAGTACATCTGCACTTTTTACTTTTCTTTCTTTGATGTCTGCTGGTAGCCTATGTATTTAACTGTTTTGATTATCCAACCCAGCATTGCTAATCCCGGCGTTGGTTTAGAGTTCTCGTAGCTAGTAAGTTACATGATTATTTCTGTTCTATATATTATTCAGAATAGGAGCAGGGCAGTGTGCACCTTAACCCTTAAAAAGAGGCTCACCACATAAGTCGAGTTGAAAAAACTGGCAAAAAACGGGTGAAAAAAGGGTGTAAATCGAGTGAAAATGGGTGGGATAGTAATGATCCATACGTCCGACATCTGTGGCCTCCCGGCCCACACTAACTCCAGTTCCCCCACCGCGCGTGAGGATGACAGTGTAACCAATAGTTCGCTAAAAGTGAGCAAGGTAGCAAAATCAGCTAAACTTCCATCTTCGAGGTAACACTGTCAGTGCTCCACGAGTGCTACGTAGCTGTATGTCATTGTGTAGCGATTTCCACCTAGTTTTCGGCGCAATACAGTTCCTTTCATACTGATGGTTGATATAGCAGTCAGAACGGCCCAGAAAGGCCCAAAACAGCCACAGAGCACCCGCTAGAGAAGGGTTAAGCCCTGAGAAAAGCCTGGAAGCGTTTATAGTGCTCTTACCTGTTGCGTCGTGGTGTTGCTTGGTAGAGAGACAAGGTGCATTTGGTTTAGTAATTATTTTTGTATACCGTCTCTAAGCAACTGATGTCCAGATGCGTAACAATATAAATTATACTGTATATAAAATAAATAAATAAATCAAAATAAATAAAAAATATAAAAAATAACAAAAAACTATATACAACAAAACATTAAAACAAATAAAAAATAAAAATAAAAATAAACAAAAAATAAATAAAACAATAAAAAATAAAAAATTTAATAAATAAATAAAACAAAACAAAATATAAATAAATATATATACTGTATATATTTATAAGTAAATAAATATATACAAATAAATAAATAAATGGATAAAAAACAATATAGGAAAACAAAAATATATATCAAAATTAAATTACATAATATACTATATAAAATAGGCGCAGTTTAGAGGTCCGCAGTGCCTGCCACACAGACTGGGGGCAGGGCTAACAGTGGGAGGAAAATGTTGCGGGCTGGTACACGGTACAGGGTACAGGGTTGCTAGATAGCCCCCATTTAGGGGAGGTGTGGCAGAGTGGTCTTGCCACTGGACTGGTAATCCAATGGACCGGGGTTCGTATGTCAATGGGAAGATATTATTGGGATGGAATTTGTGCTGTACCTAGTTTCAGTGCATTACCACAGTACATCGAAATGCCAACACAAAATACCCTCATTGTTCCCTGATTAAATAGCACTGTATGAATATTCCCATATTCAAAATATGCTACAGGGGGACAATGCCTAGTGAGTTAATTGCTCAATAGGTGGCGTTCTGAGAGTGAGGGTCCGAGCCTGGGGAGTGAGACTGTGAAGTGCGGGGGCGAGGCAGCTTCAGAGATGGAGTTGGGTTCGAGCCGTGAGTGGGTGCTTCGCATGTCTCACTCCCTAGACTGGAACAAGACCTCACGGGCCTCACCGTGTTCAGCGGTAGAGTGTAAAGACTATCAGCCTATGCCCGAGAGAGAGTAGATGGAATATAGAAAAACTAAAATTTAAAAAATATGGAGATGCAACTTACCTAACTTACCACCCAAAATATCACGCAAATTGAGAGATAAACTTATTTTACCTAAATTTCCGAAAGTCATATCACGCAATCGCGTGATAATCTGACTTTTGGCCATACCACCATAGTTACTTTTTGTCCGTCGCCGCTCCACGGCCAAAAGCAGGCTCAGAGCAGTTCCCCACCTCATTGTTGCGGTATTTCCTCGGATTCGTTTATAACAGTATATATCACCGGAATCGGAAAGTTATGCTTTTTCTAACGGTGAAAACTACAACACTACAGCACAATTGGTTCGCGAGCTATGCGCAATTGTTTCCATACATACCACCATATCACTCGATCGCGTGATATCAGATGCTAGGGGTTAATGAATGTTCGCTTCTTACTGGTGATGGGGTTAAGTCTAGTGGCATCATGATTGCCAATGTTGGCTGATCTATGTTATCATAGGATTTCATGCGAATATTAAAGAAAATAATTATGGGCTGTAGCAAAACTAATAGACACGTTCAGTATATTATTTTGAGCACATTTTACAAAGCCCCTCTGATTTGATTTTAATTGTATAAGATATTTATAAATTGCATTTGTGTTCAAAGAGTCCGATAATCTGTTAAAATTACTACGTAAAACAATGTTTACAGACTGAGCATATGTACCAGTTTTGTATGCTGTATGGCACACATATTATTTTAATTTTGTGTTCTTGTTTTCAGTCGCTCGTCTTTCTATTTAACTACTTTACCTGCTCATTATTCTTTGCATTTAGATTATCTCCTTTCAACATCTCTTATTCTCAATTACCTATTACTCGATTCTACCCATATCCTCACCAAACATACGTTTTTATTACCTACACTGACCAACTAATCATAACTTGTATTCTCCTTGTGTCCATCGATCTCATTTGGAGCGACCTTTGTGTCAGTATTTGGGCCAGCAGGTATCTTTGATGAAGGGTCACGATTGGTGCTCATCTCCGTGATATTAGGACCTAGAGTTTAGCCTTTAGTGTAAGATGGAACATTTATCATTTAATTATGGCTTTGCTTGTTTTTTCTCAGTTTAGAAAGCACCTGTGACAGTCGAAACAATTCCACCTATATTATTTTGTGAGTTTTTCTACCGCTTCTAAAAATAACTCCTCATTCATGGGTTGTAAGGACTGTGTAGTCAGTGCAGTTGTGTAAATATATGTAAGTCAATAATGCCACCATGCTCTTCAAGTGCTTATAATTATCATACAGAGATCAAAGCCGCTTTTGTCATGACCGGAACCAAGACATCGTTGCATGGAATTGAATATATAGGGTTTTCAATACCACATTACAACGAAGCCTATACAAGAACCTTCGAAAGTTAACAGTTAAAGTATAGTCTACACTATATAGTAAACAACCAATATTGCCAAAGGCGAGTTTAACGGGCGTTAAACAGGAGTCAACACGACGCTAACGCGAGTTAACACGGGGTAACGCGAGTGTAACACGCGTAAACGAGAGTACCCACGTGGTGGTCTGGATTTCACAATATGTGTGGCGAGTCTATGCGAAACAAACACGAGTTTACGCGATATTAACATGAGTCTACGCGAGTAACGGTGAAACCAACGTGAGTCTACGCAAGTGGTGTGCGACTGCTGGCAACACCGCGCGAGTAGGTGGCACCACCGCGTCAACACCCCCTATAAAAAGGGACCGCCCGCGGTGCCTCCTCCACTCTCCACCGTGACCCCAGCAAGGACCCATTGACCCGGGCCGCACAGCGACCCACGCTGCCCTACCACGCTGCCTGCCCTACCACACTGCCCTACCTGCCTGCCCTACCATGCTGCCTGCCCTACCACGCTGCCCTGCACCATGCCTTTGCCGAAGGAGAAGGTGGCGGCCACCAAGTCTCGGAAGGGTGGTGATGGTGTTGTGAAGAAAGGCAAGGCTACACCTCCCGAACAACCCCGCATCGCACCCCCTGCCAGGAGGCCTGTTGTGTCGCAAGAGTTGGACGACTCTGATGACATTGTGCCGGACAACCAGCCCAGTGGACATGAGGACATGGACGTGTTAGATGGAGATATTGATGCTGACGACAGCCAGGATACTCGGACCAGCCAGGATACTCAGACCAGTCAGGATACTCATACCAGTCAGGACACCCAAGGTAGCCTCAGTGACAGTGATGATGATACCCCTGACCCCCCTGGCAGCGCGGGCCCTGTTCGTTATGGCGCCATTAAGAAAAATAAGTTGACAAGGGTGATCTTGAGCGACGAGACTGAGGACATGCTGGCCGAGTGGGTGAAGGACACTCCCATGTTATATATGAAGCGTAGCAAGGCCTACAAAGATACGCGCAGGAAACTCTGTGTCTACGACGAGAAGGCTGCTACCCTGGGTGTTAACTCCTTGCGACATATATGACGCGATCGCGTCATATGAATAAGTCCACCAAAAACTCATATGATGCGATCGCGTTATATGGACTTTATCTCTATACCTCTCCAATAAGTTTATGACGCGATTTTGCGTCATATGAGCTCAGTAAGTCCGATAAGTTACCATACGATAAAACCGTTGGTGGCAACCTCAGCCTCCTGCGATAATTCTAACGGCCGCAGTGTTGTTGTGAGTGTAGTGCGAGGCAGTGGCAATGATCCTGGGGCTCCCGCCTCCTCGGACTTACTGGAACATAATATGGCTGAGGGAGTTAATGTTACAGGTAAGTACCCACAACAAAACATGCAGCATGAAATATTAATTGTAATAAGTGATTGAATACCTTGCTGTTGTGTTCTTGGTTTGATTCCATGTGATTTATACGTGAAATACATAATTACTATAATGTTAAAGTTTGCTAAATTGTGTGTTGCCAGTATCATATACATCCCTCTACGTTTGTATTTAACAGCATTAACTAATAATGAAGCCTAGAAAACAGTGTATAGGCGTTCGTAATAAGGCAAACAGGATTCTCGGGTTCATCTCTAGGAGTGTGAGTAACAGAACTGCTGATGTTATCTTAAAACTTTACTTGTCATTAGTGAGACCCCATATGGATTATGCTGTCCAATTTTGGTGTCCTTATTACAGAATGGACATAGATTCATTGGAGAGAGTACAGCGTAGAATGACAAAAATGATCCATAATATTAGAAATCTTCCGTATGAAGAAAGGTTGAAGAAATTAGGTTTACATTCGTTAGAGAGACGCAGAGTTAGAGGGGATATGATAGAGGTGTTCAAGTGGGTTAGTGGGATTAACAAAGGGGACATGACAAATGTACTAAAACTCAGTGATAGCGAAAGAACTCGTACCAATGGTTTCAAATTAGATAAATTTCGTTTCAGAAAAGATATAGGCAAATATTGGTTTGGTAACAGAGTTGTAGATGGGTGGAATGGACTACCAAGTGCTATAGTGGGATCTAAAACTGTAGGGAGCTTTAAGATAAAATTGGATAAGCATATGGACGAGAAGGGTTGGGTGTGAAGGGGGATCAGCCGGGTTGGGCCAATCAGCGCTCTGCAGACCCCCATAATCCTGCGTTAATCTCTAACCGTTTTGGTAAGATGATCCTCAGGGTATTAGAGTGTTGAGCCTATAATTGGGCTTTATAATTGATTTGGGGTTGTGTGGGACAGGGATCTGCCTTGCTTAGGCCAATCGGCTTTCTGCAGACTCCCATTTTCTTATGTTCTTATGTATTATCAACCCCTGTTTGGCCTGTGAAATTACGGATATAAATCATATATATAAAGGGGCCTTGCTTAATAAATATTACTCTTTACTCAGGCGGTAATCTGGCACATTGGGTCCGCAACATGCGGTCCAGGTACTCAAAGCTGAGCGATATGAAGAGTGGATCGGGAACACCTGGGACATTCGAGGGCAAGCCACTATCGGAGAGGGACACCTGGATCATGCAGAAGTTTGCCTTCCTCAAAAGGCACATCTCCCGAGTAAAGATCAAGGTCACAGCTAAGGTTAGAACTAATATAAACATACCTAATATGTGTGAAAACAATATATACTTAAAGAACTGTTCGCTATCACATTTGGAAAATATTATTTAACCATGTATACCTAGGCTATTAATGTCTGTTAATAACGTGCTTATCTTGTGCATATATATATGATTTTATACATATATTAATTCATGGCTGTTAATATCATGCTTATCTTGTGCATATATACTTGAATTCATATATTTATAATGGAAGGCTTCATGTAAACATAAAATGTATTTTCTTATATTTATTTATATTGTCAAGGTACATATATTTAAGTATACTAAAATAGGTTAAAGGTCTTATTTATATAGGATATATTAATGTTTTTGTGTTTCAGTTTCCAAACCCGACCGAGGACGTCTCGCCGGATGGGAATGTGGAGGTGATTGACGATGATGAGAGTGATGGAGAGGACACTGCCATGCCCCCTCCAACCAACACAACTCCCACTGCCATGTCCAGCAGCCAGAACAAGCGGCGGAAGTGTGTAGAGGCAGTCTCACCTGTGGAGGTAAATATGAAAACATTTAACATATGTCATTACGAGAGTATATTAGTCATTACGAGAGTTTTATATAAATCCTATGTTCGTGTACGCTGCAAACCGCAAACAATTCCTGTAGAGAAAGACATATGCATCTGGAGGAGAATAACATAAAAAGGTTATTAGCATAACTTACCATGACATGTATGCATTATTTTATAAGTACAAAAGGTGTTTAACATACATACTCTTGTTTCTACAGCTGAGTGCGACGCGGGAGGCGATGCGGGAGGACATGTCACGCCTGGTGACATCCCTGGCTGGGAAGGAGACCAAGTATGGACAGTTCGTGGGGTACTTGGAGCAGCAGATCGAGAGGCTCCCTGATGCTGTAGGTGAGATATTGTCACGGAGGATAATGAAGCAAGTCCTTCAGGCCAGGGATGAGGTCACCCTCTCCACGTCACCCCAGATGGCGATACCAGCAAACCCCCCGCAGTTGCACACCACACCACCAGGCCCCCTGCAGTTGCACACCACACCACCAGGCCCCCCGCAGTTGCACACCACACCACCACAGATGCAACCCCAGCCAGGACCATCACGCATGCCAGCAGCCTTCACAAACCCCACATTCCAAGAGCTGATGGCTGGTACGCCATTCAGGTCTCCTGCACATATACATGAATGGTGGGCGGGGTCACTTACCCCTACACATGGCGCCAACATTACAACACCGGTTTCCTCAAGCCCAGCTACTAGTAGGCCACCAACACCACGGAACTTCCTATAAACATGGTTGAACACCCAAGTCAACACCCCCAGGCCTGGGGATGACGAAAATGTGTGAAACCTTTGTGTATAATAATAAAGTCATAAACCCCCCAGTGATGGGAATGACGAATATATATAATACTATGTCTACACATAAAATGAATATCTCTTATTATTTCTATACTTTCTGGTATATATTTACATACTATATTACTTTCGGCTATATATTAACATGCTATATATCTATGTTTATGAATAAAATAAATTAATGTGCCTCCAGCTGTTGTTTTGGATCCAAACTATATTATTAGAGTTTATGTGTAAAAATTCTCAAGAAAGGTTCCTTTTATAAACATGGCAAAGACTTGTCAACAGAGAAAAATATATAAGTTAATATGAATTCAAGTTGTGTTATAAATAATATTGATATTAACATCAATAATGAAGAGAGAAAAAATACCATAATATGATTGAAATAGGTTTCTGGAATAATATTGATAGTAAAACATATATAATGATGGGGAATATATGCAAAGGATATATGATGACAAATAATAATATACAGATTGATATCCAACATGAAATATAAATAAATAAAAAATATACATTAAATATAATATATTAAACATTATGAAACGACATAGGAAAAGGTGAACACCATAATACATGAGACTTTATAAAAAGCGAATAACAAATAGAGAATATATATTAATGAGGTTGAATTGATTTCAAACATGATTAACAACATAATATAAATATGTAAACTACAAAAATATTAATGAAAGCAATGGCAACATATGGATACATACCTTTATATCAGGTCGTTCTGCCATGGGACACTGCCCCTGGGTGATGAGCAGTAGTCGGTGAGGTGCTGGCGTTGCCTCTTGGCCTGGGCTGTCACGACATTCCTGGATAGTCTCTGGAGGGGATTCAGCCTGTCCCGCACCTCCCTCCAACCACCAGGGATGATAGCATGCGTCTCAGGGTCCTCCTCGTCCGCTAGGTTGGCGTGGTGATTAGGGTACCTCATTCGCATAAGGTTATGCATGCAACAGCACGCCATCACCACAGACTCAACACGGGACGGGTGGAGGGCAATGCTGCGGAGAAGGCACCTGAACCTGAATTAGGGAGAGAAAAAAACATGTATATTTAAACACTGAATAGTATAATTCATATTAAATAGGGAAATAATGGTTAGGATAATTTTTAGTTAAAACTCGACTTGCAGATGTGGACGACTCACACTCTGTGGATGTGGGGGAGATGTATTAATCCATATTAATTATAGGGAGCATGGTTACGAGCATGTATATTTAATACTTGACTAGTATACTTCACATTAGTAGGGTGCCATCACCGATACCTGTATTTCTGGTCAAACATGTCACATAATCAAACACATACCTGCTTGCCATGATGCCAAAGGCGTTCTCAACAACTCTGCGAGCCCGGGACAGTCTGTAGTTGAAGATCCGTTCAGGTACACTCAGTCGCCGGGTAGAGTGTGGCTTCATCAACCACCTTCGCATGGGGAAGGCGTCATCACCCACCAGGAAGTAGGGAACAGGTGTGTCGTCGTTGGGCAGGGGTTCGGCAGCAGGGAGTCCCAGGGTGCACCCATCCAATGCTGCTCTGATATTGGTTCTTATAAAGACCCCACCATCTGAGGAGCTACCGTGATTACCCACGTCACAGTAGAGGAACTTGTAGTCGGCGTCTACAATAGCCATGAGCACGATGGAGTGGAAGCCTTTGCAGTTGTAGAATTCTGTACCGGCATTTGGAGGGCATTTGATGGCGTAGTGCTTTCCGTCGATGGCACCAACGGTATGTGGGAAATCCCAGCGCTTGGCAAATTCACTGGCAACATCCTTCCACTCCGCCGGTGTCCTGGGGCAACGTATAACCTCCTCCTGGTATTCTGCAATGATGGCTTCGCATGTTGCAGGCACAATGAGGGAGATGGTGTTCCGGGCCACACGGAACGCGTACTGTAGGCTAGGATATGAGTCACCAGTGGCCAGGTAGCGGAGTGTGATTGCAATCCTCAGCCCAGGTGACAAAACCTCCCTCCAGAAGGTGTCCTGCTTCTCTACCCTAGGTCCGACACGTGCCACCAACTCCCTAAACAGGTGGACGTCCACACGTAGGAAATTCCGGAATCCTTTGGGGTCCTCTCTCTTAAGCTCCTCCATAAGTTGTTCGTACACACCAAACTGTGGCCGTCTCAGTAGCCAGCTCCTAGCCCAAACTCTCCTTCGTGGCCTTTCCCCTTGACGTCTTTCTTCAGCCTCCTTCTCCTCCAGCTCCTCTAGGTCTAGGAGACGCATCTGCATTTGCAGTATGAGCACAGCTGCCGCTCTCCGCCTCCTGATGGACATGGTGTGTGGGTGGGTGGATGGGTTGGTGGGTTGGGCTGTATCCTGCAGAGTAACGTCCGTCCGTGGTGGTGTTGCGTGGTGTGAACAATGGTGTCAGTGGGGGCCTCTTTATATACGTATCCTGACACTCGCCAACACTCGCACACACTCATGTTAGACTCCCATATACTCCTGATAACTTCCTGTAGACTCGCTTTCATCTCGTGTAAACTCAAGTAAACTCGTGTAAACTCTTGTGACACTCGCGTAGACTCGTATAGACTCGCACTATTCGTACCCTGGAATTTGACCGTTATTTTTCAAATTTTGGCGGTGCGTGTTGGGGTCGTGTTACACCCGCCAACACTCGCGTAAACTCCTGTGAACTCGTGTAAACTCATGTAAACTCGTGTAAACTCGTGTTATATGCGTGTTTACTCGCATCAGCTGCTACTCGCGTTGGGTTCGGGCTCCATCAACGGCGATATGCGGCGAGTGTGACTCGCATTGGCCTCGCGCTCCGACTCGCCTATGTGTGAACCTACCTTTACATCTGTTTGGTTCTCACACACCTATCCTCGCCTGGGAGTGGCCGACGCCAGCAGCCTGTCCAGGATTGGATTAGGCACCTTGAACCTGATGACGTAACCCCTGAACCAAGCTTTGATTGGACTAGAGTGGTGATGGACTCTTATATAAGGACAAATATTTGATAGTTCAAATCAGTTGCATTCTGAGCTGTGGGGAGTAAAGAGCTGCATTGGAGAGAACAGGCTTGTATAATAGGTTTTTATTTTATTTGTAGTGCGGCCCTCATGAACCACTACTCGTTAGTTCGGGAGTGAACTCGTTAATTAACCAGAGGTATGTCGGATACATAGCCTCATTTGATTTAAGATTTTTTGGATTGGAGAGACATATACAGTATGTTGGATTGGTGATTACAATTGTGACTAGGTATAATTTTGTGATTTAGAGATAATTTGTGATTGAATATTGATTACTTTACCTGTTAATACTTAACTGACTTGATGTAAAGCTATTGTCATTAGTAATTAAGCATCGTAAAAGTCCTATAAATAATATTGTGACATAAAGCCTACCGAGCTATACATTCATTTTATACTTTAAGTGAAATCAGGACGAATACAAAACGATCCTGAAATCTTATAATACTAATTTCTTTCATTACTTATTATTTTGTTTAATTGTTAACCCACAGCCCCAGCTAGTTATAAATAATTGTACCACCAGGGACCGGCAGGATTTAATTTTTTATTTATTCCAGAAACAATAGCGAATGGGTTAGGAATGAAGGAAAAAAAAAAAAAAAAACGATCAAAAAGGTAAAAAAATGGTCATACGGAGCCCCCGAAAACGGATTTTAGAAGAGTAAATAATTGAAGGCAAAAACACCCAAAAAACAAGTTTTTGCGCACTCACGCGCACGCAGTTGGACTTTGAGAGTTTTCAACCATCGCCAAGGTTGTGTGGGATACTTACACAGTTCCCATACAAATCTGAGCCCTCTAGGTGCCATAGGACCGGAGTCTTCTATGCCAGATTAGCTGAACAAATATCTGAGAAAAAGTGCCAGCATAGAAGCCAAGTCATAACTTGGATGAGATGCCGGCTCTCTTTCTCTCTTCTCAGGTCTGCACTCCTATGTCTCAGGGGTACAAGGTCCTCCCCGCTACATAGGACAAGAGTGAGAGACTTGGACTTTGAAATGGTCGTGGCGGAGGGACGAATTGGGGAACAACTAGGTTGATTGTAGGGAGGTACTGGTACAATAAGATAAACTACAATGTAACTTGAATAAGATAGATTGTACACCACTTTGTAACTGTCACCTTAATAAAAAAAAAAAAAAAAAAAAAAAGGACCGGAGTAATTGGGACCGGAGTACCAGTGACGACACGTTGTCGTCGCTGGGGTTTAGCGTTACATACATTGCCGACGACATGTTGTCGTCGCTGGGGTTCAGTGGGTTAAATACTTTATTTATTTTATGAATACAATTCCTTTTACATGTGACTTTATATATGTTCCCTGACCTAGTATATTGATTCAGTACAAGTTTTGCAAAGCATAAGAATAATTAATTGGCTAACCTAATAATGATAATAATAATGATTTATGATACGCAAAGAGGACAATGATTAAATGAATATCGAGATAAGAGAAAAAGAGTAACATAATATTTAAATGGTTAACAAACTAAATTAGATATAATACTATATAAAAAAGATCTTAATAATATTCTGACTTTAATGATAATCTAGATTAATTACTTTAGTATATAATTTGTTTATAATTGCTTAAAAGTCCTTACTCACATACTAAACTTGTCCCTATTCATAATTAGTAGCCTACTTAATATTAAACATTCAATATAACTTTAATTAGTTTCCTGATTAAATATGATTAAAGGGTATCAGCGTATAAAAGATAACTGTCCCAACAGCTAAATTGAATTGAATTGATAAGATTTAGGAACAAAGGCCAAGCACTGGGACCTGTAGAGATCATTCAGTGCTACATCTAAAAATTAAAAGATCACAGGAATTTAAAAATTTAAAACGCATTAACTCCCTGCGACATATTATGTTCCAATAAGTCCGAGGAGGCGGGAGCCCCAGGATCATTGCCACTGCCGCGCACTACACTCAAAACAACACTGCGGACGTTAGAATTATCGGAGGTGAATGAGGTTGCCACCAACGGTTTTATCGTGAGGTAACTTATCGGACTTACTGAGCTCCATATGATGCTAGTGCGTCATATAACTTATTATAAAGGTATAGAGATAAGTCCATATGACGCGATCGCATCATATGAGTTTTTGGTGGACTTATTCATATGACGCGATCGCGTCATATATGTCGCAAGGAGTTAAGATATCAAGTAGCGGTACATTAAACGGTAAAAATTTCATTAAAGGAATATCAAAAGTAAAAATCACTGGATAATTAAATATCATAAAAAATATCGCAATCCAATAAATACAATTGGAGCTTTAAAACATCTGCATCTTGGCCAAGAATGTCAGACAGGGAAAGGAAAGTAAAACCTACAGAGCATCTGGGAAATGAGTAATTACAACAAGAGGTTAGTATGTGGCTTACAGACAACACCTCGTCACACACAGCACACAGCGGTGGGCGATCATTATGTATTATGTATTTGTGCGTCATATATGTGTGATCATTACGCATCCTTGTGAGAACTACTTTCGTACGTCTACCTAAGTGAACGGGTGATAAGTCCCAATTCTTCACAGAAGGATGAATGGCTTTAAGTTTTTGGATAGTGCTAGTGAGTGAAGACCACCTCAACTGCCACCTCTCCCGAATCAGCGACCGGATACTGCATTTCAAATCCTCAGAGGGGATCGAGAACTGGCCCTCACACTCTAGTACAGCCTCTTTTGCTGCTGTGTCAGCCTCCTCATTGCCCTGGATCCCCACATGAGCTGGGGACCCAACAGAAATTAATCATTTTGTGATGAGATGCTAAGCAATAAAGCCATGCCTGGATCTCCTGAACCAATGGGTGAACAGGAGAGTAAACTTGAATGGCAGAAAGAACACTCTGTGAATCAGTATAAATAGTGAAATCCGTTCCAGTGGAGTCGCGTGCCGCTTTCAAAGCTTGGATAATAGCATACGCCTCTGCAGTAAAGACAGAGGCAACCCCAGGCAATCGAGCAAGGCGAGTAGTGTCCTTAAAAACCACCGCACAACCCACACCAGATGCCATTTTCGACCAACCGTGTACAATGCTGAAGTAGATTTATGGACTTGGGAGTGACCCAGAAACATGGCCTTTGCTGCAGCTGGAGATAATTTCGCCTTGTAAATGGGAAGAATGCATACTGACGGAGAGGGGAGAACCCATGAGGCAAACGAGGGGAACTTTACCTCTCTTATTAAAACGGAGTTCAAATGAGAGTCGTTCAACACTTCCCTCATGCATATCTGGAGAGGCATGGGGAAGCTTTTACGTGCCGCATACCGTGGAAGGAAACGGCTATCGGTGACCGAGCGATAAGCAGGGTTATCAGGGGAACTGCGAACTCTAAACATTAAACGTAATCCAAGCTCTTCCCTACGGAGATCCAGAGGCAATTCCCCTGCCACAACATACATGCTTTCTGCAAGTGATATACGGAAAGCACCTGTGCATATCCTCATGGCTGAATTGTGTACCGGGTCCAACAACTTTAAAATAGACTTGCTTGCCGAAGAATATATCTGACAGCCATACTCCAATTTAGATCGGCACACAGCATCATAAATCCTGAGGAGGGATGAACAGTGCACCACAGGACTTATTACTAAGCACTTTCAGGATGTCCAAGGACCGCATAATACGTGTCTTAAGATCAAGAATATGTTCCTCTCCAGTAAGACTGCTATCCAGAGTGAGCCCTAGGAATTTGACTGAACTTTCATATGGTAAAATATTACCATTAAGAAGAAGGTGCGGTACAACTGACGTTTTTCTCCTAGAAAACTTTATTGCCACAGTCTTCTGAGGGGAAAAAGTGAAACCCCACTCATTCGCCCACTGGACTGCCAAATCGATGGCTTTCTGCAAGTGTCGTCTAGCCATATTGGGATCAGCCGCTGAACAATATATCGCATAGTCATCTACAAACAACGAACTTTGCACCAATGGTTCCCTAGAAACCCTCGCCACAACACTGTTTACAGCCATTATGAAACAAAAACACCTAGCGCACTCCCCTGAGGAACCCCCTTATGCTGCATAAGTTTATCAGAAAGACAATTCCCAACCCTAACACTGATATAGCGAGTGCGTAGGAAACTCTGGATAAACAACAGCATTTTCCCGGTCAGGCCTAGCTTACGCATTTCTTGCACTATACCAAATCTCCATGTTGTGTCATACGCCTTTTGCAAGTCAAAGAAAACACCTAGTGTATATTTATTGGTAATAAATGCATTCTGGATATCAGTTGTGATACGTAAGAGAGGATCAAGAGTAGATCTGTTTTTACGGAAGTCGAACTGAATCGGGGAAATGTGATTGCCAGTTTCCAACCACCATACCAACCTGTAGTTTAGCATTTTCTCAAACAACTGGTTAGAGCAATGGGTCTATAGCTGAAAGCCAATTTCGCATCTTTCCCAGGCTTTAGGATGGGAAGGATTAAAGACACTCTCCAACTCTCCGGCAATAGTGACGTACTCCAGATTTTATTGAAAATACACAACAACAAAAATAGAAAAGCTTCTGGGAGATGTCTGATCATGTCCTAATGCACGCCATCCTCTCCCGGGGCAGAGGAGCCGGCATTACTCAGAGCATGAATGAGCTCCCGCATGGTGAAAGGTGCATTATAAACCTCCAATTCTCGGTCAGTCGCACTGATGGGAGGGACTTGAGCACGCCCAAAAGAATCTGAGACTTCAGCAAAGTGGCGAACAAGAATATTAGAGACAATGACAGGATCTGATGATACAGTATCACCCACTTGAAGGCAAGGAGGGGGACTAGGAACAAATTTCCCAGAAAGCTTCCTGATCTTAGCCCATACTTTATTGATATGAGTCCTACATGTCACAGATCTGGAATACTTCTGCCATGAAGTCCTTTTCGCTCTCCTAAAATACCTTCGTTTCTTAGCCTGAGCTCTCCGGTATATAACATAGTTTACCTGAGTCGCATTGTTCTTGTATCTCCTGTAGCAAGAGCGTGTAACACGTCTCAAAGCAGTACACGTATTATCCCACCATGGAGCCACAGGCCTCGAAGGAGTTCCAGTCGACCGCAGGATAGAAATCAGTGCACTGTTCTGAATTAAATATACAAGGTACTCATATGCTACTATGTGTGTGTCAAAGGAACTAAGATCCGGTGTCCCCGAGAATAATTAAGAGAATACATTCCAGTCTGCACGCTCAACGCGCCACCTAGGAGGAGCAGTTGGAGGAAGACCATTAAGAGTGTCTATGATGATAGGAAAGTGGTCACTTCCATGCAATGACTGAGAAACCGACCACTGGAAGGAGAGTAAAATATCATAGGTGCATATACTAAGATCAATGGCAGAATAACTGTGAAGATGTAAAGTGTGGTGAGTAGGGGACCCATCATTGAGTAGTGATTAGGTGATTTGCAGAAGTATAGCTTCAATTTGAGACCCACGCTCATTGCATACGGAACCACCCCATAATTGGTTATGGGCGTTAAAGTCGCCCAACAGTAAAAAAGGTGGTTCAAGCAGGTCCACAAGGGACTGTAGGGTTCGCAAGTTAATGGCCTCCCCAGGAGGGAGGTAGAGAGAACAAATGGTATACATTTTGTCGAATAACTCTTACTGCAAATGCCTGCAAATCAGTTTGCAGGGGAAATGGGAAATGATGAACACTCCTTTTCACAATAATCGAAGTCCCGCCTTTGGCGCGAAGGCCAAGAGGGGGAGGAGAACTGTAAAATACATAATTTAGACCTTGGTTGTAATGAGAACCCAATTTGGTTTCCTGCAAACAGAGGACATCCCAGTCATAAAGATTCTTTAAAACCGAAACTTCCTCACTATTTGCACAGATACCCCTACAATTCCATTGTAGAATTTTTGGCATTATTGTCGTCGATTAAACTATCATCCCCTTTAGGAGGGGGGGCATTAACATCAGAGGTTTGCGGTGGAGACTCCTTTACAAAAAAAATTAGAGAAAGCCTGCCAAGTGAGTTGGCACGCTGCCTCTTCAGGTAAGTCTTAACCAGAGCTGGAGAGGTTTCTCCCTTGCGAGTGGGAACCCTCGTAACTAACAAAGAGCTATCCTCAGAGTTGGGCCGCTTCTTAGAGCATTGCTGTGGAGAATGCCTTGGTGGAGATTGGAGCAGCTGGTATTTATTTTTTACATGGACGACAGTGTTCTTATCCATCTTTGTTGTTGGCGCTTCTACCCTGGTTTCCGATGAATTACTCTTCCCAGAGAAGGAGGAAGACCTGGGGGAGGAATTAACGCTACCTCCAGATGAACCTGTGGCACCCCTCACATCCGAAGATGAAGGGCCCTTCCTCCCCTTTGGCGAAGAGCCGGGAAGCGTACGACCATCGCGATGATGTGACCTGTCTTTCTTTGAAAGGGAAGGATGCTTTTCAGTACTTGAATGGGAATGGTGTTTGCGACGAACAGAGGCTTGAGGAGGAACAGCCTCACTCCCCGAACTCTGCACCTGTCATTGCTGCTGTGAGATGATAGGGACACTAGTGACTTTGTCTTGGCCTGTCACTTTAGAGAGGGTAACTGGAGCAGATGATGCAACTGTTGAAGCGTATGAACGCATACCAGGCTTACTCCGGAACAGCAACTCCTGTCTAGCAGCACCAAAACTAATAAGCTGTGTATTTGCCAAAACGACTATGTCTACCTCTAGTTTATATACATCACAATACCAGGAAGAGGGAGAGTGGCCACCCTGACAGTGGTAGCAGTATGCATTTGATTCACATTCAGAAGCCTCATGATTGCTTACAGCTGAACAACAGCCGCAACGGATTTCGTTTGTGCAGTATTTCTTAAGGTGCCCATACTCAAAACATTTGTAGCACTGCATAGGTCGATCATGAAATGTCTTAACTCGCAGGGTGAGTGGCCCAATATCAACAGAATCGGGTAAGTAAGACCCAAAAAATACAAGTAATATAGTCTTGCCCTTCAGCTTCCAGGCAGAGGACACAAACTCGGGACACATAGATAAGATGGTTTCTTCAGTGAAGGCATGCAGGTCCTCACTAAACACAATCCCTTTTGTAAAGTTAAAGGACTTGTGGGCCTGGATTGACTTAAACATACCATTAGAAGAACAAGGCAGATGAGATAGCATCCTAGCCTGAACTGGGTTGTTAGCGTAGATTAATACACCTTTCCCATACATTTTAAGATGTTCCTTTGGGATGATACCGACTTGCCTCTGCAAATACCTTAATATAATTATTTTCTCCATCGTTGTAATATGCTACAAACCATTTAGGTAGAAGAGTAGGGCGCTGTAGGTCTGGGATTTTATCAAAACCGTCAAATACATTTGGCACATAATCGGCGTCACTATCCTCAATATTAACAGAACGCTGCAATGATTTTGAACCGCAGCAACCAACGGGTAGTAGATTCGGGGCAGCATCGTAGGCAGCAGTAGCAGACTCCTCCTTCAAAAAGGAGATGTAGCATCTGTTGACAGACCCATATTTGTCTACAAAACAAATTCTGATACTGGTTACTACAACAAAGGACTTAAACATTTTATGCAAGGAGTCATAGGATAATCCGGGGGGAACATTTTGCAGGAAGATAGTGTCCCCTTTGCCTCTTTTAGAATAATTTTGCTTAATAGGCACTTCATAAGGTGCAGTGTAACTACTGTAGAACTTTGAGAGGAAAGGTCATTAGAAGAAGCCGGCGGATTGCCAGAGTCGGTTACCGAATTTTGCTGAATAGGCACTGCGGAAGGTGCCATTGTAACTATTGTAGAACTTTGAGAGGGAAGGTCATTAGAAGAAGCCAGGGGATCGCCAGAGTTGGTTACCGGTAAGTCCAAAACGATTGCCGTGTCAGTATGGTCAGTATCGTCAGCCATGAGCGCATTTGAAATCACAGAAAGAGATAACCATAAGACATAAAACAAGAATGGCATGGGAAGAAGATACTGCGGTTGCTAGGTGCCGCCTAGCAATGAAAGGTTGAGACCTCCGCAGGGCCAGGAAAACCAGAATATGGCCATTTGCATGAGAAAGGCCCCGGCTTCGAGCTGCCCAACAGCTAAAGGAAAGAAAGTAACAACAGAACAAACTTTTATATTTTATGTTCTATTGGCTTTCAGCTTTTTGATACACTTACATATTGTCTTCAATCTTCTTTTATTTAGTTAACCACTTATAAATCAAGATACGTAACAATATATATATATATACAGTATACAGTATATAATTATTATATATATATATATATACAGTATATATTCTTGAAGGAATGTGAGATAAAATAAAAGAGCATAGTTAGCATTTATGTTTTTTATTTAGAGATTCAATGTCTCGTGCAATCTTGCATTGTAGGTAATTTATTTGGTAAAGTAGAGAACCAAAGTTATCAGCGGGTTGTTGGGTTGTAGAAGTTGTAGGAGGTTGTAACATTTCAGCAATTGTTCTTGCCATGTTCACACAAGTGGTAAAGATATGAATATAGAAATAGATGGGTATTTATTAGGGGGTCCTGGACTCACGCGTCGCTAGATTTGCACATGTGAGCGGGGCTAGTCAGCAATCTGAGTCTGTAGTTGGCTGGCCTCAGCTAGCCGCGTGCTGCGCCTGTTGATTGGCTGTTGGGGCTTGGGGCCACCAGAAAGTGGGCCTTGGTTGGCGATAGCATTGGCGGAGTCATTTCCGTCGTGTTGTCTGTAGGGGTAGGATCTCCTCGCTGTGGGAAGAATTTGGAGGTCTAATGTCTGGTTGTTAAGTGGGGGGTTGAGTGCTTGTATATAGATAGCCTCGAGGATGGGGAGACGTCTAGGGTCGGATTCTTTATTTAATATGGAGGTGTTGATATCAAGGACTTTACGGGTTAGTTGAGGGTGGTCAGGGCTGTTATAATGATTTTTGATGGCGCCAGATTGAAGGTGGAGGGTAAGACGACGGCTTAAGCGAGTTTGGGTCATACCGATATACGTTCTACGGGGTCCACAGTCCCCGTTGGTACAAAAATGTTGGTATATCACATGATCCATATTCAGCTGTTTTTTTTTGTTGCCGGTTACGGAATACAAGTTGGGAGATTTTGGGGGATTTATAATATATGATTAATTTGATTTTGCCATCAGTGTTGGCGGGCTGGACTTTCTTCAGTATGATGTCTCTTATTATTACTTCGTCTGTTTTGTGGTCAGAGGACATGTAGTTTTTATAGAAAATGTTGATGTCCTCGGGGCTGGTGGTGTTGGGGGCTTCGTTGTTGTACTATTTTTCTATGTGTTTCTTGATGGTTTTATCGACGTCGGATTTGGAGCAGCCATTGTTTATGAGGACTTGTGTAAGGCGGTGAAGTTCGTGGTGGGTGTCCCGCCAGGAGGAACAGTGAGAGAGTACCCTCCTAGGTACTGATGTTGGGCTGAGATGTTGGAGATGTGGTACCTTTTGGGGCACTCACTTTTACCGTTGGGGCAGAGTCCATTATTTGTGGGCTTCGTGTAGACAGTAGTTTTGAAGCCTGGGTCTTGGTTGGTGACTAGGATGTCAAAGAAGGGTAGTTTCCATTTCAGTGGTGTCCTCGAAGGTGAAATTGAATCCTGATGCTGTGATGAATCGTTGGTGAAGTTCTTGAAGTTCAGTGGTGTCCTTCACCCGCACGAAGATGTCATCGACGTAACAGCAGTAGATGGAGGAGCGGTGGGTTATATATATATATATATATATATATATATATATATATATATATATATATTTGTTTCCAAGCTCTCAGTGGAGTTCGAACCGTCGACCGTCAGACGGTTCGAACCCCACTGAGAGCTTGGAAACATTTAGTGGCTCACGTGTATTTGTGATATATACTCCATATACAGTACATATATATATATATATATATATTGTTACGTATCTTGATCCTCAAGTGGTTAACTTGATGAATCTAGATAGCACAGAGATATATATTAAGGTATCAGTCAGCTGAAGGCAAAACAAAAGTAAAATCTAATAAAATTATTTCCTGTTGTTGCTTCCTTTCCTTTTGGATCTTAGGACTTGGTATCCTTTATTGACTGATACTTTTTAATTATGAAAAATACTGAAACTAATTAAAGTCATGTAGTACTTATAAAGAATTATTATTTAACCGAAGCTTAGTAGGCTATGGTTATGAACCGAATAAGTTAAATCTAAAGAAGGACTATTAATTATATACAAAGTCTTGAAAGATAAATATTAAAGTAAGAATATTTCTGTCTCTTACCCTTTTTTAAATTAATAAATAGTTTTCTTATATGTCCTTTTATTTATATTTAATGTAGTTATTATTCTTGGTTCTTGTCTTACGTTAATAGTATTATATTATTATTATCATCAGGATTAATATCAAAGTCACATAACAAGTTAGATATATATTTAATAATTAGTTAAATGTATTTCTTAACCACGTAACATTGAGGTTTGATTATGAGTAAATTAAGTTACAGGATCGCTTCATAGATTCGATTCAGGTCTCACTCAAATAATATGAAAAGCAAAAATAATATTTTGAAGCTAAAAGAATTTTCTTCAGCTTAGGAAATCACTAGAAGTAACATTAAAACAGCCATGTTAGTCAAAGGCGATATTACTAATATGAGACAATAGTATCACCGTTCTTGTTCTTACCAGCAATGTAAGCTTAATTAAAAGAAAATGAAAGAACTCTTAAGTATTAATAAAAAACAATAGTATTACTTTTATCATAACCCAATTACTTAAAGAGTTGCTTTAGTCCACAAGTTAGTCAACTAAAATAGTTAAGTACATAATAGTAGCGTTAACGTTAATTCCCAATCACATATCTCACTAACCAACATAACGTAAGTGTTTACACCGAACACACTTAACCTCTGAAGTGCGCATGGGGGGTTTTGAGACACCTCTGCCTGTGTGCATGTATTTGAGCTGTTTCCATCACTAAAATATTTATTTTACCATAAATAGCATTAATACTTCTCCATATGCGCCTATTATAGGTTGATTATATAGGTATTAAGCTTTTACAACAATAAAACAAGTGGAAACAGCGTTTGGATGGGCAAAATCGGCGATGCAGGCCGGGAGTTACATAATGTATGGCTGAGGCAACCTCCTTTCCCGCCACTTTCCTCCACCTCTGGAGAGACACTGTCGATCGATACTCTCTCTCTCTCTCTTGCACTCGCTTGCTAACAGTGATGACAATGCCCTGCTTGCAACTCGCTAATGTTAGCACGAAAATATACCAGAATAATAGAATAACAGGGAAAATAGGTGATAACTGAAGGAGGGGAGGAAAGTGGGGAAGGAGGGGAGGTAGAGGAGTGATATTTTGCATGGCCCAGGGGCAAAAAAAAAAAAAAAAAAATCGGTGTTTTAAATTGATTTTTTTTCCCCCTGACTCTTAAGAGTCTTCCCGCAGTCCGCCGGGGGAACTCTTAAGAGTCTTCCCTCAGTTCCCGGGTTAACACACACTTATATAATCTGACTGACAGTCACAATCCCATTATAATACTTCACCCCGTCTTCCTCCAGCTGCAAGTTCACCTTCCCAACTCCAAATGAGACTGATTTGAATGCCCACTACTCGGGTCTTATATACTAAACAATGATGGTGTAGGAACGAATCAGGAGGCGGGTGATGGTGCGCGCCCCAATCACAGCTCCTCGAGTTGCGTAAGAGGTGCGTGCTCCAATGGAGTCTCCTGGCGGCGAATCATCGTCATAGCGTCGGGTCATCGAAGTAGTTTGCAGGGTCCCCTATGACGCACGCAGGTGTGATGGCTTGTTTGATGGTATGCAGACGAGCTGGTTTCCCACTCGCTGGTTCGCTCGCTGGTCTGCTTCGCCGCCTGGGTAATTTGGCACTCCTTCAACTCTTAATTCTAACTCTTAAATAAACATACAGGGCTCCGTATGTCAGACCTCCCCCCCTAGAAAAGAGTTTAAGGAGTATAGTACATAATATTAAACATAAGACATAAATAGATTCACCACCAGATTGGCAACAGCAAGATTATAATGAGGATATAATAAGGATATCACCCAAAGTAGGCAACGTCTCCAGGTACCACATCAGAACATAGCCGGAACGTAGCTGGAGCGCTATTCGAACTGCAAGGCATCTCACAGCTGAAGGCTTGAAAGCGCACTACTAAAGCATGATATTTACCTCGCTACAAGGGAGAGCTAATTGCCAAAATCCTCTCATTAAGTTTATCTTACTGCTGTATGAGGCCAACCCGGTAAATGTAATCTTTAATAGATACTTAAGGGGAGGTGTGGTGGAGTGGTCTTGCCACTGGCCTGGTAATCCAAAGGTCCTGGGTTCAAATCCCGATGTATCAATGGGAAGATATTATTGGGATGGAATTAGTGCTGTACCTAGTATCAGTGCATTACCACAAGCCCACCGAAACGTCAATAAAATACCCTCATTGTTCCCTGATTACATAGCACTGTATGAATATTCCCATATTCAAAATATGCTATAGGGGTGCAATGCCTGGTGAGTTATCTGCTCAACAGGTGGCATTGTGTGTGTGTGTAAGTGTGAGAGTCCGAGTGTAGGGGGTGAGACAGTGAAGCACGGGAACGAGATGGCTTCAGAGATGGGGTCGTTTCGGGACATGAGTGAGCACCGTGCCTCATGTGAAGGCAAGATGGCAGGTGCTCGTTGTACTCTACGTGCTTCACAAGCCTCACTCCCTAGACTGGAACAAGACCTCACGGGCTTCACTGTTCTTTGTAAAGCGGTGAATGTTAAGGCTCTCAGCCTATGCCCGAGAGGAAGTAAGTTGGAATATAGAAAAAAAAAAAAACGTGATAGGCAATCGGCTAGCACGTTCTGGACCCCTTTAATATGTTTGACATCCAGGGAGTATTCCTGCAGCAACAAACTCCACCTGGTTAGTCGTTGGTTTTTATTTTGGAACCTATGCAAAAATTTTAAGGGGTGATGGTCAGTATACACAGTGATGGCACCAGAGGCAGATTGCACATAGACAGCAAAGTAATGAAGGGATAAAATTAATGCTAACAGCTCCTTCTCAATGACTGAATAGTTACGTTGAGCAGAATTTAATTTTTTACTAAAATAGCACATAGGATGCAATACTTCACAGTCGTCTTCCTGTAGCAACACTGCACCAACCCCGGTATTGCTCGCATCCACTGCTAGGGAAAAAGATCTGTTAATATCAGGAGCTCGGAGTACAGGATAATTAGATAAAATATATTTGGTAGCATTAAAGGCCTCCTCACATTCAGAGGACCACTCAAACTTCACATCCTTACGGAGAAGATCTGTCAGGGGAGCTGTCAACTTAGAAAAGTTTAAGATGAAATGCCTATAATAACCAATTATGCCTAGGTACCTTTGGATATGTTTCTTAGTGCTAGGAGTTGGGAATTCTAGAATAGACTCTACCTTTGCTTGAGGAGGTGCAACCTGCCCCTGACCTACCGTATATCCTTGATACTGGACCGTACTCTTTACAAAGGTGCATTTCGTAAGATTAACCACCAGATTGGCATCAGCAAGATTTAAGAACAGCAATCTAAGTTGGTAAAGATGCTCCTCCCATGACTATGAAAAGATAAGAATATCATCGATGTAGACAACGCATCCAGGTACCCCTTCAGTCACCAAATTCATGAGGCGCTGGAATGTAGCTGGAGCGTTTTTCAAGCCGTAGGGCATTACGTTACAGCAGAAGGCTTGATTATTGACTACAAAGCATGATATTTCCCTCGCTCTAGGGGTGAGAGCTACTTGCCAATATCCCTTCATTAAGTCAATCTTGCTGATATAGGTGGCTGTACCAATCTGGTCAATGCAGTCGTCAATCCGTGGCAGTGGGTAGGTATCGTTCTTTGTGACAGCATTAACTTGCCTGTAGTCCATACATAACCTATGGGTCCCGTCTGGCTTTGGCACAAGTATGACCGGACTACTCCACTGGCTTAAGGCCCTTGTGATCAGCTTGTTTGATAACATAAAGTCAAGCTTGACCTACAGTATACTCCTGCGTTGTGGCGAGACACGGTAGGGGGATAGTTTAATGGGAGTTGCATCCCCTACGTCTATGTCGTGCACAGCCAAAGAAGTGAGCCCTGGAGTATCACGGAACACACTGGGAGACTGAGATAAAACAGAGATTAGTTGGTTCGCTTGATCAGAGGGAAGATGACATAGTTTAGATGGTAATTCCCCCCACTGAGTTATACTGAAAGTTTGATAGGCTACATGAAAAGTCAAAGTCTGCATGGATACCTTCAGGCTCTGGAACAGTCTGTTGCGGGTCAGTACTTAGAGAACTGAAGACTTCGTCCGCACCAGGCTGTCCACAGGTCCTGACATTCACTGCCACAGTGGGAGAATCTGGAGGAGAGGAATCAGGGAACCTATGGTAGGGTTTCAACATATTTATATGGAATACTTGCGTGGGCTTTCTCCTGTCTGGGGTAGTTACTAGATAATCGGTAATGCTCACCCTCTGAATGATCTTATATGGGCCCCTGAACTTGGCAGATAAAGGTTTGCCAAAAAGGGGGAGCAGGGCCAAAACCTCATCACCGGGCTGAAACTCCCTCTCACGGGTTTTTCTGTCATACCAGTTCTTCATGGAGCTTTTAGCCACTGTCAAGTTTTGAGCGGCAAACTCACATCAGGATCTCAGCCGGGTTTTGAAATCTGAAACATACTTGAGAAGGTTTTGGTTCCCCTCCTGGCCAACTAGGGTATCCTGCAATAGTTGCAAAGGACCTCTTACCTGGTGACCGAAAACTAGCTCATTAGGGGGAGAACCCAGGGATTCCGTTGGAACCTCACGAGTAGCAAATAAAAGAAAAGGTACCCCCTTATCCCACTCAACTCCGGTCTCTGTACAATATTTACGCAACATTCCTTTTAATGTCTGATGATACCGTTTGAGAACCCCTTGACTCTCTGGGTGGTAGGTGCTCGACTTAACATGCTCGATACCCAACTCCTTCAGGGACTGCTGAAAAATGTTAGAGGTAAAATTAGTTCCTTGATCACTTTGCACCTCATGGGGGAAACCCATTCTGGTGAAGAATTTGAGCAGTTCCTTGATGACAGTTGGAGCAGAGGTAGTCCTTAAGGGTATAGCCTCTGGGTAGCGAGTTGCCATGTCCATAATAGTTAATAAATAAATGTTACCTTGGGAAGTCTTAGGCAATGGGCCTACAATGTCCACTACCACCCGAGTAAAAGGATTCTCGAAGACGGGCAAGGGCACCAGAGGATGTACAGGCACCTTCTGATTGGGTTTTCCTGTCATCTGGCAAGTGTGACACACTCTTCAAAAGTCCACTACATCTGCACGCATTTCTGGCCAGTGAAAGTGGGCTCTGATTCTGTCTAGAGTGTTTCTCACACCTGGTGTCCTGCCAATGGTATACAATGTGCCATTTCCAAGATATCTCTACGACAAGGTTTGGGGACTACTACTTGATGGACGTCCCAGGCCCCGTCATCGATTGGTCTGTGAGGCTGTCTCCATCTACGCCACAATACTCCTCCTTTGAGGTAGAAACATTCACCACCCCCCTTCTCACATTCCTCTTCACTCACGGCCCTGGCAGCTAACTCCTTGCATTCACTATCATCTCTCTGTAGCTCTACCAGGCCACTAGGACAATTTGGAGGGGTTTCATGGTCATCGTTAGGGTCAAGATGAGCCATAAAGGTGTCAGATAAATCCACCTCAGTCACATCATCAGGCACAGTTGGAGCGTCATTCACACTCTCATCATCCCTTTCATCAAATCTTACATTCGGTACATTTCTGTCTGAGGGAACTGCTACTTGAGACATTGAACGTGTGACAGCACACACAGGCAAAACTGTTGGCATCTCCTTTTCGAGCTCACCGGTTAGTGGCTCGTTAACCTAAGAAGTGCGCATGGGGGGTATGAGACACCTCTGCCTGTGCGCATGTATTTGAGCTGTTTCCATCACTAAAATATTTATTTTACCATAAATAGCATTAATACTTCTCCATATGCGCCTATTATATGTTGATTATAAAGGTATTAACCTGTTACAACAATAAAACAAGTGGAAACAGCGTTTGGATGGTCAAAATCGGCAATACAGGCCGGGAGTTATATAATGTATGGCTCAGGCAACCTCCTTTCCCGCCACTTTTCTCCAAGTCTGGAGAGACACTGTCGATCGATACTCTCTCTCTCTCTCTTGCACTCGCTTGCTAACAGTGATGACAATGCCCTGCTTGCAACTCGCTAATGTTAGCACGAAAATATACCACAGAATAAGGGAATAACAGGGAAAATAGGTGATAACTGAAGGAGGGGAGGAAAGTGGGGAAGGAGGGGAGGTAGAGGAGTGATATTTTGCATGGCCCAGGGGCAAAAAAAAAAAAAATAATAATACAAAAAAAAAAAAAAAATAAAAAAAAAATTGGTGTTTTAAATTGATTTTTTTCCCGCTGACTCTTAAGAGTCTTCCCGCAGTCCGCTGGTGGAACTCTTAAGAGTCTTCCCGCAGTTCCCGGGTTAACAGGGGAAAGTGACAAAATGGGGTTTGGTCGGACCTTCTCATTTTTTTTTTTTTTTCATCATTCCCCAAAAGGAGTGTTACCCCGGGCACAGGGATATCTTGGGACCTACACAAAGCTATGGTGGCCTCACCCTGTAGTAACTCACATTCAATTTCGCCTTTTACCAAGTATGCATAAAATTGGCCTCCAGCACCTCTCATTACAACTGGTTCGCCAGGTGGGCACTCAGTGTAAGGATTCACCATGAGGGTGCTAGTAGAACCTGTGTCTCTCAGAATTTGTACCTCATGCATACAACCATTTAATCTCACGTTGCCAGATGAAATAAAGGGACGGTAACTGTCCTGCACTGATGGTGAAATTATTATTGGCTTAACCCTAGTGGGTTGCACCACGCATGCTACTACACCCCTGTCTAGATGGTTTACGTTAGCTGCTAGGTACTCCTTCTGTCGGGAGTCCTGCATTAAAGGAACTTTTGGTGCTAGGTACTCCTTCTGTCGGGAGTCCTGCATTAACACCTTAAGAGCGGCCTAGGCGGTATATAATATGTAGCCACCAGCGGGGTGTTTTTACCCAAAATAGGGCTGTTTACGTGATCATTTTCATGCCTAAATAAGACCCAGAGCATAAAACAAGTATCTATCCCTGAAAGGGCATAAACAGAGCTTTCCAATGACACCACAACGATCCTTGTATGACGGCTAGTTTTCTTGCAACAACCGCGCAACACGAGTGCAAAAAACATGTAATTCGGTACTTTCCCCATACATTTCACTATGTAGCGAGTGTGAGAGGGTGGAGGAGGGTGGGATTCATGTCAGTTGGTCCGCCGCGGTGGTCTGGAGCAGTCATACGCTCGCTACTCTCCTGCCACCACTTGTCTCTCTCTCAGCAACATTACGTGCTGAAATTGCCACACGACCTATGTTGCGCGCCGCCAATAAGGGGTTAAAGGCACATATGGAGTTTGAGATACGGCGGCAACTGTCTGCCCCGATCTCTCAGTTCTCTCCTTGGCCCAGCACTGATAAGCTAGGTGGCCTCTCTTGCCACAAAAAGTACATACTTTAGGGGATACGGGAACGTTCCCTCTTTGAGCATTACTAATACTTTGGGCCCCACCTCTGTTACCATTGCCCTGAGTCGCATTTTTAGTTGGGGGAACAATTCTATTTTGGCTAGCTGGGGAAGACGTTACAGGCTTGTGACTGGGTCTGTCAGATTTGTGATTGGGATACTTAAAATTAAAACTAGAATTATCGTAGGGCTTCTTTCCACGAAATTTGTTGTTGAGCACGTATGTGTCAGCCATGTCAGCGGCGTCGGCAAGACAATCTACCTTTTTCCCCTTAAATGATAGGCTACAGAAGAATCAATTTTCCATAGGAAATTTTCTAACAGGACCAAATCCTTCAGATCGTTGTAGCTTGTGACTTTCTTACTCTTGACCCAATGATTGAAAGTTTTAGTCATGGTCCTGGCAAATACCTTATGGGTTTCTTCTACTTTCTTCTGGTTTTTACGGAAAGATTGCCTGTAAGCCTCAGGCTGCAATTGATAGGTTTTTAGGATAGCTTCTTTGAGATTGTCATAATCCTGCCTAACCTCTGCTACTTCTGACAAATATGTGGCTCGAGCCTGCCCTGTCAAAACGGTTTGTAACATAAAAGGCCATTGATCTCTTGTCCACCTCATACCTCCAGCAACTTCCTCAAACAAAACAAAGAAATCCTGCACATTATCCTCAGTGAAAGGTGGAATGACACTGGTCATAGTTAATCCCAGAGGGGGAGCAATTAAGGGAGCATTAGTGTTGACATTTAGTTGAGCCGTACGATATTGACATTGATATTGTTCGGTCATTGCTCTGGCTTGTTCGGCATTTGCTTTGGCTTGTTCGGTCGTGGATTTTATTCTGGCTAGTTCTAGTTCGAATAATTGATCAACGGTAAAACCAGGTGGCAATTGTACATCAAGTTGGCTAGGTTCACTCGGGATCCCACCAACTGCTCCGTCTCCCTCCCCGCCTTCTACAGGGAAGAGGTGGGTTTTTATGGTCTGAGCCACCTCTACTTTAGACATGCTTGAGACAGTTAACTGGAGATGTGAGGCAAGCACTTTCAGTTCGGATTTAGACAGACTGTCAATATCAGGGGCTGTGGGGTCTGCTTCTATGAAAACTCGAGCATCTTCGTCATTAATTAGATGAGGCATGATTAATATTTGATTTTTAAGTAGTGAAACGGTAATGAAACTGAGTGAAACTGTATGAAACGAATCCTGGCGAGGTCGCCACTCTTCTGTTACGTATCTTGATCCTCAAGTGGTTAACTTGATGAATCTAGATAGCACAGAGATATATATTAAGGTATCAGTCAGCTGAAGGCAAAACAAAAGTAAAATCTAATAAAATTATTTCCTGTTGTTGCTTCCTTTCCTTTTGCATCTTAGGACTTGGTTTCCTTTATTGACTGATACTCTTTAATTATGAAAAATACTGACACAAATTAAAGTCATGTAGTATTTATAAATAATTATTATTTAGCCGAAGCTTAGTAGGCTATGGTTATGAACCGAATAAGATATATCTAAAGAAGGACTATTAATTCTATAAAAAGTCTTGAAAGATAAATATTAAAGTATTAAAGTAAGAATATTTCTGTCTCTTACCCTTTTTTAAATGAATAAATAGTATTCTTATATGTCCTTTTATTTATATTTAATGTAGTTATTATTCTTGGTTCTTGTCTTACGTTAATAGTATTAT
This sequence comes from Paralithodes platypus, assembly GCA_032716605.1. Taxonomy (NCBI): domain Eukaryota; kingdom Metazoa; phylum Arthropoda; class Malacostraca; order Decapoda; family Lithodidae; genus Paralithodes; species Paralithodes platypus. The sequence continues at coordinate 10,702,446 of CM064480.1, read as the reverse complement.
ATTATTATTATCATCAGGATTAATATCAAAGTCACATAAAAAGTTAGATATATATTTAATAATTAGTTAAATGTATTTCTTAACCACGTAACATTGAGGTTTGATTATGAGTAAATTAAGTTACAGGATCGCTTCATAGATTCGATTCAGGTCTCACTCAAATAATATGAAAAGCAAAAATAATATTTTGAAGCTAAAAGAATTTTCTTCAGCTTAGGAAATCACTAGAAGTAACATTAAAACAGCCATGTTAGTCTAAGGCGATATTACTAATATGAGACAATAGTATCACCGTTCTTGTTCTTACCAGCAATGTAAGCTTAATTAAAAGAAAATTAAAGAACTCGCAAGTATTAATATAAAACAGTAGTATTACTTTTATCATAACCCAATTACTTAAAGAGTTGCTTTAGTCCATAAGTTAGTCAACTAAAATAGTTAAGTACATAATAGTAGCGTTAACGTTAATTCCCAATCACATATCTCACTAACCAACATAACGTAAGTGTTTACACCGAACACACTTAACACACACTTATATAATCTGACTGACAGTCACAATCCCATTATAATACTTCACCCCATCTTCCTCCAGCTGCAAGTTCACCTTCCCAACTCCAAATGAGACTGATTTGAATGCCCACTACTCGGGTCTTATATACTAAACAATGATGGTGTAGGAACGAATCAGGAGGCGGGTGATGGTGCGTGCCCCAATCACAGCTCCTCGAGTTGCGTAAGAGGTGCGTGGTCCAATGGAGATTCTTGGCGTTGAATCATCGTCATAGCGTCGGGTCATCGAAGTAGTTTGCAGGGTCCCCTATGACGCACGCAGGTGTGAAGGCTTGTTTGCTGGTATGCAGACGAGCTGGTTTCCCACTCGCTGGTTCGCTCGCTGGTCTGCTTCGCCGCCTGGGTAATTTGGCACTCCTTCAACTCTTAATTCTAACTCTTAAATAAACATACAGGGCTCCGTATGTCAGAATATATATATGTTTCTAATCTCTCAGTGGGGTTCGAACCACCGACCGTCAGGACGATAGCCGACGCTTTAATCAACTACACCACGGCAGTCTAAAAGACACTCAACCCTCTATCCTATTTATGTTAAGGAGAAGGGAAACCCACTAGCGGAATATATTTCAATTCATACCTAGTCGTAGGATCCATATTCCAGAATACCATACAAGGATTTCTGAGTGTCCCGACGCAACTCAGGCCGAAATTGATTTAATTTACTTCTAACCCACCAAGGATGAGAGTTACAAATATTGAGTATATTATCACAAATACACGTGAGCCACTAAATGTTTCTAATCTCTCAGTGGGGTTCGAACCGCCGACCGTCTGGACGATAGCCGACGCTTTAATCAACTACACCACGGCAGTCTAAAAGACACTCAACCCTCGATCCTATTTATGTTAAGGAGAAGGGAAACCCACTAGGCGAATATATTTCAATTCATACCTATTCGTAGGATCCATATTCCAGAATACCATACAAGGATTTCTGAGTGTCCCGACGCAACTCGGGTCGAAATTGATTTAATTTAATTCTAACCACCAAGCATGAATATTGAGTATAATATCACAAATATATTTGCCTAGTGGGTTTCCCTTCTCCTTAACATAAATAGGATAGAGGGTTGAGTGTCTTTTAGACTGCCGTGGTGTAGTTGACTAAAGCGTCGGCTATCGTCCTGGCGGTCGGCGGTTCGAACCCCACTGAGAGATTAGAAACATTTAGTGGCTCACATGTATTTGTGATATATACTCAATATACAGTATATGTATATATATATATATATATATATATATATACTTTTTTTTGTTGGTGGTTTGTTTTTTGTTTTTATTTTTTTGTTTTATTTCTATTTTTGTTTGTATATTTTTTTCTGTTTATATATTTATTTGTATTTTTGTATATTTTGTTTTTATTTTGTATTTTATTTTATTTTTTGTTTTATTTCGTTTTCTGTATTATTTACTTATTTATATATTTATTTATATTATTTTATTTATTTATGAATTTGTTTTTGTTTATTTACTTATTTATTGATATTTATATTCTATTTTGGTTTAGTTTTGTTTTGATTTGATTTGATTTGTTATATTGATTTATAAAATGTATTTATTTATTTATTATTCATTCATTCACCTTCTTCATTCATTCATTCATTTACCTGCTTTATTCACCTTCATTCATTAATTCACTTACCTTCTATATTCACCTGCATTCACCCACCTTCATTTATCACTTCATCATCAAAATGGATATAGGCCTCCAGGGGAAACCACTATAATATAATAACGCATCTAGTGCAGTACCTCCTTGGGTGATATGGATAACTGCACTAGGTACCAAATTATTTACTAATTCTAGTATTCTGTGACTAAACACACAAGTGCATAATTATATTATCAAGGACTACGTGGCATAATATTCAAGGACACTAGTGTGACGTTATGAGAAACAATTTATTAGGGAAAATAGGCACCAATAGATTCGCCATATTTTTCTCCATACAGTCCGCATGGAAGATTTTCGTTATCAACAAATTTAAAAATACCCACTTCACAGACAAATACACCAAAAATCTAAGTCAAAGCGGGGGTGTGGGGGCGGCAGCCCCCACCTATAATACTAGGTTAGGTTAGGTAAGGTTGTTAGGTTAGGCTAATATCCTTTCAAAGGGGTATAGGGTAGTAAACACTAGGATAGCCTATACCCGGTCAGAGGTAAGAAGAAGAAGAAGAGTCCTGCAGTAGTCTCCTTGAATGCTACCCTACGTGGAACAAAAACTATAAAAATTGAGATACAAGTGAAGTGACATTTCCGCCAAAAAAAATGACTGCGCAATTTATTCAGTTTAGCAAAGGCATGTGCATTATAGACATGAAATTTACCACATTCACGACTAACAGGTGTTCTATGAACATTATACAAATATTGACAATTAAATTTGTATAAAGATGTTGTATATTGGCCTTGGCCTTGTGGCAAAAATTTACAACTGTATAAACATTCTCATTTATTTATACAGCAATAACAATGCATGGAAACAATTGCGCATAGCTCGCGAACCAATTATGTTGTAGTATTGTGGTTTTCAAAGTTAGAAAGAGCATAATTTTCCAACTCCGGTGATATATACAGTTATAAACGAATCCGAGCAAATACCACAACGCTGAGGTGGGGAACTGCTCGGACCACAGCTTTTGGAAGTGGAGCGGCGACGTATGAAAAGTAAATATTCAAATTTTTACCTGTTTATTTCCAATATTCCTAGAGCAAAATGTATTTGTCATAGGATTTTTTTTTTTTTTTATTCTCTTCCTCATTATCTTGGCTATTCATACAGACTAAATTAAAAACTATAGACCTTATAACCAAGAAATAAATTGAATATTTTATAAACCATATCATCCAAAATACTATTTTTATTCAGGGGGGGGTCACTGCTTGAGAACTATTGAAGATAGACAATTTCTTATTTCAGATTTGGAACGAGCAGAAAATACTTTTATGTGAGCATATCAAAGGAAATGGTCATCACTCAAAATTCCGAGATAGGACGCTAGGAACACATTTACTCGGAAAATAAGTTTATTCCGGATTCGCTTAAACTATCATATTTAAATTTATTTCGATTTTTTTGTTTCTTTTATTATGTAGTATAATAATTCCTCCTTCCCTTCACATACGATACATTACAATAAACACCATTCTGGTGGCTGAGAATAGAGCAATACGGTAGGCTTCAAAAATGCTCCTGGGCCAAATTCGCCACCCAGAGACCATGCAGGCTGTCTGCCATAACTTACTGTAACTTAATCTGTCTCAAGGGGTTAAGTTCCCGTCCGACAACCGGGAAGTCACTAATACAAAATAGCGTAGTGTGTCTCTAAGTTTGAAGTCCCTTCCTTGTTACCAATTATTTTGCCTTCAGGAAGACACTAAACATAGATACTATTCTTAACTCTCTCCTATTGAATAGCATTCAGTTACGATTGAACACTTTAGCACTAATATAATTAATAGATATTCAACAACAGAAGTTCACTGTAAATAACATCTATTGTGAACATATCGTACTCTAGTGACCCTCGACTAAATTGTATTTATTGTTCCCCGTGATCGTAATAGCAAGAGTTGGGCTAAAAAGAAAACGAACTTCAGGGGAACATTTCATGAATCAGACCCAATAACAAATTCGTAATTATGACTTTGGAATTATGAACTCTAAGTAAGTTGATGTGGTGCCTATGTAGTTAGATGCTGAAATCTAGAAATTATGCCAAAATATAGAAGTGTAGAGAAAGATGACAATACAAATTCTGGCGTGATATATTCTCAAGGGTCGAACTGTGATCTAAGGAACACGTCACCCCTGCCCAGATCACCGAGGTCTTTGTTTTGAAGCCCCAGTTACAGACATTTACAATGACTACTTACGTTAGAATAATGACAGGAATGGTAATAATGACCAGGGTTATTAGTGAGTATTGTACATTATTCATTATTACAAGTCTAGAAATTGTGACCAATAGCTTCTTGTATCTCAAAGAATAGCCTGGAGCAAAAAGGCCGTAGCTGTCCACACCTATTTACTGTCTATGGCCAAATGGTAGAAGCATCAGTCCCATTGGTCATATCCTTTTGAAGCTATAAATCAAAATGAGCTTCAAAATGTATAGACTCTTTATAATAAACAAACCTTATACCCTGTTCCAATTTGGTAGCCAGGGAATCACGAACCATAACCTCTGTGACCTATAAAGGGCTAGAGTAGATCAGTAATGTTTGTTTTCCAGTTTGTACAATTAGAATGACACCCCTCTTTTATGTTGTCCAGTAATCTCATAGACCTCGTAAATAATCTGAGAGAGTTACAGATAGTTACATATATACACAGACTGCACTGACCTTCCGGTCCCTACTAGGCAGTCCGGACTTAATGGTAACATTGAATTTGCTACACAGTCAAATGTAAAAATGTGACCTGACAGATATCTATATATATATATATATTGTTACGTATCTTGATCCTCAAGTGGTTAACTTGATGAATCTAGATAGCACAGAGATATATATTAAGGTATCAGTCAGCTGAAGGCAAAACAAAAGTAAAATCTAATAAAATAATTTCCTGTTGTTGCTTCCTTTCCTTTTGGATCTTAGGACTTAGTATCCTTTATTGACTGATACACTTTAATTATGAAAAATACTGAAACTAATTAAAGTCATGTAGTATTTATAAAGAATTATTATTTAACCGAAGCTTAGTAGGCTATGGTTATGAACCGAATAAGTTATAGCTAAAGAAGGACTATTAATTTATAAAAAGTCTTGAAAGATAAATATTAAAGTAAGAATATTTCTGTCTCTTACCCTTTTTGAAATGAATAGATAGTTTTTATATGTCCTTTTATTTATATTTAATGTAATTATTCTTGGTTCTTGTCTTACGTTAATAGTATTATATTATTATTATCATCAGGATTTATATCAAAGTCACATAAAAAGTTAGATATATATTAATAATTAGTTAAATGTATTTCTTAACCACGTAACATTGAGGTTTGATTATGAGTAAATTAAGTTACAGGATCCTTCATAGATTCGATTCAGGTCTCACTCAAATAATATGAAAAGCAAAAATAATATTTTGAAGCTAAAAGAATTTTCTTCAGCTTAGGAAATCACTAGAAGTAATATTAACACAGCCATGTTAGTCTAAGGCGATATTACTAATACGAGACAATAGCATCACCGTACTAAGCACCGTTAAGCAATGTAAGCTTAATTCAAAGAAAATGAAAGAACTCGTAAGTATTAATATAAAACAATAGTATTACTTTCATCATAACCCAATTACTTAAAGAGTTGCTTTAGTCCACATGTTAGTCAACTAAAATAGTTAAGCACATAATAGTAGCGTTAACGTTAATTCCCAAACAAATATATAATAGTAGCGTTCACGTTAATTCCCAATCACATATCTCACTAACCAACATAACGTAAGTGTTTACACCGAACACACTTAACACACATTTATATAATCTGACTGACAGTCACAATCCCATTATAATACTTCACCCCGTCTTCCTCCAGCTGCAAGTTCACCTTCCCCAACTCCAAATGAGACTGATTTGAATGCCCACAACTCGGGTCTTATATACCAAACAATGATAGTGTAGGAACGAATCAGGAGGCGGTTGGTGCCTGCTCCAATCATAGCTCCTCGAGTCGCATAACAGGTGCCTGGTCCACTCACAGCTCCTGGCGTCGATCAAACGTCATAGCGTCGGTCATCAAGTAGTTTGCAGGGTCCCCTATGACGCACGCAGGTGTGAAGGCTAGTTTGCTGGTATGGGGGCGAGCTGGTTTACCCACTCGCTCGTTCGCTCGCTAGTCTGCTTCACCGTTTGGGTAGTTTGGCTCCTTCAACTCTAATTCTAACTCTTAAATTAACATACAGGGCTCCGTATGTCAGAATATATATATATGAGAGAGAGAGAGAGAGAGAGAGAGAGAGAGAGAGAGAGAGAGAGAGACACTAAATAACAGTGGTGAAAAGGAGATCAAAAGGGTGACTGCTTGAAATCAGAGCCTAAACAGAAGAAACATAGAAACATAAAAATACTCAAACCCAACACCGCCGAACACACTTTATGAAACACATTTTCCCAGGAAACACTCCAATCATGAACAATGTGTGACTGCCCTTTTTGATCTAAGGGAGTGAATTCAAGAGGGAGGTACCTCGAAGTATACATTAACTATAATAAACATACATTTGCAAAGTTAAGGGGTGACTATCAAATCATGGGTGCTGACAGGTGCCCTAGGACCAGAAAGATATATGCGAAGAGGAAACGAATTCAACGCAAATCCATCTAAACATTTACAGTAAATGCGTCTATAAAACAACGCATTGGATGTAATATTTCTTCGTAGACTTAAGGGGGACATTCATCCTTCACACACACATTATTTCTCTGTCATATGGAACTAATGGAGCTGACCTCAAACTGTATGAACAGTTATTGCAAATAACTAATAACTTTGCTATATTTGATATACGTTATGAATGGTTTAATTATTCTCCGAACTCGAAGAACGGATCAATTGAACATTATGTTAGTAATGTACTGTACATAAAGGAAATTAAAAATACCTTTAAAATGTACCTGTCAGTAGATATCCAAATATAATTACAGTTAGCATAAACAAATACGTTACAAGTAAGTAGAGACATAGCGCATGAGGGCATTAGGGTAGGCAGAAAACGAGGGCATCCTGGTGAAGAACTGGCACACGGAGAGTAATATGACCAGAGAAGGAGAGACAAGAGAATACCAGACCAATGTGAGAGTGGTGGTGGAGTAGTGAAGCTGCTCCACCACTACCATTGATGATCACTACCTTCCTCCCCACTCACAACACCAGTCATTACGGTCCCAGTTCATTGCGGCCGCGGTAATATATTTTCTGCTCGATTCCTCTAGTTGTTAAACTGTTTTACCTTATTTTGTTGTATAAATAGCGACTTTGGGTTGGTTTTTATAATAGACTACCCCCACTGACCTATGTACATTTACGATTCAGTAATAGAGATCTACAATATTATGTCTACAGGTAGCGTCTTTGGGTTGTTTTATATATTAGTCTACCCTAACTGGGCTTTATTATATTTAAGATTGAATAGTAGATTTATTGTACGAACACACAGAATCATGCTTGATAATCGTTGGGAGAAGAGATTTGTTAAAAGCTCATGGACATCAGATGTTATCCCTGATTTCCTCTCATAACGCAATTGCTTACAATATGATGAGTAAATACATACCAGAGAGGTACCTTATTTTCAATAGTTACCTCAGCCAAATTAGGAGAATAATGTAATGCAAGGTATGGTTTCATCGATAGTGTTATGCAATATAATGATCAAAACAAATGAAATAAATCATTAGTTATTGATGTAAACGTTGGTATCTTGGGCATATGCATTAATTTTAGATTAAATTTCATAGTACCATATTTTTGGCGAATAATATTAAAATTGAATCATTAATATTGATCTATTCATGACGTCATCTTGATGTTGCCATATATATCACATTGCTATGAATGTTTGTATTAGATAATAAAGCGATAGTCAGTTTTAAGATGTACGTATGTATTTTACATATTATATCCGCTGCCGAGATGACTGCTAAATATAATGGATTTTTAGTGAGATTTTGTTAACGTAAATAGTGTGAATTATAAGGTCACATTATGCCATTATTACTAGTATTCTTAATAGTTGTTTTCGTAATATTATAATTATTATTTGTAGTATTAAATAATTAATATTATTATTATTATTATTATTATTAATATTATTATAATCATTATTAGTAGTAATAATAATATTATTATTATTAGTAGTAGTAATAGTAGTAGTAGTGTTTAAAATAGCACTTACCCTCTATCTAAATGTGTTTATATTATACGGTGATGGAAAGTTGTTCCTCATAACATCAAATAACATGGAAATTCCAATTATAGTTAACACTAGCCGAACCTTATAAAGATACTTATTTTGTTTAGGTACAACTAAATATATTTAGAAAATATAATTATGTAAACAATTATTATACCGCTTTTTGTTGGATGCATATTTACAGCACAACACTGACCTAGTTCATTATATGATTATTTGAATAATTAGTTTATTTTCAGCGTAACAGTATTATTTACTATTCTGAACAGTCAAGTTTTTATTAATAAATCTCTACATCTTGCATATTGGATAATGGTGAAAAACATGTAACTTTAATAATATTGTATTTCTTGACACATTAGTGCATATATTGTATAGAAAAGGAAATTCATAATTGTATATGAAATCGATGAAAACATTTATGTATTATCTCTCTCTCACTCTCAGCCGCAGGTCTCACACAGTGACAGGTGGGGATCTATGGGATACAGACACTGTCAGTCAATCACCAAGGCCACTGTCGGAAAGGATTCTGGTAATACACTGCTACACGTTCTCACATTATTGTCTAAAATACTGTATTTAGGTTACATTATCTACTCTTCTGTTTGGGTGTCACATACACAAGCACATATATAGTAGAGCTACAAGACACTACTGTATTATTTAAACTTGTTCAATTTACAGCATAGCTTGAATGATGTCCCTGCATAAAATAGACCAAACAACACTTTTTGTGTTCAGATCTGAGCACATTAGTTCCAAATATATCAGCATATATATAATTTTAAATGACGCATGAGTTTGATATTCAGTTCTTCCAGGAAACCATTCTGTGACACAAGCTTAACCGCAATGTAAATGTACTTATGAAATTTGAATGCCGATTAAGTTTTACAAATTACTTTTTAACAATTGACTACATTAGCTTCATTACATTCATGTTGTATACACACAATCCTACAGTCCAGTAAACTGTAAATGATGGTCAATGCAAACAAGTTAAAATATATTTAGGATAATTGTATTATAGTGCTGCACAGTCCAAACATACACAATTCACGTAGATAAATATCTTCCTTGACTTTTCGAATAACTGTGTTTGTGTCCGGATGATATATTAGTATTTTTCCATGGGTTGAACATTTGAACAAGTTCTATCTATCTATCTATTGCCGGACGCCTTACTCCCCTTACGAGGGTGGCCATACACAGAATGCCCCCAAGCGGACCTATTCCCTGTGAGAGGGACAACCCGAGCCAGTTTAGTGAAGGACTTACAGGATTGACCACTCAATTTAGGATCCGTCCGACTCAGAGGCCCTCTGTGTATCTTGTTAACAAGTTAAGCCCTTTAATTACTCTCGGGCATTACATAAGAGTTCCCAGTGCTATTGAATCTCCTCGAACGGGGAGAAAAATGGCGTTAAATAAATGACCCAAGATTATTATGATTTTTGTTGCTTGCTGTTCTTTGTAATATTTTGTAATGGGACCAGTACGATATAATACTTGTGAAGAAGGAGCACAAAGAACCAATGAGTGTGTCAACAGTGGAGGATGATGGAACTATTAACCTGGCAGCTGGGACGTTACTCTTGGAATGTTACATTGGGCTACTGCGACGTTACTTCCGGTATCTTACACTACAAAAATGATGTACCAGTACTGGGGAAATGGATGCAGTATATGATTAGATGGCAAGTCTCCATACCACCACCTCCACTCCTCCCCTTCCATGTGTTTCATTCCCTCCCTACCCATCCTCCCCCCTTTTCTCTCTCAACTTCCCCCTCCTCCATTTGTATATGTTTATCCCCTGCTCCCTCTACATCCTTCCTACACCTTCTAATACCTCCCCCCCCCCATTTCAATTCCCCTCCTTTATCCCACCACTACCACCCCTCCCTCATCCACCCATCCATACACTGAGAAGAGCATGTCAGGGTAGCGAGAGCTGGGAGGAGAGTGGAAGTATGCCGCTCCGCAGCCCATATCTCCATCACACTGCCGTTACAATAAATGAGTGTTACACTGGATACTTGCTCTGTACACTTATTTTCTGGTTCTTCAATCCTCACATGTTCCTTATACCAAGAAATATGCACATATGGTGCAATAATATTGCTATATGAAAATATAAATAATAATAAGAACAATAATAATCAGTTTATTTCAAGCATGGTATATGGTAGATATATAGAATTTGTTCCGAATTGAAGCTAAATCTTTCTCACTGGTGGTACTGTAATAAAAGAACATCACGCACCTGCACGGTTGATTAGTTCACAGAATCCACATGCATGATATTCATTTTCCTATTTGTATAGTTGATATTGCCAGAAACCATAAAAATATTTAAAAATCCATGTTGTATCTACCAGATGATCTTGCACTTGAGTAATTGTAGGATTTTGAATGGGCTCATTAACTCTCTTACGTCCAGTTAAGTATCTTGGAAACTTATTGCCACTACTGTTCACTCTCCTATACCATTTGCGCTACTGCGAGATGATACATGTATGTTTTTAATCCACAAAAATCTCTCTACATGCCATGTATTAATATACATACAAACATAGAGCCAAACCCATCCTATTATATAAACGGAAATATAACCCCATAAGATATAACCCTATAAGAAAAAATTATCACATTGAAAATGGCAATATAACAAATATTACTTACTGATATTCCATGTTTACACGGTCATAATTTCGTTATAATTATGCAATGCAATACAAAGATATTTTATATGAAAGAAGAGGTGTTTTCTATGTTCATTCCAAATAATGTAATCATAATATATTTATCAACAATAGCTGATTTGATATGATTATTTTCCGAATTGGTCCATAGCGGGTACAAATTATGTATGCAGAAAGAAAACATTCACTCTATGTTGATTTTCAGCAAAATGCATTTCATTTAGTGCAATCTATAACATTTCCGTTGAAAGAAGAAAGCCCAAACTACTACATTACAGCATCACAACCCACAAATAAATAATATATCATGGAGTCTACTGTAACTGACTAAAAAGTATTATTATGCAACAGCAGTTGTATCGAGTACATGATTAGATTGATATCCAAAATTCGGAAATGGATATTAATCGTGATCGTGTATTCAACCTTTAACTGTGATTTAGATGCTTATGTTCTGGGTGTGGTGTTCCTAGTTCGAATCCCGGGAGGATCATATGTTTTCATTAGTTTATTCAAGTGCATTTGGGTTTGTAATTGATGATTAATGTTAAGAACGGGGTGTTACTTAACCCGAGGATTGCGAGGAGACTCTTAAGAGGTTTTACTGGGCGAAGACGACGGGACTCTTAAGATCCAAGGCCTAACAAAAACCTTTTAAAAGACCCCAGTGGCACTCAAAACAAAGGAATATGTGATTAAGTGAGGTAATTCCCCTCCATACCCCGTATCACTCCTCCACATGTGTCAACCCTCCCACCTTCAATTATCACCTATATTTCCTCTTATTCCCATATTTATCATCAGTGTATTTACCACACCAATATCTCTCACCTGGTTTCAAGGTCATCAGGGACACATAGGGAGAGCATGGGAAGAGAAAGACAGCAAGACAGAAAGATCAGCCTGCCTTCAGGCCTCGAACAGGGAGGGTGTATGTCTTGTGCGCCTCTCACCTCATGACTGGAGGGTCGGCAATAATTTGTCTTTTTCACCCCCCAAATACTATTCCCACTTGTTTTATTGCTGTTACATGTTAATATCTTCATACTAAACGTAAAATAGGCGCATATGAATAAGTAGTAACGATATTTATCATATAATGACGATTTTAGGCGGGGATGAAGAAAAATATGCTCGTTTGGTGACCATTTTAAAAAACAATGACGCGGCGTTCTTGGGTTAATATCTCCAAATATTCAGTGGCAACATAGACTTTGTATATACAACATTACTAGTATTTTTCACGCGCTTTCCAAAAATTAAAACGGAAATTATCTATCGTCAATAGTATTTTCTTCTATGAACATAATGGCAGAAGGTATACGGCCACCGACTTCGGACTTGGAGCTGTGTCCAGTAGCGTTCATTATTGTGATATTTTTTCTGGGAAGGTGTAATAGAGATATAAATATTGGTGGTGCATATAGATTGTGGTATGAAGATGAGTATAGAAAAAAAAGTCCCTACTCTTAATATTGTATTGTATATGAATATTTATCAATGGGCATTCATTTGTTGGCTGACCACCCCCAAAAAAAAAAAAAAAAAAAAATTCTTCTTCAAATCCTTAGCTAACACTATATAGTAATAGTAAGAATAATCTATTCAAAGACATACCACCCTGTCATATAGTCTATTAGATTCACTTACTCGTAGTCCAGCCGATCAATCTGCAATCTTTAAATGGATTGAGAAAGACATTTCTGCTTCACTGACGAACATAGACTGAGACACTTTTGCTCTTTCTTCCTCTCGGGACTGGAGAGTTGGCTGAGAGCAGTGTTGCCAAAATGTTTGCCATTGTGACATATCTGAAAGTTTTCTCTGCCAGAATTTGACTCAAATCACATATCGGGTATATTTATACCGAATTCTTGAAGTCATTGGTGCATTTAGGAACACCCGTCATGCATTGGAGCTTTAAAGGGTTAAGCAAACGTGCCTCACATCAAGCCATTTATCACATATAATTTGAACACATTGTTCGCATCTTTGAACGTGCCTACAAATGTAGTTGGAAAACATTTGACATCGAGCCATGCAGACATTCTTATATTACCAATTATGTTTTAATCTTGAAACTGACTATGTAGCAGTAGATGGTAATGAGGTCCCAACATACTTTTAATCTGCCAGGTTTTAAAAATGAGATCTGCAAGTTTGTCAAAGTCGTTTTGGAGTGGACAAATTTGGGAAGGGCTTTGAGCTGCAAATCACCAGATATTTGATGGTTACAAACGATTGCAAAGGACAGATCTTAATAAAATATCTAAACAAAAAACGAATTCTTGTTATATTCACTGGATAAGGACTGGGAAAGGATAGATTGCCACAACAATCAATTTGAAAGGATGTGGAAGTATGTTGATTTGGTTTGAGTTAGCTAAGTGGCGTACTGTAATATGGATAGGCAGCCAGAACACAACGTAAAGTGTTGAAAATGGCGCTTTTGTAAACCAATGTGGCATGCCTCTATGCTTCTCTCTATAACAGATTGTGGCTCAGTGAAGGGTCTGTAAGTGCCAATACCAAAGTAAAATATAGGACAATATCGGTGGGGATGACGTCGTTGTGTTAAAGAAGCCGTTGTGGAGAAGGGCCGACCGAATGTTAATGACATTGGAAAGAGGCTTGTTTGAGATAATGGCGAGGAGTTATTTAGCATATAAACTTGAAAACAATGTAACTATATCAGAATACAGTAACCTGGAATTGTAACATTACACCCTTATTAACTTCATTCAATGCAATGACGTCATGTTATTTTATTTATCTATATAAAGAAAGCAATTTAACTCTGCTTAATTATGACATCTAATAATACAAAAAAGGGTTATTACTAACAATTAAGCCTCTGACATTGTTGTTCATACTCAAATGGATTTAAATAATATGATACTAATTAGATTAAGGTAAATGTTTGAATGTAATTCGTTCGAGACTCATAGTAACAAACACGCAGTCTTTATTTTGTTTTTATTTATTTTTTCTATGTGAGTGGGGGAAGCAAAAGGCAAAACTGCCAGTAGCAAGTGCCTCCCCCAGAGTTGAAAGAGTGACATGGCCAAAATCAAGGGACGTTCGAGCCAAAATCCCTGGACACACGGAGTTTGAAGCAATTTAAGTCACAGGAAGAGAGAAAGACTGATTCTGGGAGAGAGTTCCAAATCTCAGCTGTTAAATAGAAGAAAGTCTGAGAGTAATGTTTCACTCTTGGGTTGGAAAGTTGCACAGAGTAGGTGTGGGATTGAGTTGCAAGACGGGTACCATGTGCCCTACATAGAGGAGGTGGTATACACTGGGAGAGCTCTGAGGAACACTGATTATTATAGTAGCAATAGAATAGCGAGAGAGATGCAACATTGCGGCAAAGAGAGAGATATTGCAGAGAGTTGGTACGTGGACGGGAGATAATGATACGAAAGGCCTTCCTTTCCACTTTGTCTAGGAGTGCCGTGTGAGAGGATCCTCCTCACACATGTGAACAATACTCAATACAAGGATGCACCGTGCCCCTGTATCGAGCAAGAAACTGTGCAGGGGTCAAGAACCCCTTGAGGCAGTTGAGCACAACCAGCTTCTGGGAGGCTGCCTTAGCAAGACTGGTAATATGGTCCTTCCAAGTGAGAGCTGAAGAAAAAGAGACACTAAGAATATTGAGAGAAGATGAAGGATTGATTTTTGTATTGTTGAAGTATAAGGGAAAGTCCTCTGGGAGTTCCGGACGGGTAGTAAAATGGAGAAATTACTATATCTCACAAACTACCAAATTATTACACAAACACAAACACACTCCATTAATCTCTCACCAACTGCCTATACCTTTTTCTATACTCCTACTACCATGTAATAATCTGTCCCTCACCTGGTGCTAGAGTAAACATTGATATAAGACCTCTCTCCCACCTGGTTCAAGAGTGGACACACATATTAACCCTCTCTCTCTCACACACAGTCATACACATAGACACATTAAGCATTAATATACAATAGACCTATCTTTCTTATATATAGTAGGAGGGCTGCTACAGCATGCTTAAGTACCTGCTCACACGTTTTGATTATACAGGAACTTGTCACTCGTTTGTTTATTATCAATGAACACATAGTTAGCTAATGATAATGTACTTATACTGTATGTTCCTCTTCCTTGAGATGTCCTCTTTGATATTTTACTACCCCTTACATAGTTCTAGGTTATAAATTATCATCATACCTCCCTCCCTCTCACTCTCTCTAAGTCTCACTCTCACTCTGGGGGTTGTAAATAACAACTGCATTATATATACTAATAAGTTTGCAGAAACAAATATTGACAAATACTTTTACGTCCACTTTCATATACTGCTTCTTACGCGACGTTAATATATAAAGTTTCCCTACATTGCTCCATGACCCTTACTTTTCGTACATCTTCTACTCTATAATAACGAAAAATATCAATGACATACAAAGTATTTTACCGAATATATTCCCGCACAGGGCGAGACATTTAGGCAATTCTCCAAACACCCTGTGTCTTCATTTAACTGGCAGTATACATAGGAAGAGTACTACGGAATATGGGTCTATAAATGGCTTATGGCTTGAAATTGAGACCTTTAAACCCAGCGGCTCCGACTCATCACATAGTGTTTTGAGGGCCAAACTGAGATAATCCAACGTTTATGCTAAGATCAATGAGTCATCTGCAAAATCAAGATCACTGCTGACATCTGATCCACAATGATTCTGCCTAACTGTCCGGCCCAGTAACTAGTCCATACAAGTGTTGTAAATAATAGTTAAGTGCTAGAACCCATCCGTCTCACACCTGTAATCACAGGGAAGAAGGAGGATGCTCCCCCACAACACTTGACAGTACTCTCTGTCCCTGTATTCTGTCTACACCAGACCAATAACCACCATGGGAATCCCGCGTAGCCGTAGTAGCTCCCAGAGTGTCTCTTGGTGCACTGAGTCAAATTCCTTCTTGAGATTTGTTAAATTGGTGTACTGCTAAGGCGTGATTTTCAGGTCCTGTTGCAAAACCATCATCGCAAGATCTACCCGGAAAACTGTTTTTCCGGTCCCGTCCCAAGCCCACCTTTAGCAAGCGAGACACCAATATTCTCTTGCGACGGCAAGATAATTCCGGAGCTGGGTTGACGGCAAGCTGAAACATCTCACTCAACTTACTGTTTCTTCATTCTAATTTATTTCGGTATATTTGTTTATCCAAACATAATCTTATAATTTACTTGCCTATTATTAGGAAGTAGAGTAATAAGAGCCCATAGTAACGAATATCCAATTGTTGATAATATATTAATGTCGGACAGTACGCTTGGGTAGATTGTTACGATCCAGGTTCTCAAAGACACAGGGCTCTTCAACATTGGACTAGATAATGGCAAAATGCAACAACGGTAACACTAGACCCAACCCCTGCCTTAAACACTGGAAAACAAAACACCATTACCGCCCTGAGTCGTGCCTGGACAACGAGGTATCCTATGACTCGGTAACTGGTTCACACACACTAGGCTGACGCTCGATGAAACAGCCTATTCTCAAACAGTAAAAGATTACTCGATTAGGTTACACAAAGAAAAGATAGTTAACGTGATTAATTAACGTTACGGTAGATACTCAAATAACTGGCACTCCTGTATTAAAGAAAGTGCAATGCTAGTCCTGCAACATCAACTGGAAACTTCTGAAATAAGTCTGATGCTGGGAAGATGTTCGTAAAGAATCTTGAACAATTATAATGCAGAATACGGGTCACAATAAATACTAGGACATATAGTAATAATAGGCAGGCGAATAATAAAGACTGCGCAAAGGTAGTAATGCTCGACAACTAAAGAAATGCTTCGTGACACAACGCAACAGCCTACTAGGGTTGTGCAACTCAACAACAACCTCGGCTCAAAAGTGCAGTGCATAATAATGTTGCATACATATAATAATGGGGGCTTATCTCTAACCAGTGTCTGCTCAGTTAATAAAGTCTAGCTGGGGTATCAAGGCAGGGCAACAATGGGCGAGCATGCGGCTCGTAGCCTAACGTTGTCCGAAGGTGGTATAATGAAGATTACGTTATATGACGGGGGATGCTCTCTTGATAAATCTAGGTCTCTAGTACCTAGTTCTATCCTGGCGATCCCTCAGAAGTCAACACAAAGAGGCAGCACTATGTTGTGAGGGATAGGCTATGGCCCTCTCACACCACAGCGCTGTGCTCGCAAAGTAAACCCACCCGAAGACAACTTAGGCTCCCACAGTACCTGTCGATGTCGTGCAGGGCTTAGCTAACACTGCACACATCGGAGACAACGACACAGTAACCTTACCCCTAGTCTAGCTTTAGATAACCAAGCAGAATCACTCAACACCTTGCCATGGAGACATATACCGGTCTACAACCTTCCCGAGAGAGGACACACACGGAAAAGTCCGTCTCTCCAAACCTCAATAAAGCATAATACCTCCTTAACCTAATACATGGAAATATCTGAGAGCTTCGCGTACAATACGACTGGTCGACGGTGAACGTCTATGCTGAAACCAGAAGGGATGTTGAGTTTAATAAAGATTAGAGAATGAGAAAGGAGAAGTCGAGAGAGAGAAATAGTATGCAAAGTGGCGAGTATGGGGGACAGAATTGCAAAGGATCTAGGCGGTACGCGTGTCAGGCAAGCTCTGAGCTGGTAAAAAACATGAGGCCGCGTCGGGAAGGGACTAGTTGACCACCCGGCCGCCAACGCCGTCAGCGCTCAAGCGAGCCGCGTCATAGCTCACCTCGCTGCCGGGTGTACCCCCTCACCCTCTCTCGCTCGCCTCCCACACAAGCAACATTTATATTATAGCGAATATAAAATATAAGGCGCGGTCACAGACCAAAACAAAGACCATTTCTAGACTGTCTGTGGCAACACGACCCTAATGAAATAAAGCAGATCATTCTAGGACAACTGTAGCCCATCCCCCCATCCTGGCGAGCGCCAGCGAGCTGCAATGCCCCACGCAACCATTCTGTCAACGCCGGGAGGCATCACAAGATTTTGTCCAGGAAACAACAACAAACCCCAGCTGTGACTATGCTATTTACCGATTGTTTTTGCACATCAGAATTGCATTTATGCAATCCTTATGATAATTTAATTGGCGGTGAATGTTATTCCGATGAAATGGAAATTGTATATATATTTTTAAGATGGTGCGCTGTCGGTCGCTGGCTTGGAGCAAGCCTGTGTTGTTTTTCTCGTCTTGTGATGATCTTGCGACGGCTCAGTTGCGACGATGGTTTTGCGACTGGACTGGAAAATCACGTCTCGTCTCTAATTGATAGCTTTACGATTAATTTTGCACAGCATTTTTATAAACAAAGTTGAGCTTCTCTTTTCTTCATTCCTTTATTATAATGCATATTTTATCGATGCCATTAATTATACTAATGTATTATAAGGTCCATTTTCAGTATATAATAAATAACTATTGATCAACATACTTGACTTTCTTTTTCAAGTCTGCTACCTTCCTATTGTTAGTCCATGGGCCAGAGTGAAAATCTTTAGTATCAGGGATTTTTTTTTTTTTTTTTTTTAGTATTATATTTATATATTTTATATTTTTGTTGTATTGTAGAGATAGTATTTCTATATTATAACCCTGATCAATGAGTTCCTATATACATTAATAGCCATATATCAGAGATTATACTGAAAACCTGACCCCATTGTATGGTACTGCTTTGTGTAATACTGCTTCATGTAACTTTCGGATCTGGCCGATCGATTATTTTTATCTCTTCACTTTTCGTGATTATTTACCATACATTATGATGAAAAACATCGATATATATTATATTACAAAAAATACATGAATGAGGACATATGTCGGACGGGAGCAAATCGTCATTGTCACATAATGTAAATATATTTAACCCACTGAGCCCCAGCTAGTTATAAATAAATGTACCACCAGGGACCAGCAGGTTTTGAATTTTTTTTTTTTCCAGAAACAATAGCGAATGGGTTAGGAATGAAGGAAAAACCACAAAAAAACAATCAAAAAGGTCAAAAAGGGGTCCTACGGAGCCCCCGAAAGTCGATTTTACAAGAGTAAAAAATTGAAGGCAATAACCCCCAAAAACTATGTTTTTGCGCGCTCACACGCACGCGGTTGGATTTTAAGAGTTTTCAACCATCGGCATGGTTGCTTGGGATACTTACACAGTTCCCATACAAATCTGAGCCCTCTAGGTGCCATAGGACCGGAGTAATTAACACTGACGCAACGTATGTGACGCTGTGGTTTTGCGTTGCATACATTGCCGACGCACTGTTTGCGTCGCTGGGGCTCAGTGGGTTAAATTCTATCTATCTATCTATCTATATGCTGAGGCCCAATCCCCATTTTGGGGGTAGACGACTCAAGACAGAGCAAGAACAGGGAAAACACAAAAACAACATAAACAAAATTTTTGTTTTTAAATGTTAAATGTTGAATGCTATTTTTATATTATGCAAATGTGACAATAATGTCTTTCGGAAATAATTATATTTGACTCTCTCCCTCTCTCCCCAGGGGGTAAGGGGGCCTTAACCTATGGTGTAGGAAAAAAAGAATATGCCTCACGCATCCTACTGCATGTCGTAGAAGGCGATTAATAGGGGGGATGGTGTTAAACTTGCGGACCAAGTAGCCATCACTATACAATGAAGCCTTGTTATTGGCACTGGCATTGTCTCCATATGACAGTGCTGTGACAGGGCTTCATTGTACTTGCTCCAAGTTGCCTAATGGCGGCGCACTGGCGGTGGGTGTCGCTCCCTCTGGACCCGGATCTGGCGCCTTGGACTCAACCAGGTCAAAATGGATCCAGAGGGTAGTGTTTCCCCGGACTGGCACTTTCTGCCCAATAGTATAGGGGCCCGAACCTGGTGGTAGCACTCCAAGAGGCTGCCCTGTCATTGGGTGAAAAATACCAGGCCATTCGTAGTGACGTGTACGCGCACGGGGTGCGTCCCTGCGGCTGGTTCTGGTGGGGCATACCGAGGCCACTGGATCCTACCCCCTTGTAATCTTGGGGGAAGGTACTGGGAATGGTCCCGGGGTAGACTGGAACCGGAGTTCTGGGGGGGGGGGGGGTAATGCTCATTTACCAGTCAAAATACCCAATTTATGACTAAACAACTTAAAAAGAAACGTAAGTCCTATGAATTAAAACCGCACAGGACAAGGACAAATGCCCCCCACAACCTCAGACTTGCTAGTGTGAATGTTGGTAGTTTGAATCTGCGGGCAAATGAAGTGGCTGAGATGTGTGAGAGGAGGCAAGTGGACGTCTGCTGTACCCAGGAAACACTCTGGAAGAGGCATGGGGTACAGTGGATTGTCGGAAAAAAGAAAAGATATAGGATATACTGGATGGGAGTGGAGACTGATAAAGCGAAAGGAGGAGTGGGTGTTCTGGTGGCTGAAGAGCTGGCGGAAAGTATGCTTCAGATTACGAGAGTTAGCGAAAGGCTGATTGTTCTGAAGTTGAAAGTTGGTGAAAGAATTCTGAATGTGATATCTGCATATGCCCCACAGGCTGGTCTACAGAAAGAGAAAAAGAGGACTTCTGAAATGACACCGTCAGTGTCATTTCCGGCCTCTCGGAGAATGAAATAACAATCGTGGGGGGAGACCTCAATGGTCACGTGGGAGCATCTGCAGATGGATACGAGGGGGTACATGGAGGAACTGGTTAAGGAAGGCGAAATCTGGAAGGCGAATATATATTGGAGTCCTGCGTTGCACTCAACATGGTTGTGTGTAACACAAAGTTCAAGAAAAGACAAAGCCACCTGATCACATATAACTCTGTGGTCTCCAGTAGCCAGATAGATTACTTCTTGGTTAACAGGAAAGACTGGAAACTAGTTCGAGATGTAAAGGTCATCCCGAGCGAAGAATGTATCCCCCAGCATAAGCTACTTGTGTGCGACATGAGCTTATACAGAGATCCTAAGCGCAAGAAGGTATACATACCCAAAAGGAAAGTGTGGCTGATTAAGAACAAGGAAGTTAGGGATAGGTTTCATAGTGAACTGGAGGAAATTAATAGTAATAAGGAAGCTAGGCCTAACGATATAAATAGTCAATGGAACTTTCTTAAGCATAGCCTTATCGCTGTCACTGACAAAGTCTGTGGGAAAACAAAGGGTCACCCCAGGAATAAGACCTCCTGGTGGTGGAACGATGAGGTAGAACATGCTGTGAAAGAGAAAAGAAGATGCTTCAAAGAATGGAAGAAAGGAGGCAGCAAGGAGGAATACCAGGCAGCTAAACGAACTGCCAAAAGAGTTATTTACAATGCTAAAAATCGCATTAAGGACCTGGTCCTCGAACAAGTGTGGAACACTGACAATCCCAATGGGATCTTCAACCTAGCTAGGCGAGTTAAAAATGACAGTAGGGATATTATAGGTGAACAGTGTGTTAGAAACGATAATGGGAAGCTTGTGTATGCAGAAAATGAAATCAGAGAAGCATGGAAGGCACACTATGAACGATTGCTAAATGTAGAGTTTGAATGGGATAAGGAACAGCTGAGTATCGAAAAACCAATATCTGGGCCCCATCCTTTGATAGCACCAGCTGTAGTGAGCGACGCAATCAATAAAATGAAGGACGGTAAAGCTCCAGGTTGCTCTGACATTGTCGCTGAGATGATAAATGCCTCAGGGGAGACTGGTGTAAACTTAGTCACTGAGTTGATAAACACCATTATTAAAGATGAGAAAATCCCAGAGGATTGGCTCAAAAGTGTAATAGTAAATATACACAAAGGAAAAGGGGATGCGCTAGATAGAGGAAATTATAGGGGCCTGCAAATGCTTGACCAAATCATGAAGGTTTGTGGGAGAGTCATTGAGGGTTTGATCAGGCAAAGCATCTCTATTGATGATATGCAGTTTGGTTTTATGCCAGGACGGGGTACAACCAATGCTATCTTCATAGTCAGGCAGATACAGGAAAGATACTTACTAAAAGGCAGGGATCTTTACTTTGTATTTGTAGACCTGGAGAAGGCCTTTGATAGGGTGCCTAGAGATGTTGTGCAGTGGGCTATGAGGAAACTTGGTGTGGCTGGTGCATGTGATAATGAAGATGTATGATGAATCGCGAAGTGCGGTGAGGGTGAAGGGTGTACTGAGTGATGAGTTCGCAGTCCGTGTTGGAGTCCATCAGGGTTCAGTGTTAAGCCCCCTCCTCTTTATTATGGTCTTGGAGGCACTGTCTAGAGTTTTTAGAGGCGGACTCCCGTTGGAACTGTTTTATGCAGACGATTTAGTCCTAATAGCTGACAGTATGCAAGGAGCTAAGGCCAAATTCAAAGAGTGGAGAGAGGGCATGGCGTGCAAGGGTTTAAGAGTCAATATTACCAAAACCAAGGTTATGCATTGTAGATTGAGATGAGGCAATGTGGAAAAGAGCGGTGCATACCCATGTGCAGTGTGTGGAAAGGGAGTGGGCGTTAACTCAATTCAATGTAGCATCCGTCGATGTTAGGTACACCATGGGAGAAAGCACTGTAGTAAAATAAAGGGACCCCTGCCGAAGGATAAGTCAGAAATAGAGAAATTTGAGAGCGTAGTGTGCAAAGGCGAGCTTGTGTTAAGTGTTGATCCTGTGGCTGTGAATTTTGGAAATGAGTCTTTGGAGCTGGTGAACAAGTTTGTTACCTAGGAGATACCATCTCTGCCGGTGGTGGGGCCGAGGCTGCCACTGTTGCTAGAATTAGGTGTGGCTGGGGAAAGTTCAGAGAACTGATGCCAATCCTGACCATGAAAAGAATACCTTTCCCCCTGAAGGGAAAAGTGTATGCCTCATGTGTTAGAAGTGCAATGACGTATGCCTCAGAAACATGGGCTGTTAAAGTAGAGGATTTCAAAAGAATGGAGCGTAATAAGATGAGAATGGTGAGATGGATGTGTGGGGCCAGGCTACAGGATAGAATGACAAATGTTGAGGTGAGGAGACGTTTAGGTATAAAGAGTATTAGCGAGGTGATGCATACAAGTTGTTGTTGTTGTTGTTGTTGTTGTTCCCCAAGCTGCCTGGCCGAACAGCCCCAAGGCCTCGAGCAAGGCCAAGGCCATAACCGAGCGCTCCCACAGAACCCTCCTTGCCGACCACAATAAAGCCTGGGTGACCGAAGCCACTCCATTGCGGGGAGCCGAGGAGGGTGCAGACACGCCAGGGAAACCGAAGCCCCACCCAGGGCCCAGTGCCCCTCAGTAATTATGAAAAGAAAGTTGAGGGGCAAAGGAAAAATGTGACGCTTTGGCTTCCAATCTTGGTAGATTGGGAGGTCAATCCATGGAAGAGACACCATCACTTGAGATCTAGAAAATATATAAGTAAAAGGAACAGTCAGAGTAAGCTATGGGTATGGCAGAGATCGCTCAGTTCTCACTCTTATAGACCAGCCCATCACCACATGACTAGAACCCAATCCTCTCAGCGCTAGGAAAGGCCTTAGAAAGCCGCCATTGGCGGGGGGGGATAGCTCCCCTATTTCAACCCCTTTCGGGGTTGGGCACCCGCCAGTCTACTTGTACGCCAGTCTACCAGTACAAGTAGACTGGGATGGTATGGACATGTGGAGAGAATGGATGAACAAAACTGGGTGAAAAAATGCAGGTCTCTGATTGTGGAGGGAGCTGCACCAAGGGGTGGACCGAGGAAGACCTGGGATCGGACTATACGCTCCGATCTCAAATCCAAGAACTTGACAAGTGAAGCAGCCCTTAACAGGGTTGCCTGGAATGCCGCCATTAGGACAAGAGACTGAAACTGCACGTATGTGTGGAACACTCAGTCTTAAAATGTTATGTATGTATGTGTATGTAGGTGTGGTTGTTTTGTGTCTCCTGTTTTCTCCTTGCATTGCATATTCGTTCTTATTTTATTTGTCTAGACCTTTCTGCAATTGTTTTTAAAGAACGAACTTTTTGAGAGTTGTAGAAAGTAGTTTATAAGAACATAAGAACATAAGAAAATGGGAGTCTGCAAAAAGCCGATCGGCCCATACAAGGCAGATCCCTGTCACACCCAACCCCAATTACAAGGCCCAATTATAGACCCATCTCACTAATACCTTGAGTACTGACTCCACCAAAACGGTCAGAGATTAACACAAGATTACGGGGTCTGCTGAGCGCCGATTGGCCCACACCTGGTAGATCCCCCTCACACCCAACCCATCTCGTACATATGCCTATCTAATTTTATCTTAAAGCTCCCTATCGTTCTTGATCCCACTATATCACTTGGTAGCCTATTCCACCCATCTACAACTCTGTTACCAAACCAATATTTGCCTATATCTTTTCTGAAACGAAATATATCTAATTTGAAACCATTTGTACGAGTTATTTCGCTATCACTGAGCTTTAGTACATTTTTCATGTCTCCTTTATTAATTCCACTAACCCTCTATCACCCTCTAACTCTGCATCTCTCTAACGAATGTAAACCTAATTTCTTCAACCTTTCTTCATACGGAAGATTTCTAATATTATGGATCATTTTTGTCATTCTACGCTGTACTCTCTCCAATGAATCTATGTCCATTCTGTAATAAGGACACCAAAATTGGACAGCATAATCCATATGGGGTCTCACTAATGACAAGTAAAGTTTTAAGATAACATCAGCAGTTCTGTTACTCCACACTCCTAGAGATGAACCCGAGAATCCTGTTTGCCTTATTACGAACGCTTATACACTGTTTTCTAGGCTTCAAATCATTGCTAACAAACACACCTAGATCTTTCTCGCAGTCTGAATTTTCTAATTCTAAATTAGCTAGTTTATATTTAACATTTGTTTGCATCTTCCCTATCTTTAATACCTTGCATTTGTCAATGTTAAACTTTATCTGCCAATTTACTGACCATTCATGTAAGGTATCTAGATCCCTTTGGAGGCACTCTATATCGCTATCCGAATCAATTTATTTCCCCATTTTAGTATCGTCTGCGAATTTACTTATCCTACTAGTTATACCTAAATCTAGGTCATTTATGTATATAAGAAACAACAGGGGACCTAATACCGATCCCTGGGGGACACCACTTTTGACTGCTCCCCATTCTGACTTGGTACCATTTATGCTGATTTATGACTCTCTGTTTCCTACCAATTAGCCATGACCTAATCCATCCCAACA
Source organism: Paralithodes platypus (assembly GCA_032716605.1). Classification (NCBI taxonomy): domain Eukaryota; kingdom Metazoa; phylum Arthropoda; class Malacostraca; order Decapoda; family Lithodidae; genus Paralithodes; species Paralithodes platypus. Next base: position 10,677,034 of record CM064480.1, on the reverse strand, counting down.
ACGATCCTCCTATTCCATGTGCCTCAACCTTTCTCATCAATCTCTCATGAGGGACTCAGTCGAAAGCTTTACTGAATTATAAATAAATAATATCATATGACTTGTTACTATCTACTGCTTCATATACCTCTGAGAAAAAGCTAAGCAAATTAGTAAGGCAAGAACGTCCCTGAGTGAATCCATGCTGAGAAGAATTTATTAAGTTACATTTTTCTAAGTGGCTTCTAATTTTCCTAGCAATAATAGACTCTAGCAACTTTCCTATGATTGATGTGAGACTAATGGGACGGTAATTGGATGCTATCGATTTATCACCTTTTTTGAAGATCGGAACTACATTTGCAAGCTTCCAAGCTTCTGGAACTAAACCTGTTTCTAATGACTTGTTAAATAAAAATGCTAATGGGCTACTTAACTCATCTCTGCATTCTTTTAATACTCTAGCATATACCTCGTCAGGACCAGGCGATTTTTGAGGTTTCAGTCTGTCTATTTCCTTAACCCTCCTGGCCCGGGCAGGCCCTCAAAATGACAGTGTGGGCTACCCGGGGGATCTGGCCGAAAAACGTCTAGGCCTAGGCTACCGTATTTTTGTTTAGTTTAACTGCTAGAAATGTCCCACGCATCTATAAATGTAGTGCAGTTTCCAATCTGTAGACTGGCATTGAGTAGAGCTCTCTATGTCAACTGGTTCAGTTGTGATGACGATTTCAGTGGAGAGCACTTGCAGGCGATGTTAGCAATATGACGATCTTTTCACTACTGAAACAATGACATACAGACATACAATAACAAACGAGTCTTCTCTTTCTTGTTTTCGGAGGTGCGGTGACGTAACGATCGGCTTTGTTTACATGCGTCGGACGCACGGCGTTCAGACCAAGCAGAATAGGCTTTCAAGCTCACAGATTTTAAAATGACACCCGGGCTCCTGCCCTTAATTCGTGGTGTCATTTTAAAATGACAACCGGGCCAGGAGGGTTAAGCACATCATTTCTACTTATACTAACTGTACTTAACATATTTTCTATACTATCACTATATACCATATTGACTTCTGGAATCTGTGCCAAATTTGCATTAGTGAAAACGGAAAGAAACTGACTATTTAATGTACTGCACATTTCTAAATCATTTTCTGTTATTTCTCCTATTGAAGTTTTTAGGGGGCCTATTACATCTTTAAATTTAGATTTATATAGTTGGTAAAAAGCTTTAGGGTTATTTTTTGAGTCACTGGCTATCCTTATTTCATAATTTCTTTTTGCCTTCCTGATTTCCTTTTTGACCTGACTTGATAGAGTCTGATAGTATATATGTAGATGATTTTCGCCTTTCTTTATTTTTCTATATGTTCCTTTCTTTTTTCCTATAAGATCTATTAGCTTATTAGTCATCCATTTTGGTTGGTTCTGCGTCGATCTAAATCTTCTTTTAGGGATATATTTATGTTGAGCATTGTGGAGTGAAGCAATAAACTGGTTATATGTAGGTGGCAAGTTTAACTCTGGCATATCCTGACTTCATTGCTTAACAATAGGGTCCACCCTTAAGGCTCTTCTTATCCCACCATAATCGGCTTTTCTGAAATCTGGGATAAGTGTCGTATTCTCTTTAGCATTCCCTGTCCATTGTATATTAAAATTAATAGATTTACGATCGCTATTTCCTAGCTGGTCACCAATCTCTACATAATTTATCATATGTTCATAGTTACTGAAAACTAAATCAAGAATATTAATACCTCTAGTCGGCGTATCTATGAATTGAAATAAAAAACTATCTTGTACTACCTCAATAAACTCTACTGAATCGGAGTCGCTTATTTGGTGCTGCCAATCAATGTTCGGAAAATTAAAATCCCCCATAATGCACACATTGCTAAACCTTGATGCTATTTTAATTTCCTCCCATAACGATGTTCCGCCATTTCTACTCATATTAGGCGGTCTATATATAGCTCCAATAACTATAGTCTCACTACCTTCGTTAACCTCTACCCAAACACTTTCATTATTATTATGTAGTCTAATACCTGATTTAATACAGCTTTTTAATGTACTCCAGACAAACACTGCTATACCCCCGCCCCTCCTACTTGTTCGGTCATATTTAAACAAACTATATCCTGGAATATCAAATTCTGCTAAAAAATGCCTAGATTCTGTATTAATCCACGTTTCAGTTAGCGCTATTATGTCTATATTTTCTGTGCTAACGAGTGCTCTAAGTTCGTTCTTTTTGTTACATAAACTCCTACAATTTGTATAATATACCCTCAACCTATTACTTTTATTTGCAACTAATTTTCTATTGTGTTTAGCTAACTTATTATTTCCTGTTGAACTACTAGCTCTAGACGGAAATTCTACTCTATCAGTATTCTCATCTTTACTATCAGTTACATGTGTAGGGTTATTGATACTACTATTACACATCACTATATCCGCACTATCTTGACTGATTATTTCTATTTTACTCACTGGTTTGTCACATGAAGTACCTGCTCCATATGGAGACAGTATTTTACTTACACACCCAGGTTTTTTTTAACGAAACCCCGCAACAATCTTGTCCAGTGAGCTGGCTAAGGTCGCAACTCCTAGTCGAGAAAGATGTACTCCATCCTGGGCATACAGTTCATCCTTACCATAGAAGTGGGTCCAGTTATCTAGGAATGGTATTGACTTTGCCTTGCAATACTTCTCCAGCCGGCTATTTACACCAATAGCCCTGGAGGACCATTCCTTCCGTACCCCTCTTCTTGGCAGGATACTGTGTACCACAGGAAATCCACTTCCCTGGAAAGAAGCAAACATCCATCTTGTTCCTATAAAGGGAAACTCTTCAGATCCATCAATCTACAGACCAGTAGCTATAACTTCCACTCTTGGTAAAACCTTCGAAACAACAATAAACAATCACGTAATCAAGCATTTAGTGACTAGTAAGTTAATCAATGATAAAGTGTTTTGCGCAGTGGCTGTATCGTAACTAATGAGGCTTAGAGGTCCTGCCATCAGTATTGGGAAAAGGCTTACTGAAAACGCACCTTCTCGAAGTAACCTTGTTAGTATATAAATTTCTTAATTTTTATATTCATCCGACCATGGAACCAAAGGAGAGGGCGGGTGTGCTATTTTTCAGCAGTACACTTTGTTTTTATCTTAAATCCTTTTTTAATTCCCCCCTCAAAATTATCCCCCTTGTAACTGTATTTCTGTAGTCCCTCGTATGTTTTGCTTTCCCTATCTTCTTTTAACTTGTATTTTGACTTTTACTGTTGTATTTATTTTTTTGCTGTTGTTAGTATCAGTATTGTTTTGCATTTTTGAGGTAGTTTTTCAGCTAAGCTTTTAACATTCCGGAGCCCTGTTTGGAAGCATTTTTGTCCAGGCCCCAAGTCCTCCTGGGAAGCAACTGTGCTCGGTATGCCGCCGGCTAGGACCCCCGTGGGGGTGGAGGAGCAAAGCAGAAAAGTGGCGGAAACGTTGTTCGGGTGAAAGGAAGCGTGCTCCGGGTCTGTGCCTTCATTGCCAAAGGCATACATAATTTTGGAAAGAGAGAGTGTTTGATATGAGAGCTTAAAGATGAAAGTGTGGATGTGTGTGGGGTGGGTTAGACGCACTAGCTGTTGGGTTCTGGAATGTGGGATGGTGAGATTGAACTTGAATATGGGTATTATGGATACAAACAGTTTACAATACAGCCATAACATGGTGTATATTTTTTTATTTGCAGTTATGTTTTTCTTTTTGATCTTCTACATGTCCTTACGCAGTATTTTTCAAAGTTTTTAGTTTTCTCGTTGTTCTGCTTAAGCTTTTACGTGACTCCGAAGGTTCAGCAATCACGTTTACCCACAGCTTGTAGCAGGGCACCAAGGAATATATTCTCTAGTTCCCACGATAGGAGACTAGCAGAAGTGTGAAGGTCGTCAGTAGGTCAGCTACGAGGCGTCCACAGGCTTCCTGTGAATAATAAATTCTAGGGCAGTATGATGTGCGTAAAAGTGAGGCGTAATGTGGTTAGATAACGTCATATATCCGAGTAATATATATTTGAATTACTATGGATGTTGTACCGGTTGTATATATTTACCTGGCTAAACTGAATAATAATCAAATTAGAGTGTAAATAATAAAGCGTAAATAAAAGTATCCATATATGTATATTAGAAAACATACAGGAGTAATGTTATTGGGTGTATTGGCCTACTGCTATCAGGGATATTTGTTTGTCACTTATGAATATCTCTGGAGTTACCGCTAAGATGTGTGTAAGCGATCGCAGTTAAGCTACTAAACTTGTATAATTATGCAGTTATATTTAATCCTCTTAGAATGTTGATGGAACATAGGATGGTTAAATTGATAAGGAGTATTAATAAGGTTGGGCATAATAAGTGATTGAGTATTTGTTACCTGCATATATATTTGAGTGAAATATGCATGTTACAGTATATATAATTACTAAAATATACAGTGTTTAATAACCTGGTCCACCGTATGTTCTGGCTGACAGTGCTGGATCATCCTTGTCTATACAAACCATAATAGAGCCGTTCACTATGATAGGAATGCTTAACCTCTTCCATTTGTGGCCGTCAAGTTGGTATAATAATTGCTCAGCTTAGGAAGGATATCTAGGAAACAAAGGGTTAAAGTCCGTCTCAATCGATGTTCTTACTAAATTGAACAGAATCACCTAGAAGTAGATAGAATAGGCGAAGTTTGGTGTTGTGTATATCATAGTAAACATTTGCAACCACATCTCGACTCCCTCGCCAGTCATTCCTCATTTCAGTGTATGTTCGAAGTTATATTATCGTCCTTTCCGTTTAAAAAGTAACGTATCTTAATATAGACAATCTTAACTTTAAGATATGCTAGGTTAGATGAGGTAGAGTAGGGTTAGGTTAAGTTAAGTTAGTCTAGGTTAGATACAATCAGGCTAGGTTGAGCTTTGCTTAGTTACATTGATTATATAAGTAAAGGAGAAGTAGCGACGAGTGCAAGAACCCTCTCAAACTTCGACAATATGGATCCTGCCGTCTCTTTTTTTTTTTTTTTTTTTTTTTTTGGCGTTTCGGTGAGCTTTATGGTAATGCACTGATACTAGGTACAGCACAAATTTCACCCCAATAATATATATTGTTGATCATGTTCACTTGGTATTTATATGATGGAGAGAATAGTTTCATATTATGTCATTAAATATTGGAAAATCAGTAGTTAAATCATTGAATTACCGTCAGGTGAAAATAAACCGACTATTATTGTATTATCGTGTTAACTATTAAGGTACTGAGGTTTTCTTACTTCTGCCACAATGAGTTCACCATGCAAATATATATCGGTGTATTAACACTGTGCAAGTATGTATCAGGAGATAATTCCCACCTCCCAAGTTCACGTTTCCCTACTGGGACTTGTGGAGATTAGTTGCATCAGTTTCAATAGATGAGGGTTATGTTGAGGGGTGAGGTGTACTTCCCTAATTGAATTCGTAAACATATATGCATTATATATATTTACTGTAATATATAACGTATCTGTTAACATATAACAACGATGAGAGAAATATTAGTTCTCATTTCGATAAAATACCGTTCCTATATATATTTGCACTCGTAAATTATTTCAATATCTCTCTCTCTCTCTGATTTCCCCAATCATCTATCTCTCTTCATCTCCCTGTTCTTGCTCTCCTGCCCCATATTCCTCATCTCCAGTCATTCAGTTATCCAGTCAACACTCTGGCCACATCAATCTCACTTACAGTCCTCTTAAGGATAAGTTGTGTCATTATTATGCTTCCATGCATTTCTCTAATGTTTGTTCTACACCTACTTCCGTACGTCTTCTATGTTTAAACTACGATATATTAAAACGATATATCAAAATGCACAAGTTCAATCTATTGAGGGTAGTTCCAAAAGTGCTGGTCTCGGGTATTGGCTATAGGATAGATGAAATATTGGGCATATGCTGTGATAAGAGGTATTATAGATGTTTGGTGGCTATAGGTTGTGGTTGGAGGTGTTCTAGGATAGCTATAAGCAAGATGAGGTCTGATGACCGTTAAGTAGGTTAGAATGTACTGTAGTTTAGAACAGTTGCATATAAAACAGACGACAGGTAGTAATTATTCAAGACACAATACGTATATCTAGATTAATTTCGGCCAAAACAAAAATATAGCTATCAAATAACAACAACAACAACTCACTGTTATACACCTCCATCAGCCACACACCAAAGACACATGGCCAAAACATAATATTGCAGTAGAATATAATCATAATCGTTGTATTGATCTCGACTCTTCAGCTTTGTGCGTGAGTTTCGACTAAGCTCAGTTGGTTGCACTGATAAATTGGAAACAATAGTATCATGTGGTTTTCCCAATGAAGTAATTAATATTTGTCAAAGGTTACCTCGAGCTACGTTCCCCGATCTATGGTCACCGTCTTAAGTTTATAGTACAGTATGCACCAGCTAGTTGTGCAGGCGATTGTACCAAGTACATATATACTGAAAAGTGCTCTCACATACTGTATAACACTTTTAAGTGGGTTGCCCTCTTATAATCAGACTAGTGTCCTGTCCAATATAACTTTGGGGCTCCCACACATCTACTAACAGTACTTGCTCAGACTCCATAACTCGCCTCACCAGGCTGGGATCTCAATGTGTCTCGACTCACTTCCGTCACTCTCACTACAAGGACCTGTTCTCAGTCGGCACAATTTAATGGTGTAGCGGTTTAGTGGCAGAATTTGTGGGAATTGTGTATTTCGAGATAAAAGTATCAAAATTGGCACACACAATCAAATTGTCAATATAATCAAAATTATATATTGGGCCCTCATAGGTTTACTCTACATTGGCTTTAGCAGTCCCCTTTCAATTACTCTCCATAAAAGTTCTTAAGCACTGATATTTGCCCAAACTGTATACCATGGTAGAGATGTCAAACTAGTCTCAAATGACTCGTCTGGACATGGGAAACTACCAACAACATAATTATATTCAGACATTGTTTAGCTATTGTTGACTGTTTATCTCTAGTTTATCATCATGCCACAAATTGGTAAGTAATGTTGCCATTTGCCACTAATTTGTCGAACTACAGGGACCAGTACAAGTCAAACGGTCAACATTAGCTAAACATTGTCTGGATATTATGGTATTACCCATGTCCAAACGAGTCATTTGAGACTAGTTTGACATCTCTACCATGGTATACAGTTTGGGGCAAAACTCAGTGCTTAACCCCTTCCATACCGCGACATCATTTAAACTATATTCTGGCTACGATTAGACAATTGTATTTACTTTAAGAAAAGGGCATCCATCAATAAACAGACTTCGAACTATCTCACTTAACCCTTTTTACTACCACAGATCCTTCCTAAACTGCACAGCATCCTCTAAATATAGCTAACACAAATATTTAAAGACGTAGCCGGTACAGAAGGGGTTAAGAACTCTTATGGAAAGTAATTGAAAGGAGGCTGCCAAAGCCAATGTAGAGTAAACCTATGATGGCCCAATATTAATTTTGATTATATTGACTGTTTGAATGCGTGTGCCAAATATTTTACTTCTATCACGAAATGCGCAATGCCTACGTAACTGCCTCACTTTCACCACATCTTAAAGATTGAGATTATGAACGGCCCTATCTATGGAATAGCACCGCATGGAAACATATAGTGATGAAAGAACACGAAATTACATTAAATTGAATGAATAAATGTGGTTACTATAGGTAGCGCCAACGAACAAAAATATCGACCTCTGACCTCTTCGTAACTCAAAAGGGTCTAGAGCAAACTGGCTTTTATTATCGACACCTATTACCTGGTGGACTCTTCCCGAATGATAGGAATTTCAGCCCGATTGCTTTCATTCATTTTGAGTTACAAGAACTTAAGGGTTCAGGATTATTGTCAAATTCGTTGGCGCTACCCATAGTGAACCCATTATTTGCTTCCTGGGCCATGCCTGCCGCCAGACATATTTGGCTCTTATACCACCTTCCCACCTTTTCTTATCAGGACAGGTGCAGCTATTGTTTGATAAGCCTCTACAACGGCACCGTTTTTACTCCCTTGTTCCTATGATGGACAATATGTGTTATGCTACGTTTAACTCAGACCATAGCATACATGATAATGATATTCCTTTTTAATCTCTACCGTTATTCTACCATTTAACTAAGTTACTCAGTTGTGCACGTATGATTCCCAACCTGCGATGGGAATTTGGCAAAACTAAGGGTGAAGAAAAAGGTGGACAAGAGATGGAAAGGGATATTTATAAGAAGCCGGCGACAGCGAGGAAAGGAGAGTTAATGATGGTATACTTATCGTTGGTACTTCAAAGGAGAGTTAATGATGGTATACTTATCGTTGGTACTTCAAAGGGAAGGATTTCTTGAAAGAAAATTGCTATTCTTCAATCGGATAATATTCTATAATTTGACGGTTTGTGGTTATAGGATACAACATGCAGGGGAGTTTGTGGTTATAGGATACACAACGCAGGGGAGTTTGTGGTTATAGGATACACAACGCAGGGGAGTTTGTGGTTATAGGATACACAACGCAGGGGAGTTTGTGGTTATAGGATACACAACGCAGGGGAGTTTGTGGTTATAGGATACACAACGCAGGGGAGTTTTGAAATACGTTTATAACCCGTTCGATAAAGACAGTTTTCTTTAACCCCTTCAGACTCATATGACGCAGAGGTTGTCAGATTAGCAATAAGAAATAAGAGTTCTCTCACCCTTATAATTACCTCTCCAAAATTAGTTTTCTGCCCACAGCTAACTCAAGACAACTGCAGAGGTTGAAGTAACTAAACTAAAGGTTTCTTAACACCCCTGATGGTAACAAAGGCTTTAAAGTATCCCTAATCGGCTCAAAATCGCGTCGTATGTCTGAGAGGGTTAAGTTGCTTACAGTTATCTAACGGTTGGTGGAACAATTGTTATAGGCATAGTTTTTAAATAGTATTAATTGGGCTAGTGTGCTATTCCTTTGAACATTAGATAATCTGTTAAGGTAAATAAATAACGCCTAGCTAGTACTGTACAGTCAGAAACCGCAGTTTCTGAGACACCTGGATAGGGCCCGGACATTGGGAGCGTATTGTTTCTGGACGACAGCCCACTTTAACTATCACAAGGTCGCACACGTACGAACACACGTTTCGAACCAATAGATGCTCCACTCGGTCTGCCACGTAAACATTATTGTGTTTATGCTATGATACGATTCATACTACAGAATAAGATATATAAATTACAAAAATACCATTGTTTGTTTATTCCCTCCTGTATCTACATAAAACACGGATAGCTATTAAAGAATTAAGAATGTAAAGAAACACTACCAAACCGCAATGAATGGCCAGGCTTTCGTTGTGTGTGTGTGTGTATGTGTGATTCATCAGACGTCATCCATAGTAGTTACTATTGAACACATACCGGTACTCACATATAATTCATCCATTTGTTATCATGCCATTAACCTTGGTGCACTGCGTAAACATTGCAATATATCAGATACTATAATACTAACATCGAAAAGGTATCTATAGCCATTGCTAAACATAATATCACGATGCGATGCTTTTTTTTTTTTTTTTTTTTTTCTATATTCCAACTTACTTCCTCTCGGGCATAGGCTGAGAGCCTTAACATTCACCGCTTTACAATGAACAGTGAAGCCCGTGAGGTCTTGTTCCAGTCTAGGGATATATAGCCTTTACCCTTTATTGTTGAATATAAACATTTTAGATTAAATTATTATCGAATATATAAACCTATCAGCATCCGAAACTTAACTTAGTGTGGTATTACATATAATATAATACATATTATACCGGTATACATAATATACAGTATACCCCCATATAATATAATACATATACCGGTATACATAATATACAGTATACCCCCATATAATATAATACATATACCGGTATACATAATATACAGTATACCCCCATATAATATAATACATATACCGGTATACATAATATACAGTATACCCCCATATAATATAATACATATACCGGTATACACAATATACAGTATATAATACATAATATAATACATATACCGGTATACACAATATACAGTATACCCCCATATATATCACTACTGATAACTCATTGCCGTGTCACACCTGAATTTCGTAACCAGATAATAACATGTAATATTACATTGCATAGTTCGTTGTGGCGTATGTCATGAAGCAGACACTTATGTTTTCAGTGTTTGTCACCTACTGTAGAGCATTATGTCTACTACAACACGCGTCGGTTCACTTACACACACACACTCGACTAATCGTAACTAGCAATTCACGTCATAATTGCCATCGTTACTTTACACAACAACTATTTATTACACACCAATGCAAGGTAAACATTTACACTATAATACTGAACATCCTCCTTTTCAAAGTGAATACAAGTATGCATAACGTGGTCACTGGGAACATGGAAATGAAGACAGCTCTCTTGAGGGTGGGGAGGAGAGAGTGAACCTAAACTACCAAATTTCGTAACAGCCAATGAAACGTTTAAGGTTGGAATCCCCACCAATGGTATCTCAGTGTGCAAAGAAAATAGAACACACACACACACCTAAATCCTGTTCATTCACTATGCAATTTCGAAGTATTTATTTTCATATATTTGTTGTTAAACCTATGGTAATATTCGTGTCCATATTTACTGTAGATACGTAAGGGAATGTAATAAAGATATTTTTGACATTTGTATATCCATAAATATATAATGCGGATCATAGCATAGCAGCATTATAACTTTACATAGCAGTCTGAGTGAAGCATCTATTGGTTCGAAACGCGTGTTCATAGGTATGCGGCCTTGTGATAGGTAAAGTGGGCTGTCGTCCAGAAACGATGCGCGCCATATGTCCGGGCCCTATCAAAGTGTCTCAGAAATTGCGGTTTCTGACTGTACATGCCAGACACCAATGACTAAGGAGTAATATAACGACCAGAGTTAATGCAATACAATTGGTATTTATTTATATATTTATTTACTTATATATTGACTTTGTAATATTCACTAAAATAGTGCGGTGGCCCTGCTGCTGCACATTGCTGTGTGTCAGGATATATCATACATTTTCCGCGGGAGCACAGACAAAACAGAAGGGAATACAAATATATATATATATGATTCTCCAGCTGTCATTTCGACTATTGGAGGGAGAATTAGCTATTAGGCTATATAATAACAGAGATCGGCCAACCTTCGCCATCTTGGTGCCACTCGTGATATTTTACTATATTTACACTCAAATACCGCCATACCCATAATACACATTAGTCAATACTGTTACAAAATATATAGTCTGCTATTTGGATATACATGCTACTTGATCAAACATAAAATAAAACCTCGTTCTTTGGTTATTGATGCACTAAAATGGCGTCAAAAGAAAAGGATGTCCACTCTTCCTTAGTACAGGATCTCTAGTGTTGTCCCAACCTCCACACAATTCATTATAAAGTGGCAATTATTTATGTATATGTGAACTTTCGTTGTCATATTTAGAAAATTAATGGCAACATGTGAAATTTTGAAACAGGGGAGGTATCCGGAGAGAGAGAGAGAGCGTGTGTGTGTGTGTGTGTGTGTGTGTGCGTGCATGAATGAAATCTATACAGAAGTGATACAATGGCAACATAATAAGTTTGAACTACCGATTTTGTGAAGCCACAAAAGACATGCTGGGGGAACTCAGACGTATGATCCTAAGGTATGTTCAGGATGCTCCTTTGGCGCATGTGGCAATCAAGATAGCTTCTTTCATTCCTCAGTTGTTCCTTCAAAGAAAAAGACCAAAGGGAAAATTGAATGAGAACACTAAAGCGCTGAAACAGAGAATGGAGTGGTGGAAAAATGGGGAGTTAGACAAAATTCTCAGCCAAGTACGAGCAATCCAGCAAAGACTGAAAACAAAACAACGAAGAAAGAGGAAGCCAGATGATATGGCAGGATCAGTGGGAAATAGCATGAGGATTGGTAAAGTGGCACAAGCAGTCAGAATAGTCACAGGGGAAGCCTCAAGTGGGGTGCACGAAGTGAATCGAAACATCTTGAACCAGCTAAAGGAGAAACACCCAGAAGCAAAACCAGCAAGTGATGAGGCCAAACTAGACGGGGAATATATTCCTCCAGACCCGGTGATATATGAGAATATAACTGGAGACCTCATATGGAGAAAGGCGCTGAAAACACAGGGAGGAGCAGGTCCATCAGGTGTAGATGCTAAGACATGGAGGATCTGCCTAAGTCAAAACAAGTTTGGTTCAGCCGCGGGTGACCTATGTGAAGCAATAGCAATGCTGGCAAAGAAACTAGCATCATCACCATGCGTGAACATAGAAGCTCTGACAGCATGTCGCCTGATACCTTTAAATTAGAATCCAGGAGTTAGACCAGTAGGCGTTGGCGAAGTTCTTAGAAGGATTATAGGAAAAGCAATCATGTCAGTATTTGGAAAAGATGTACAAAGAGCAGTAGGCAACTTACAAGTATGTGCAGGACAGCAAGCCGGAGGAGAAGCAGCAATACATGCAATGGGAAAGGTGTATGATAAGGAAGATTGTGAAGCAGTACTGCTAGTGGATGCAACAAATGCCTTTAACACCATTAATAGGGAGGCAGCTATTCACAACATCAAGATCAAATGCCCGAGCATCGCAAAGTACATAGAAAACACTTATAAGGAGCCAGCTAACCTGTATATAGTTGGAAGCACAAGGAAGGAAGAAATGAAAATTCTCAAATCAAATGAAGGAACAACGCAAGGAGATCCAGTGGCAATGGCAATGTACGCACTGGCACTATCTCTTCTGCAGCAGAAAATAAAACGAGACAACCCGAGTGAAACAAGTGGCGTATGCAGATGATCTCACAAGTGCAGGAAGTATACCGGATCTCATACAATGGTGGCAGAGAGTGCAATCGGTTGGCGCAGTCATTGGGTACAATCCTAATGCTGGTAAATCTGTACTAATAGTGAAAGAAAACAAGTATGAAGAAGCGGTGCAGACTTTTGATGGGACAGGAGTGAAGATTACAAAGGATGGTCAACGCCATTTGGGAGCAGTAATAGGCACAGAGGAATGCAAGAGAGTCTATGTGCGAAAAAAGGTAGCGGAGTGGGTAAAGGAAGTAAAAACCCTGGCAGACATTGCGAAATCTGAACCACATGCTGCATATACTGCCTTCACATATGGTGTTAAGCACAGATGGACCTTTCTTATGAGAACTGTGCCTGACATTGGACAGATACTCCGACCGCTGGAAGAAGCAATCAGAGGAGCATTCATACCTGCTTTAACAGAGATGGAAGGCGTCACGCAAGAGCTAAGAGATCTATTAGCTCTTCCGCCAAGGTTCGGAGGTATGGGGATCATAAACCCAGTGGAGGTGGCACCTCATGAGTACCAAAATTCCCTTAAACTTACTATCTCTCTGACAGAAAAAATACGGGAGCAAAATGAAAATGATGAGGTGGACGAAGAGGAACAACGAAATGCAAGACAGGAAATTACAAAGAGCAGAGAAGATAGACAGAAACATAGCCTAGAACAAATTAAGACCGCATGTAGTGGAGAACTGAAAATGAGTTTATATGGCACAAGACACGGGTGCTTCAAATTGGCTCACTTCATTACCAATAAAGGTCAATCTATCTATCGATCTATTGCCGGACGCTTTACTCCCCTTACGAAGGTGGCCATACACAGAATGCCCCCAAGCGGACCTATTCCCTGTGAGAGGGACAACCCGAGCCAGTTTAGTGAAGGACTTACAGGATTGACCACTCAATTTAGGATCCGTCCGACTCCCAGGCCCTCTGTGTATCATGTTAGCACTATTTTTCTACAGTGGTGTTCGGCTAATCCATCCACTAACCTGCCTAACCCTTAGGTAAGCAGTACGGATTTGTATCAGGTTTACTCCCCTAGACAGGTTGCCAACCAAGGCTGACGAGTCCCATCCAATCAATCAATCAATCAAATGAATATAGAAAAGGGGGGTGAGGGTGAAAGAAGGGAAGTTTGTATTGGTTAAGTAGGAGAGACAGTGATAATAGTGAGAGAAATAGGGTGTCGGGGCTTGACCCAACATGCGTGAGTTGAATAATTGAGCTGGGGTTGAATTGTTTTAGTTGGAGAAGTTACTTTAATGAGATTCAGGATGGCTTGCCAAGAAGGGGGCAAGGGATGGGGAGCAAGATAATTTTGGGTGGTATAAAATCGAAAGTGCTTGTTATTGGGCTTGGATGTTTTAGGGTTGTATTTTTGGATGGCAGTAATTCGAAAATGGTATAAAAGGGGGAGATAATTTTGGGTGGCATTGAGTCAAAAGGGGGGTAATGCTGGGGAAGAGCTGTCAGTGGCAGAACTCGTAAGAAGGCTGTACTGTTATTATATTTTGAAGTTACGATAAAAGGTTGTTGTCTTGTAATTTGATTATAATTGGCTAAGGATTGGTGCTAGTAAGGAAATTTGGTGGGTCTGTGAAGTTATACATGTTAATTGGAAGTGAATCTAGGAATCTAGGTCAAGAGTGGTAGGGAGGTTGGACCGAGGACGAGCCGGAATGACCCACCGCCTCTACCAATCTTGATTTTAAGTGAATTTAGGAATGGGTGCCTCTCTGTTGTTGGGGTGAAGGAGGTTTGACAAGGGGCGAGGGGGATATAAAATTCTATTGACAATTTGGATGAAGTTTCATGATAGGTCTCAAGTTTTATAAGTTGTTTTTCTGCTAATTGCTGCCAATAAGTATTTAGAGGGGGGATGTGGGCTAGATCGTGAAGATATTGTGCCGTCTGGAACTCATACCACTGAGTCCCGAACATCAACCTCAGTGCTTTATTTTGAATTCTTTGGTATTTTAGTTGGTTGGTAGGGGCCGAAAGTGAAATGCTGAGTGGGACGTAGCACAAAAGAGGTCTTATAAGTGCTTTGTATAAGTGAAGTTTGGTTTTTATTGAGGCATTTCTGAATCGAAAGATGGTTTGTAGGGATTTAGATGGATGGCAGTGGAAGTTTTTGCTTGTTGATGAAATCGGATATTTTTGTCGAATGTGAGGCCGAGTACTTTGTTAGTGGGAGAGACATTTATTTGTATGCGGTTAGGGACAGGTGCTCGGGAATTCTGGAATAAGGGTCTTGGGCGGGGATGTCCTTTGGCAAAGTATGTGACGTGTGATTTGTGAGGATGAGCCTGAATCCGCCATTTTTGCTCCCATTGTCCTACTTTGTCAAGTTCTCTTTGAGCTCTGTTTGTCAATGCGTCTATTGTGTCTGCTCTTATTATTTGCATCACGTCGTCTGCATACATTACTGTGAGAGAGTCATTGTGAGTGGGGATGGGAAAGTCATTTGTGTATAGGATGTAGAGGGTAGGAGCGAGTACTGAGCCTTGAGGTACGCCTGCGTTTAGTGCAAATGAATCTGAATGAAGATTAGAAAACTTAATTTTGGCAGTTCTATTATCCAAAAAGTTGCAGAGAAGTTTCTGAGTAATTAATGGGAAGTTGAAATATTCTCAGATTTTGTACTTCAAGCCTTCGTGCCACACTGTGTGAAAAGCTGATTTTATGTCCTTGGTAATTAAGGCTGTCTTGTTTTTTCGTCTGGACTGTTTGTTTATGTGAAGGTAGTTTGTGATAATGTTTAGTGCTTCTTGTGTCGATCTGTGTTGTCTAAAACCAAATTGCATGTTCGTGAGGAGTCCTTCGTCTTCGAGATATAGTCTGAGTCGGTGGTTTATGATACGTTCTAGAGTCTTCCTAAGAGTCTCAAGTAGACAAATGGCTCTGTAGTTTATTGGATTAGTCTTATCTTGGTTTTTCTTGGGAATGAGGATAATGGTCGCTGTCTTGAAGCAGACGGGAAAGTAGCCTGATGCCAGGATGGCGTTGTAGAGGCGAGTGAGTGCTGCTATGAAAGTGTTAGGTAGGTGCTTTACAAGGTGGTGATTAATACCCGTGGCACCAGGCACCTTTCTCCGTGTTTTAGACAGGATGAACTTGACTTCGTCTGGCACAATGGGAGCAGTGAGTATGTTTTGAGGGTCAAGTGTGTTTAGGTTAATGTGTGTGTCATGGGAGATGTTGTTGGGTATGGTAATGAGATGTTGTTCTATATTGCGGATGTGTTGTTCGGCAGGCCTTTCAATGGGGTGTGGGTGGTATACTTGTTGCCATGTCTGTTTAAATGTATCTGTGATAGCCCTAGGATCAGTAATTGTGTTGCCATTAACAGTGAGGGAGGATGTTCTGGGAGTGTTATTACCTTGTAAACGTTTTATGTGTTGCCAGAATTCCCAGGGCTTAGTCTTTCTGTGTTGTTCTGCTGAGTGTACTAGGTGTGTCCAGTGAGAGTCATGATCAGATTGCAGGCTGTTAAGGATGTGAGTTCTGAGGTTGGAGAGGTCGTAGCGTACTCGGCCTGGTATGTGGTTGTGTTTGTTCTGTTCGAATTGACGACAATAGCACACTAGGAGTCGTTGTGTTCTGATGGAGGGTCTGAAAGTGTGTTTGATTTTGTATGTAGTCTTTGGGATGGTTGTGTTGGCTGCGTTTATGATTTTGTTCTGTAGGTTCTCAATTTGTTGGTCTATGTGTGTGTAGTGTTGTTCCTCGTAGTCGTGTATGTAGTTGTCTTCTGATAAAATATTTTTAAATTCTTCCCAGTTTGCTTGTGAGTAGTTAAAATGAGATTGACATGGGACTTGAATTGGGTTTGAAGAAATTGACATGAAAACTGGGATGTGATCTGATCCTGAAAGTGGCCCAGGGGAAATATCATGATGGAATATATTAAAAGCTTGGTTTGAAAAAATTAAGTCAGGTTTACCATTACCGTTTGGTGTGAAAACTGTGTTGAAGTCTGGGCCATGAAAAGTTAATCTTTTGTGGTGGTGTATTACTAATAGTTGAATTCCATGTTGATTAATGGTATTATGTTGGAAAGCTTGGTGTCTAGCGTTAAAGTCTGCAAGTATGAATGTAGGTGCATTGTTATTGAATAAGGTATTTAGGTCTGTGTAAGGGATGTAGGTATTTGGTCTGACATATGTGGTGGCAACTATGAGGGGTCCTAGTGTTGTGTGTGTTTTAACTGCAAGGAAATGTTTGTATGTCCAGTCTGTGATGAATTCGTGTTGAATGGTGCTTTTAATCATGATTGCAACTCCATCGTGGGCATCGCCGTCGGTCTGTCGTGTTGTGTAACCAAAGAATCTAATTGTATGTGTGTTGTACGTACAAGTGCTCTTAATTAGTATTATGTCCGGGTCATTATCTAAAATTAATTGTGTGAGTAGGTGTCTGTTAGTGTAGTAGTGTCTTATGTTGAATTGGATGACTCTTAACATGATGGGGTATCGTGAAGTGAGCTATGTGTGGGGGAGGGGGGGGGGGGGGGGATGATGGGGCCCGGGATGGGTAGGGAGAGGATGAGGAGCGGCCTCCTCCAAAAGATAGAGATTTGGAGGTAGAATTGGCGTTTTTTCTTGGGGTTACGACCTTACGTGACTTTGACTGAGAACGGTTTTATTCAGGTGAGGGTAACTCAGCTGGACTGGTGGGTTTTCGTTTTAGAGGAGATTGGGGAGGAATGGTGGGCGTTGTTTGTGTAGGAGGGGGTGGGGGAGGCATGAAGGATGTTGGGGTAGTAAGGTCAGGGTCAGATGCATTGAGAGTTGGGTCAGTGACAGTTGTGAGGGGGGGGTAGGGGGGTCTTGAGGTTCATTTTCAGTGGTGGGAGGGATTGACATTTCAGGGATTTCGTTGGCGCTTGGGGGTTGAGGAATAGGGGTAGTGGAGGATGAGTTGGAGGTAGAGGTTGTGGGTAGTGGAGGATGAGTTGGAGTTAGAGGTTGAGGGTAGTGGAATAGGGGTAGTGGAGGATGAGTTGGAGGTAGAGGTTGAGGGTAGTGGAATAGGGGTGGAGGATGGGTTGGGGGTGTGGGGAGGATGTTGGGTTGGGGGTAGGAAGACGGGTGGCTGAGAGAGATGGAGTATGAGAGTTCTTGTTGTGTTGGAACCAAGACTCAGGGATCATGATGGCAGGGAGGTTGTGGGCAGTCAGGCCATCATTCAGGAGTTTGTTTAATTGAGGGGTTACTTTTTGGTTTGTGAGATGGAGAGCAACATTGACAAGGACGGAGGTTTGGGTGAATATTTCTCGATTGAAGAGTGGGCTGGGAGGATTGGTGATGGGTGGGGGAGTGGGGGTAGGGGGGGAGGATTGAGGGGTGTGTGAGGTGGCAGCTGAAGCATATGATATGGCAGTGACTGGGTGGGATGAGAAAAGAGGACGTTTTTGGTTGGGAGTGGGTGGAGTAGCCTCTGAGGTTTTTCTGTATTCTTTTAATACATTGAGACGGAAGGGACATTCGGCACTAATGGCAATATGAGAGCCGTTGCAGTTGGAGCATTTCAGGGTGCTTGTAGAGCAGGTGGTGAATGAGTGCCCTGACTCAGCACAACGAGAGCAAATTGTTGGATTTTTACATTGGGCTGTGGGATGTCTGTACTCATAGCATTTGAAGCACTGTCTAAGATTTATCCAGGACTCAGGGGCTAGAAGCTCAGGCGGAAAAATCATGTGAAATGCCTTGAGACCTGTTTTGAGGACTTTACTGGCCTCCTGAGGGGAGGCACAACGAATTTTGATAGCATTACGGGGGTCTTGAAAACTTCACAGACATTTATAGAGTTTTTCTGGGCAATTTCCCTGGCAATCTCATCTTCATCTTTGCTGAGGATGCTATTGTCAGGGTGTAGAATTTTAACAGTACAGGCAGCTTTGAGTTCTGGGGAGAGGACTAGCTCATAACCAGCAGACTGAAGTTTCTTGAGGGTGGCAGGGTTGAGATATACATCAAGATCTTTTTGAGAAGCAAGTCTTATCTTGATGCCATTGGGATTTTGGAAGACTCTGACTATTTGAGTTTGGGTTATGCTAAAAATATGGGAGCCTGGGTCATCAGGGGGAGTCTTAGTGCACTTGAACTTGACGTAGAGTGCCATACTGAAACATTGGGGAATTGATAAGTGCTAACTATAGGAAAATTTGATTAAGTGAATGGGGAAACAATACAAAATCTGAGGATGGGGGGATAGAGTTAATTGATGGAATTTGTTTAGCTAAAACTGTACCCAGGGGGCACCCCTAAGGGATGTCCCCAGAAAAAGCCTAGCTCCTACCTATGTCCTTGGACTGTAGGCAAGCCTATGTCACAGGACCCTAGCCTACTTGCAGTCTAAACCCTGCCCACTTGCCTCCTATAACCAGGGGCTAACCCCCCCCCCTTCATGGCAATGCCTTCAGGGTTCGGCGTCATACTACAAGTGGGCTTCTACTGGGCGGGAATGGGTAACATTTAATAATTTTGGAGAAAGGAAAAGGTGAGGAAAGAAGTTTGGGAAAGATAAGAGTATAGGAAAGTAATGAGAATGGAGAAGGATGATGATGAGATATGAGGTGAGATGGAGGGAGCTGATTGGCCAGGAGAGAGAAGTAGGAGGTGGTGATTGGAGGAGAGCGGTTGCTGATAGAGGAGGCTAGCAGGCTAGGTCTGGCTGGTCCTCAAGTCCATCTTCAATCTTCAATCTTCTTTTCTTCTTTTCTTCTTTCTTCTTTCTTCTTCAGCTTGAAGATGGGGGGCTACTGGCCTGTTGGGAGAGACCAGAGCGTCACCAAGTACATCCTCTGAAAAGTGTGACCAATAAAGGAAAAAGGCTTCAGCTTAAATAAACAAGAATTCAATGATGCCGTAGCCTTGAGGTATGGGTGGCCAGTTTCGAACCTGCCGCTGAAATGTGCATGTGGTGAAACAAACAACTCAGACCACTGTATGACCTGTAAGAAAGGAGAATTCATCTATATTCGGCGTGATGAAGTAAGAGACATCACTGCACAAATGCTGGACGAGGTGTGCCATGATGTCAGAATCGAACCGGAACTTCTGCCAATGGACGGACAGCGCTTGGCCCACAATACTGCAAATACTTCAAATGAAGCAAGAGTGGACGTAAGTGCTCGAGGTTTTTGGACGAGGGGACAACAGGCTTTTTTTTATATTAGAATCTTCAACCCAAGAGCACAAACATATCGTGAGCGAGGACACAAGGCGGCAAATCTGAGAAACGAAAGTGAGAAAAAATGCGCTTATGAAGAAATAATTTTGAACAGGGATCAAGGAAGCTTTACTCCTTTGGTCTTCTCATCGTCGGGAGGAATGGGACCTTCTGCAAGTGTCTTCTATGCCAGATTAGCTGAACAAATATCGGAGAAAAAGCAACAGCATAGAAGCCAAGTCATAACTTGGATGAGATGCCAGTTCTCTTTCTCTCTTCTCAGGTCTGCACTCCTATGTCTCAGGGGTACAAGGTCCTCCCCGCTACAGAGGACAAGAGTGAGAGATTTGGACTATGAAATGGTCGTGGCGGAGGGCCGAATTGGGGAACAACTAGGTTGATTGTAGGGAGGTAGGCTACTGGTACAATAAGAAAAACTATAATGTAACTAGAATAAGATAGATTATACACCACATTGTAACTGTCACCTTAATAAAAAAAAAAAAAAAATAGAAGGAAACATGCTTACATTGCTGAAATGTTTGTGGACATGCAGTAATGCAAGTAATGGTCACTCTTCTGTAAATCTAAAATGGCTTACTTAACCCACTGAGCCCCAGCTAGTTATTAATAAATGTACCACCAGGGCCCAGCAGGTTTTGATTTTTGTTTTCCAGAAACAATAGCGAATGGGTTAGGAATGAAGGAAAAACCACGAAAAACCGATCAAAAAGCTCAAAAAATGGTCCTACAGAGCCCCCGAAAATGGATTTTACAAGAGTAAAAAATTGAAGGCAATTTCCCCAAAAAACATGTTTTTGCGCGCTCACGCGCACGCGGTTGGACTTTGAGAGTTTTCAACCATCGGCATGGGTGCATGGGATACTTACACAGTTCCCATACAAATCTGAGACCTCTAGGTGCCATAGGACCGGAGTGACACTGACGCAAACGTTGCGTCGCTGGGTTCTGGTGATCGAACATTGCCGACGCAACACGTGCGACGCTGGGATCCAGCGGGATAAGAATGGGAAAGGGGTGGGACCTTCTATTTTTTTTTTTTTTTTTTTTTTTTTTTTTAAATGTGTGCATGTACAGTTGGTCAAGGATGAAAGTATACAGTTTTTCGTCTGCTATAGCCACACATAGTTTGTCATGTTGGCAGCCCTGGTAGCCATATCTCAGAGCCCGCCCACCTTATACAGGGTGTTTAAAAACGTGTTCCTGGACTTAGTTGTCAGACGGAAATATGAATATATTGCTCTATAATCTTTGACGTGAATATCACATCGGAGATATTAAACACTTAATGTTATTGATAGATATACAAGAAATGCGAGAGTGAAAACGAAAATCAAAACGTCTACCTATATACGATATTTCAGTGGAATACAGGTCCATTTTCATATGTGGTAATATGTGGCTAATAATGTAGGGTATGGTGATATCAATGTTGCAGTTGGTTTGCAGGTGTTCTGCTGATAAAAATAAAAATAATAATAATAAATAAATAAATAAATAAAAATCACAAGTAAAGCCTCATTATGCTTCTTCGAGGACTGACTCATAAAGCAATGGCGCTCGCAAGATGAGTAAAATTGCTGGGTCATTACCCTATTGAACACACAGGCTTCCTTACGTCCACGTTTAGGAATTATATTTTTGTGTATCTAAAGTAGACGAATATGGAGTGGCTAAAAGATATTACGATATACACTTAACATTATAACATTCATAATAAATAATGAGTAGAAAGAGGAATCTAATAATACTTGTTAATTAATAAGTAGGTAAATATTGATATTTCACTTTCATCCCCAAGACTGGATTATATGTGATCCAAAGGGCAATGAAACGGAGGCGAGCGCCGCGGCTACGCGCTGTTCCAGCTTTGTTTTGCTATCTCCATAACAGTATTTAGTCACCCTGAAGGTTTATGAATAATTCTCTAACTTTTGATATTTATGGAAACGCTTTTTCGAAGCACTCCGTATGTTAATTAATGTATCAATATAATAAACCCCATGTGTGTTGGGATGGTTTGGGCTAGTGGAAAGGCTGTCACGGCTGCCAACATGACAAACCATGTGTGGCTATAGCAGACGAAAAATTGTATACTTTCATCCTTGACCAACTGTACAGTACATTACAATGTCCTACACAATTAGCTGGTACACTGTTTTTGATAAACTTAATATACTGAACGTTGATTTATGGACAACAAACGCAGTCTCTGTGCCTTGATATAAGGTTTAGAAATATGTGAAGTGCGTACCAAAATCGTTCAAAATAATATTCACCACTCATAACTGCAAGCAAATGTACAGTTGTCCACATGAAATTGTATATCATCCAGGATATTATGTATGCAAGAATATTAGTACAATTGTTGCTACCAAGGATACAGCGAACTCCCGTGTTATCGAGTTGTACAGTACAGTACAGTAGGTGTAAGCGAACAAGAGATGACATGGATCCTCTCGTTCATCAGGCATCCATTTTCACACTAGTAACATTTATCAAATATGTTAGTGTTTTCTATAATCATGAGTTGTGTTTATTATAGTATGTAGAGTGCTCATATTCATTTCCCATATTGTTTGATGATCCAATAAATGTCCTTCTACTGCAGATGTGGAATTTAACCCTTTCTGTTCCAGCAACGTGTTTTATATTATGTTCTAGCTTTATTTAGACAATTTGTTGCAGCTTAATAAGGATCTGTGGCAGCAATAAGGTTTAATTAAGATAGTCTCTATTAGCATTTTAATTAGTGCATGTCTTTCCCAAGCTGAATAAAATAGTATAATAGTTTGGCAGAATATAATGAGAAAGATGTTCCCGGTACTGAATGGGTTAAACATTCTCTAAATGTCGAAATTATCGTAAATCAGCCTCCCTCCTTTTCCCGACAATAATAATCACATTAAAACTATTAATCTGCATTTGCTATGGGTATCAATTACTTACATTTATGGTATGGAACTACACCCAATGCCTGGAATGTATGGTAAGCATAGACATGTCAACAAACAACATAATCTTCCTGTTTGGAAGGCTGCTGAGTTGTGGATATAGTTAGAATATTGACAATCTTATGCCCAGAGGGCGGGAAAACAGCGCCAATCATCTGTAGCGGTCACTTCTCATTACATTGGTAGTGCGATTTGAAATATATGTGTATTTGTTCATGCATTAGTTAGATATATGATCAATTGACAGTTTTACAGCAATTGTATCTTGTAAGTCCGGCACACTATATATATTTCAATATATACAATCGCTGAGATGAATGCATGTGAATAACTGTAGATGTCATTAGGTAATGGGTGGGGATATATAGTAGAGTGAGGGAGGTAGATTAGTTATAATCTAATTATAATTAGTTATAATTAGTTATAATCTATAAGCCAGCCGTCCGGCTGGCTCAGTTGATAGCGTGCCTGATTCCCATCTTGAAGGTCTCGCGTTCAATCCCCGCTCAGATTGAAAAGTTTTTCTGGGATACAGCCGGTGGTTACCATCTCCCCATGAGCAAGGGGGATGGGTAATGGTCTCTGGTAGACTAAAGAAAGCCGAGCGCTTGTGAATCCTCGAAGGAGGAGATACGGGCGCTATATAAGTAACCAGAAGATTATTATTATTATTATTATAATACAATAGGTAGTCCTTCCTGGATGTTTGCACGTAATGTATTAACAAGCCTTCAGTAACACATCATAACTTAAGCTGGTCAGATTAGCCAAATATTATTTGAAACCCTCTTCAGTAAAATAACGCCATTTTATTTTATTATGGCTAATATCATACAATAGCAACATAGGAAATATATTATTTTTTTGTAATTGCATTCTGTCTGTAGCAAATTGTCACTCCAACGATACCTTATTTTCTTGTACTTTGGCTAACAGTGCACTATTTTATTAGGCTAGAAAATGTATCTAGTAGTCAGAGAGTACAGTATATCAAGCTTACGTCTTAAATGTATCTAGTAGTCAGAGAGTACAGTATATCAAGCTTACGTCTTAAATGTATCTAGTAGTCAGAGAGTACAGTATATCAAGCTTACGTCTTAAATGTATCTAGTAGTCAGAGAGTACAGTATATCAAGCTTACGTCTTAAATGTATCTAGTAGTCAGAGAGTACAGTATATCAAGCTTACGTCTTAAATGTATCTAGTAGTCAGAGAGTACAGTATATCAAGCTTACGTCTTAAATGTATCTAGTAGTCAGAGAGTACAGTATATCAAGCTTACGTCTTAAATGTATCTAGTAGTCAGAGAGTACAGTATATCAAGCTTACGTCTTAAATAAAACAAACACAAACTGCATTTGTCATTTAATTCAATAATTTAAGTCCACACCACATTCCGCGCATACATATTTTCAAATTCATATGCATGATATGAAAACTCATCTTTTACATCGGTCGTGCTTTAGAAAACATTACATTTTGACTTACCTTAGTTAAAATAGGACTTCAGAGGCTATCAACCCTATTGGATTATTAAGCCAGCACACTGTAAGTCAAGAACAACGTCAGGACTGGTTCCTCTCTGCGAAATCTCCAGTCCCTTGCATGTTGACTTACCTAACACGTGTGAATACTATATACAACTGTGCGAATATTTTGAAATACTATACAGAGTTGTATAAACACGGGTGCTTTTACGCATTTACGAATGTCAGTAAAATGCTTTGCACGCTATGTTATTAACTAAAGTTATTAAAATGACTGCACATTTGTTGTTTACATAATTATGCACCATATAAACTCTGATCTATCTATTTGCCTGTGCCATTGCATATATAAATACGAGTGGGGAGAGGCAGACAGTTATATAAATAAAACGTGTCATATGCGGACCCATTCAGCATACCATGATTCACGTTTTTAATTTATTGTGGCTTTTATTAGATTATTATATTCAGCTTAATAAGGGTTTTGGGGGACAAAGAAAACATTGGTATAGTTTCACCCCGCTGATTTGCTAGAGGTCAAATATATATATATATATATATATATATATTTATATATATATACATATAACTATATAGTGGTCTAGTGTTAGCAAGAATAGCACATACATCATGCTGCTGAAAGGGTTAAACGTGCGGGTAGAAAACTTTGTTATGTATACAGGATTAGGACGCTTGTAAGTTACTAGGATGCTTGTAAGTTACTCTGCTACAGCCAAAAAATATATCGTCTGTAGTACATAACGTGGCTGAACAGCTAAAGGTATGGGGCGTAATGGTAAGAATTGATTTTTTATTTTTATTTTGCCCTGAGGGGCGAGTTTATTGAGAAGCGCCCCCCATCCTGTGAGGGGACAACCACTAGTAAGGCGATACATACTGCTCAAAGAGCCATTATTCCACTGAAACAACAGCATCGGCGTCTGGTTACATTCATATTTGTGTTTATAAGTCAGGTTGGCTTTATTCAGATGTGTTATTATAGTTTCCTCATTTAATTGTCACATGGTCTGTATATACGTATCTCATTAAAAAAAAAAAAAAAACACACACACACACACACACACACAAGCAAGCTTGTAGTGACTGAATTATTAATTGACAGGTTGTAAATAATAGCACTACATAACTAGTGCAATCGTATGAGGAGACTATTCATATTTTCATTACATCAATGGTTATTGAGATCATAGTTAGCTGAATACAATTATGACAAAAATAGGCAATGGTATAAATCAACATAATACAAATGTCATAATTTAATACAGGCGGACATAATCATGATCCGGTTCGTTGTGCATTGGGAGCTAAGGTGTCTTGAGATCGCCTCGCACCCATACACAACGAACGTATTATAGTCTGCATGGTTGGTATCTAATTGAATATACTTAGTGGGTATTTCAAGAATGTCAGGGGGTAAGGAAATGTGATTTGTATATTAGAAGACTGCGACTAACGAGACGTGTAACATGTGGAGGGAGGTGGTAGAAAGAGAGGGATCTCGTTGGGGTGGAAGTTTCGCTCCCAGGAATTTTCGTTCCTGTGGTATTTCAATAATAATAAAATAATAATAATAATAAGGGGACAACCACTGGTAAGGCAATACATACTGCTCAAAGAGACATTATTCTACTGTAACAACAGTATCGTCGTCTGGTGTTATTATAGTGTCCTCATTTGATTGCCACATGTGCTGTATATACGTGCTCATGAAAAAAAAAAAAAAAGTGACTGAATTATTAATTGACAGGTAAATAATAGCACTACAAAACTAGTGCAATCATATGAGGAGACCATTCATGTTTTCTTACATCAATGGTTATTGAGATCATAGTTAGCTGAATACAATTATTACATACATGATGTGACTAATATTTCGAACTACATAAATTATTATGCAATAATAGTACGACAAATATATTACAATCATATGAGGGACACTTCACATTCTTCATTACATCAACGGTTATTGAGGTCATAGTTAGCTGAATACAAGATTCACATACATAATGTGACTAATAATACCAACTACCGAAGTTATAATGGAATAATAATAATACAAATATTTTACAAACATGAGTTACATGGTTCAAATTCTTATTACAATAATGGTTATTGAGGGGATAGTTAGCGCAATATGACCAGTGGAGAAGTTTACATGCCGATAGTAATATAATATTTAGTAGGGTGTGTGGTTATGGGAGAGAGGGAGGGGGGTTGTAGGAGGTAGAGGAATGGGTGGGAGAGGAGGAGGGGTAGGGGAGGAGGAGGAGGTAAGGTACTCCAGGGAGGAGGAAAGTGTGAGAGGGGAGGTGTGTGTGTGTGTATGTGTTGGGGAGGGTGGGACATACTACATATAAATAAGTTGTTTAAGGCCAGCCATAGTACTGAAGATAAATATGGTAGTAAAACAAAAAAAATCTTAAAAGGGAAAGTTTGAAATTCAACGCAAGTCTACAGATATCAGCAGTATCGCTTCATCGTACCTGACACAACATATCAATAAGTAAGGAAGGAAACTGTATACGTGCAAAGATCAAGTTTCAATTAAGTTTAGTAGCAAAACAATATTCAGAAGGAAGATACTAGTAGTCCTCCGGTATGGATATGCCGCATATCTGAAGGTACTTAATTGTAGATAAAACCATTAGCAAAGAATATTGAGGACAATTATGTTGCTTACATATGCAAGGGTCATGTATATTGGCTTGCAAAAGGATATGAATTGGCACTTAACAGATTATTTAAATAAATGCTGTGTTAGAGGCTCAGAGGGATATGTATATACTGTACATTGTCAATCTATTAAATGAGAATAGCAGTGATAAGTAAAGAAATACTGACTGGTACTATAAGTGTGACATGATCAATGAAAATATGAAATCGTGTAGAGGGCGTTACAAAGGGTTTAAGTGTGACCTTGTAAGAAAGAAGAGATGTGTGGAGGGCAAGGGGTGCATACTTATAAGGTTCATGTTTCATGTTTACAGTACATATTATTGTGGGGGTGGCAAAGTTCTTGTGTTTTTTTAGTATGTTATTGATTACGTTATTCTTTAGCATGTATATTGCTTGATCCTCAATTGTGGTTAACTGATTATTCCTGTATTCCCTAATCATTGGGCATTCCAAGATATAGTGCTCGAGAGAGTGTTTGTTGGGAGCTCTGCAAACCCTACATTGCCTGTGCTCTTCTTCTACCTGTCAATTCAGCTACCATGGATAACAATAGCCAAGCCTTATTCTTGCATGTACTGAGTCTACCCACCTACTCGTTGTACGTTTATCATAGGTGTATTTGGTCGTAAATGCTACTTTATTGTAGTAGTTTATAGATCGGCTGGTATTATGATGTCTAGCTCTGTCTTCATCCACTCTTTCTTCTTGTGTCTTTTTAATTATAGTTCTCATTTGTTTCAATGACAGTTCAAGAATATGATCAGGTTCTTCTTTCTCTGAGGCCTCCTTGGCAAGCTTATCTGCCCTTTCATTGCCGGGGATGCCTACATGTGAAGGAATCCAGGCAAATTTGACCCCTAGCCCCTTCTCCCCTACACATTTTATCCCCCGTCTGATATCTTGTACAAGGAAAGGATAGGTAAGAATTAAGACGTGTGGGATGTGGGAAGACTTAAGCCGGGATCACTGATTACATGGTCAGTCTGGATAAGCTGTAAGGTATTTTAATATCTCTCTCTCTCTCTCTCTCTCTCCCTCTCTCTCTCTCAAATGCAGACACGTACTCATATTGGACTTCGGAGAACTATTGTGCGAGACTTAGAGTGATGTATATAATTAATGTTTATGAAGTTCTTAATCTTGTATTAATTTAACGATTTAAAAAAACAAACAGGTAATGGGTAATCAGAGTTAAATTAAATATGTATTCACTTGACTAAGCTAGTCTTGTTTTCTTTCCTATTTCGAAGTAAATATCATTAACGAAACAATCACAGTCCAGGAAAATCCATTAACAGTCAGGGAGTAATTAGCCGCACCGACACTGTGGGCTGGAATCTGGATCACGTCATTGGCTGTGTTAGTTCACCAGTGATTAGCCATGGTAGAGCCGGGGGTTATGAAATTTACATTTAGTATTGGTAGCAAATTCATTCAAGGATGATTAACTGAAACTATAGGAATATATACATATAGTGTGCAAATATATATATACTGTATCAATACAAACTGCAGAATAGCAGAACCTGGAAAAGAACAGGACGTATAGGCCTACTATATATGGAAGTGATGGCGAAGCAGGGCTATAATTTAGTGTTGTATAAAAGAGTGTTGTATAATTAAGACAATAAATATCATGTACCAAGAACAACAATAGCTGGAGTGTACAATCGCACTAAGAAGTGATGACTCGCTTTTTCTAATGCTCGGACAAAAGTCTCCAAATTTGGCTACCGCTGGCAACTCTCCACTGCCACTCGGAGCCCGGTCTTTTCCTAATTTATATCTATAGGGGTCTGGATATTCCCAATAATTGGTCTACTGACAAAATTAACCTATATATGCCCTCTAAATTACATTTATGTTGTAGTTTGAATAAATATAAGTAAGGTTTGTTATCAATTTTTAAATAGAATAATGAAAGTAGTTATTTTCCATGCATTATCTAGAATGTTCCTGGAGGCCTACCACGGTCGCCTGCATGACAGTCACTGCCAGGATATGAGAGAGAGTGTGTCTCTTCTGCTTATATATCCACCTTTGTCCTTTACTACCTGCCTTTCCATCTTCCGTTATTATATGGCAGTCCCTATGGGTTTTCATATATTTTATAAGTTAAATTTAATCGTCTGTCTATACAAAATTAATTACAAGCTGTTCTTGAGAATTCAAGCTTTTTCACAAAATATACTGGAGATGGTTCTGTTTTCCAGGCAGAATGTCGTATCCCGTAGAAAATTAAATGTGGAAAACAATACTGTTATATGTTTATTTACATGATTTATTGACACTCATGGTTTGAATATCACTTTTAACTGTTGATATTAATTTTATGAGATACTGTTCTTACAGTATTGTTTGTGTAAAATAGTAATACAAGCACTAAGGAGATAGAGAATGTTCTAACCGACCTAAATAACATCGTAACTGACCTCGGCCAGGCTGGGCTAGTGATAAATGACACCAAATGTGAACTTGTCCTCCTCAACCACACACGTGAACAAGAAGAAGAGACTCAGGCCCTGTTTCGAGGCATATTGCCAGATGTAAATATCCTTCAGGAGCACCAGCAAACCCTATTAGGTTCCCCACTAACTCTGGCAGCAATCCCACCAGCACTTCAAGTTAAAAAGGAGGAGCTTCAACGTCTCGTGAGTCGCCTGATACACATCGATGCCCACTCAGCTCTGGCGCTTCTCAAGAACTGTTTCTCCATCCCAAAACTCCAATACCTCCTGCGCACATCGATGACTTGCATGAACAATGGTGGCCTCCAAGAATTAGACAGCATAATCCGAGAAGCAGTGACCAGCATCACCAACGTGGAATTTAAAGAACGGACCTGGACACAAGCCACCCTTCCTGTCCGCCTCGGGGGCTTGGGCATACGGAGAGCCTCGGATATTGCCTCCCCTTTATCTCTTCCCTCATCGTGACCAACGACCTTGTAGTGTCCATCCTTTCTTCTCAACCCGGAATGACACTTAATGGGGACGTAACAGTAGCGATTAACACCTGGAAGGAAAGTACAGGAGTAGAGGAGGAGCCTCGGGGTACCTCCAGGAGCAAGCAGAAAGCGTGGGATACCATCTCGGCGAAGAAAACTCAAGAAAATCTCCTAACCAATGCAGACCAGGTTGCAAAAGCACGCCTCCAGGCAGCCGCCCGTTCGGAGAGTGGCTTGTGGTTACACGCCATCCCCATCCCACCTCTTGGAACTCACTTGGATGCTGAAGCGCTCCGGGTTGCCATCGCGCTCAGAGTGGGTGCGGCAGTTTGTCACCCACACACTTGCAAGTGTGGTGGGGTGATGGATGCTCAAGGTCACCATGCCTTGTCATGTAATTACAACGCAGGCCGCCTGCCAAGACACTCTGCACTAAATGATGTCATAAAACGGGCCCTGCAGAGTGCTAACCATGCATCAATCCTCGAACCACATGGACTTCACAGAGAAGACGGCAAACGGCCAGATGGGATGACCACTTTCCCTTACAAGAATGGCCGGTGCCTCGTGTGGGATGCCACATGTGTTGACACTTTCTCCACAACCAACATCGCCAGAAACGCCGACGAAGCAGGTGAAGCCGCCCGGATAGCAGAAAATAAAAAGCGAGAAAAATATCAAGCCATCGCCAGAAATCATCAGTTCAAGCCCCTGGCATTCGAAACTTCAGGAGTCTTCGGCCCTACCACCCTTAAGATGGTGAATGAAATAGGCCGTAAAATCAGAGAAGTTTCAGGAGAACCCCGGGAAACCCTCTGGCTCAAGCAAAGACTAGGGATGGCTATCCTCCGGGGCAATGCCACCAGTGTCATGAGCTCAGTTCGACTGGACTGGGTCATGCCACTGTGTGAGGCCCGGGCAGGAGTGGTGTATCCGTAGTCTTTCCACAGTAGGGTAAAACAAAACATAAACTTTATTTGTATGTAACATGTGTGATGCACATAAATAAAAGGGGATGTGTCGGATGGTTGAAAGCCACAGTTGCTCGCGCGTTTGGGGCTAGCAACACGTATTATGAAAAACATGTATCCTCCTTCATTCACTGTCCCCCCCTTCACTCACTCAACCCCACAATTTGCCGGAGGATAACAGGTTTTTCACAATACGTAGACGGAGGTCTTTAAAAAAAAAAAAAAAAAAAAAAAAAAAAAAGCACTAAGAGACTTCCTCCGCATTTTAATCCTGAATCCAGTGAGCGAAATACTACGAGTTTCACATTGTTTCGTTCGGATTAGTCTCAACTTTCGTGTTATTTGTTTTCCTTTCACATGATGAGATAAATATATTGTAACAATACTTATATATCGTGTTTTTGGATTTTTTTCCTCAACTACAGTTCTCCCCTGTGTGTAATAAATGTGTATCGAGTCTCAATTGTTGCCAGATTGCACCTTCTGAATGACAAGTACTGGGAATTGAGACATCACTTCTTAGCGCGATTGTACTTCTGCTTCTATCTCAGATAGATATATTTGCCAGGGGTCTCAAGCAGGGGAGGACCCACACTTGTCTTCCTCTTCGTCTGTCTCCTCTTTTCCGGGGTATAGCTAGGATGTCGTTGGCGAGCCTTCTCTTCTTTCATGAACTTCCTCTACAGAGCTGGTGGTACTCTCGGCTAAGGAGATACTTCATCAGGTGCAGGGTCCAGAGAATATAGGGTCAACCCAGCAGCCAGGTACAGTCGGTCACCTTTTCGCCTGGGCCACCTATGGTAATTTCGCTGGGAGTCTTTCGCTCTGATATTAATAAGATCGCTCACTCCCCCCACCCTGAATTTGTTGCATAATTATTATGTCCCATAGATGGCGTAGTTAGATTTTCGGATGGGGGGGGGGGTATTATTGTGTAGGACAGGTTGGAAGTGTGTAGGGTGAGGATGTTTTAAGTGAATTATATCCCCAGGTTTATGGTTACCGTTTTATCTCATGATATTAATTACAGTTGTTGAACAGCTATTTTTAGTGAAATCTGCCTTTAAGAAATATTGGAATATGTATTATTAATTTTTGCAACCATTGCTACCGTTCCGTTCTCCGCTTAAGCTGTTGCTTAACCCACTGCTCTAAACATGTGTTAGATAATATTTATGGAGAGCTTAAGTCTAATGTTAATAACGTTAATATTAGCACACCCATATGTATAATCTTTCTTTATATAGGCCTATCAATATTGTGTTTTATTTATAGATGACTGTCAACATGGTTCCCATGGAAACGAGAGCTTATTGGTAATTTGGGAATACTGTATAATCACAGTAAGCCGTCCGGCTGGCTCAGTTGATAGCGTGCCTGATTCCCATCTTGAAGGTCTCGCGTTCAATCCTCGCTCAGACTGAAAAGTTTTTCTGGGATACAGCCGGTGGTTACCATCTCCCCATGAGTAAGGGGGATGGGTAATGGTCTCTGGTAGACTAAAAGAAAGCCAAGCGCTTGTGAATCCTCGAAGGAGGAGAACGGGCGCTATATAAGTAACCAGAAGATTATTATTATTATTATTATTACTATTACACCAAAAGTCGAACACAATGTTTTCAACAATGTTATACAAAACAAACAAACAAACAAACAAACAAAAATAGTTTATTAGCCTTTTGTACAATTTGATCATGGGCGATTTACATATTAATCTTATTTGATATACAGTATTTTACTATCATTTCACTTTTTACAAAGCAGTTTACAAACATTTACTGGCCATGAACTTTTGTTTATTTTGCCTATGCCTATTGACTCAAGATAATCGTATTCCGAAAGTAAATTAGTTGATGACCTACCGTAGGTATATAATATAATAAAGCAAATGACTATGTATTCTATGCCATTCAGGAAAATTGGTATGTCAAAAATTAAAATGAAGCTGGCAACCGTATTTTATGATTGATTTTATGAACGATCTATTACACAGCTAGATAAGGACTGAAATACTCTGCATCATCAAACTTCCGTTACCTCACTAGACGTTTATGCTATTTTGACCTCTTTTGTCTCATGACAGAAAGTTGAAAATGGTATGGCTCAATTCCTCGCCACCCTAACACCTCTGAAAATGCCACACTTACAGTTGTTCAGGCATGCCAACATGTGTCACGATATCAATATATACCCTCTATCTTTACTGTCCTTAACAATATAATGGTTTTGACCCACCTGCGTTATCTTTTAATGCCAACAAATAACAGGTGCTTGATGTGCTTCCTGTAAAGTTGTTTTCATTAGAAAAATTTGCGGAATATAACTGTTGGTATGCCTGGAGACAATATATCCTCGTGACTTGCATTGGAAACCATTATTATAGTTATACTAATTAAAATACAAAGGATTACTGTGGTAATTTGATTTGGCAATTAACATACGAAAAATATCATTGTAGAGAATAATGTGTTTGTAGACGTTTACTTTTGGTGTAATAGTAGTGTGACCTTAATTTACTGTGATTATATTCCCAAACTACCAACAAGCTCTCGTTTCCATGGAAACCATGATGACAGTAATCTATACATGAAACAAAATATTGATATATAAAGATAAATTATACATATGGGTGTGCTAATATTAACGTTATTAACATTAGACTTAAGCTCTCCATATATATTATCTTACACGTGTTTAGAACGGTGGGTGAAGAAACAGTTTAAACAGAGAACGGAACGGCAGCAATGATAATATAGGAGTTTTGGTTTGCATTAGTAATGTCTATGATTCATTACAATGAATATATTGTTATTTAGGCTTGTCCAATGCATGGGTGAATACACGAGAAATCATTTGGATCATATCAGTCCCTTCCGGTGAGTGCCAGGCACCCGCCTTGCAACACAGTCCCTATCCTATTTTGTCCAGGTCTCAAAGCCAAGAATTGACATTCTCAGTCTTTCTTCTACTCAAAAACTGAACTCTGGAACTTCTCCCTTAATAAATGTTTCATTGTCGATAGTATCAATTGCTTGCTTTTGCGATTTCCTTAGTTTATTTGTGCGATAAATGTAGGCTATTTGTAGGGTAGTTATTGATAGGGGTCACTTGAGGCATGCTATGCTTACAGGTACCTACCCGATAGCACTATCGTTAGTGAGTGCTGTACTGTATTTTATATATAATTTTGTAATAGTATAGATATCTTATCAATATTTGTATTTTATACTATTGTTAATGTTTTGTCATGTTGCAAATTTGATTTTAAATAATATTTTGACATTTAACATGTAGTTTTTCTATTCATGCAGAGTTTAGTCAAATTTACCAGAACGTCCCGGACTTCCCAAACTTGACTAATTCCTTTAACGTGACGTCACGATAGTGCGTTGTTATATGTGCGATTAGTTTGCTTGGGAAACAGATTAACTAGCTCATGTAGTAATGTACACCCTATGTGGTGGATTGTGTTCTTTTATTTAATAATTTTCATTTTAGTAAGCGTTGTTTCCACATAGCGATTTTGATAATTTAATTTGACTTTATATTGTCCTTGTCCAAATTTTGGTTTGTTTAGTTTGCAAGTTTTACATTTTAATTTATCCTATGACTTAAGCTATTTTAAACTTCGTGTGTCCTGGCATTTCTTTTACCACAACGTC
The DNA here is from genome assembly GCA_032716605.1 of Paralithodes platypus. Lineage (NCBI taxonomy): Eukaryota > Metazoa > Arthropoda > Malacostraca > Decapoda > Lithodidae > Paralithodes > Paralithodes platypus. The sequence goes on along the minus strand of CM064480.1, from coordinate 10,642,126 downwards.
CCTTGAATTTGGCTCTGTCACTCTTTTGGCTTTTGGGGAGATACTCGTTACAGGCAACCTGCCTTTTGTCTCCCTCATACACATAGACAAAAAATGTAACCCATACGGCATTTGTTAAACGCCATGTTGCTTAATATTCTGTATATACAGTGTAATTTATAACTGTTAAATATAGAACTTGAATAAATACTATATTAAAAAAAATATACCTTAAAGACTTTATACTTCTGTTCTTACAACATAACTTATATTTATATATTTCTGAACTATAATTACTACACTATAACACGCCACAAACATTATTCACTCCGATAATGCTTATTGAGGCACACAATATTCTGATGTGTGTATGTGTGTGTGTGTGTGATTACCAATTTTGCCAAGAGTAATGCTTAGTTGACGTAGTTTGTGTTTCCGAGGTTAGAGAGTGATGGTCGACCAATGACTATCACTGTTGTCAATTGCATGAGAATATGTTATTAGTTGTCTGAGATTGCACAGCATATAAAATAAAAGACAATGCTGTATTAGTTTAAATAAATATTACATTTTAAAAAATAACAAATGTAAGGTAGCTTTCTGAAGTCATAAGAGTAGGCGAAAATCTATACTATATCATTAATTATAGAATATTTATCCCCACGACTTATGTGACACCAAATGATAATATGGCTTTTAAACAGGTTATATATAGACCAATAGTAGATGCAAGTTATCAAATATGACAACATTCGATGGCGGGTCACGCAAGTATTATGTGTCTAACACAGACAAAAAAAGCAATGCCTTATATGGTGACAATGACGTTATATGTAGACTTATTTTACTCCATATCATTATATGTGTATCTGCTCTTTTGCAATCATATTTACAAGCAGCCTCGTACGGATCAGTATATCTGTTGTTGCTTGTTTTCCTTTTTACTTATTTGTTAAACGTGACATGTTGGGTAGACTTATACAAATTGTGTCACAATCGTATGATAATAATCAGATTATTTCCTTGCTCTACCATGGGTCACACCTATCGATTACTTTACATAATCCGTGCCCGATCGATATTTATGAAAATGGACTGAAACTTGTATTTTGGTTAATTATTTTGCATCATGCTTATAATCCTGTTAACAACATATTTGTGTCGTGCATAACTTCACATTTTAGCACGATTCGTTGACATTCCTAATCTCTCGCACAAATATATATGAAGCAAATCGAAATATCCAGGCTCCATATTGGTGAAATAAGGTTGGCTAATGTATGATGGCTACTGTCTGCATAACATGTAATTCTAAATATGTAAATATTCTTCTGAAGTTATATACTTTTGACTATTTTGTATTGGCATATACAATAGATTTTAATGATTATGGTAACGATTCATACAATCATTTGATTGTATTAAAGGTTGTACTACAAGCTGTTGCTACATCTAGCAAACTCAAAATGACCACTCACATCCCTCTTTACAGAATGAAGACCCATTCATTCATACAGACTTACACTAATATATCGCTATCGCTCGCCAGGAAAAAATCGACACCTAAATGACACGAACAGAAAACTAATGGGGCTAAACTTGAGAAACAAGGGGGAACAGAAAAAGTCCCATCTCCCCTTAACCTTGTATAATTTAGCAGAGTACTCCTATTGTAAACAGATTAGGTTCTATGAGATAAGGTAATCGTAGGATAGGTTTAACCCCTTCTGTACGGCGACGTCTTTTTAATTTTATTCTAGCTATATTTAGATGCTTTTGTGCAGCTTAAGAAGGATCTTTGGTAGATATAAAGGGTTAATTGAGATAGCTCAAAGCCGTTTAATTGCTAGAGGCCCTTTTTAAGCTGAAACATATCATCTAATAGTAGCTAGAAGAAGAAAAAAACGTTGCCGGTACGGAAGGAGTTAAGAAAGACTGAGTAGAACTATTAACACAATTATGTAATTTAGGTGGTCGCCACTTTCTAAGGATAAACGGTTTACGGATAAAGGAAAAGGACGTATTGATATTAGGAAATATTACATAGAAATACACGAATAATATACGAGATAATGGAAGTGAATTACATAATAATGACGAAATACGGTAGAAACTCTTATAACTCTATACCTCTTACATTGAAGGCCTTCGATATGTCTAGCTGCGCAATAGAAAAGGTCTCACCGAAGTCCCGAAAGGAGGATGACCAGGAGTTAGTAAGACATGAAAGAAGATATCCAATAGAGCGACCCTTAAGGAAGCCATACTGGCGATCTGAGAGTAGATTATGAGAAGATAAATGGTTAAGAAATATGGAAGTAAGAATAGTTTCAAAAACTTTAGTGACACAAGAGATGAGAGCAATTGGACGATAGTTGGAGGGTTGAGAATGGTCACCCTTCTTTGGGACAGGTTGAATGAGAGCGAACTTCCAGCAAGAAGGGACGACGTTAGAGAAGAGACAGAGACAAAAGAGTTTGCCTAGGCAGGGAGTCAGCACAGAAGAACAGTTTTTGAGTACAACAGGAGGAACACCATTCGGACCATACGCCTTCTATGCACGAAGCCCAGAGAGGATAGAAAGTTCATCTTTAGAAGAGATTAGGATATTTGGCATAAGTAGGAGAGAGGGGGGTCGAGAGGGATGAATAGCACCGGAATCATCCAAGGTGGAGTTTTTAGCGAAAGTTTGAGCGAATAGTTCAGCTTTGTCAGAGGAAGAAGTGATGGTTGTGCCATCAGAGTGGAAAAGGAGAGTGAAAAACGAGGAAGAAAAATTGTCAGAGAGGTTTTAGGCTAGATGCTAGAAAGCTTGGGAAGAGCTAGAGTTGGATACTTCAGTGCATTTATTATTGATGAAAGAGTGTTTGGCAAGTCGAAGAACAAATTTGGCTTGATTCCGGGCAGAAAAAAAGGAAGAATGAGATTCTTGAGTTTTAAGGCGTCGGTACCGTTTAAATGCTTCCTCCTTATTGTGGACAGCAGTAGAAAAAGCATGAGTAAACCAAGAATTTTTGCACTAGTCAGAGAGAAAGAAAATGGAATGTATGCCTCCATGCCCGATAGGATTACCTCGGTAATGCGTTCAGCACTCTCCGAGGGTCCTCGGCCACAGAAGCAAAATTCATTCCATGGGAAATCAAAGAAGTACTGCCAGAGAGCCTCCCAGTCGTCAGCGACAAAGTCCCACAAATGCCGCCTGCTACGAGGATCAGGTGGCCGTACTGGAGAGATAGGACAGATGACAGAGAAAAGTTTATGGTCGGAGGAGCCCAAAGGAGAGAAAAGATCGACAGTATAAGAAGAAGGGTTAGAAGTTAGAAACAAGTCAAGAATGTTGGGCCAATCTCCGAGGCGATCTGGGATACGGGTAGATTGCTGAACCAACTGCTCTAGTTCATTTAGGATAGAAAAGACGTAAGCTTGTTCACCAAGTTGGTCAGTAGAATTAGAGGAGAGCAATTGGTGGTGATGAACGTTGAAATCTCCTAAAATGGAGATTCAGAAAAAGGAGAAATGGCTAGAATGTGTTCTACTTTAGAGTTTAGATAAACAAACAATTTGGGAAAGTCAGTAGAGTAGGGAAAAGACAGATATCACATAAATATTTAATATGAGAATGACAGGAAAGTTGAGCCAAAATGTGGAGAATTCAGGAGCCAAAATCGGAAATACGAGAGCAAGTGAGTTTGTTGTGCACGTATGCACAACATAAGCCTTTGGCTTTGAAACTAGGATAGAAAAAGTAAGAGGATACAGAGAAGGGGCTGATGGCAGTGGCTTCAGACACCTGAGTTTCACCACTAAATATGTCAGCCTTGGCTGGGAGCGAACCACTCGACCGCCGTGGCTCCAGTGCTGAATGAAATTGTCAAGCACTAGTCTCAATAAAATGTATGATTGAAGCCAAAACAATAAGGGTGAACCATGGTCGGGAGGTTCATGGTCGATGTATGAACTATTAACACGGATATTATATGCGATTGTTGTTACAGGAATGAATGTAGGAGGTTTGTTAGGAAGAACATGTGAAGGTATTTGTAACCTCTTAATTGACAAATCTATCCTAGCCGTCCGGCTGGCTCAGTTGATAGCATGGCTGATTCCCATCTTGAAGGTCTTGCGTTCAATCCCCGCTCAGATTGAAAAGTTTTTCTGGGATACAGCCGGCGGTTACCATCTCCACATGAGCAAGGGGGATGGGTAATGGTCTCTGGTAGACTAAAGAAAGCCAAGCGCTTGTGAATCCTCGAAGGAGGAGATACGGGCGCTATATAAGTAACCAGAAGATTATTATTATTATTAAATCTGGAAGGTTATCATTCCCGATGTTGTGAAGAGACTTTGTTGTGGAAGTGTATATCATCTGAGGTGAAGTCAATGATATTGAGGCCTGGTAAATGTTGTTCCGAATGTTAAGATACTTGCTTTGGAAGGTGTTTATTCTATTAATTTTCACCCGGTCATCATTGTTCCCTTTCTAATGTCCCTTGCTAATCCTCCCCATCTATTTAACGGAAATGAAGGGTTGGCTATTGACTGCCTGACTGCCTGTTACACTTTCTGTGGTAGCATTAGCATGACCAGGTGCTGTCTGTTATATACTAATGACTATACTGTTTCAGCGACCAGGTAGATGTCAATAGTTCCAGCTGATTGACTTGTGCGACTGTGATTATTTAAATCTTTAAGAATTAATAATTACTAAAGGACGAGACATTGAACACTATCGCATGAGCCAATCAGCTAGACTTATTGACATTGTGACGGCGTTAGCTGAATGGTTGCGTGGGGCATTACAGCTCGCTAGCGCTCGCCAGGATGGGGGGATAGGCTACAGTTGTCCTAGAATGATCTGCTTTATTTCATTAGTGTCATGTTGCCACAGACAGCCTAGAAGTGGTCTTTGTTTTGGTCTGTGGCCGCGCCTTATATTTTATATTCGCTATAATATAAATGTTGCTTGTGTGGGAGGCGAGCGAGAGAGTGTGAAGGAGTACACCCAGCAGCGTGGTGAGCTATGACACGGCTCGCTTGGGCGCTGACGGCGTTGGCGGCCGGGTGGTCAACTAGTCCCTTCCCGTCGCTGCCTCGTGTTCTTTACCAGCTCAGAGCTTGCCTGACATGGGTATCGCCTACATCCTTTACAATTCTGTCCCCCATACTCGCTACTTTGCATACTATTTCTCTCTCTCGACTTCTCCTTTCTCATTCTCTAATCTTTATTAAACTCAACATCCCTTCTGGTTTCAGCATAGACGTTCACCGTCGACCAGTCGTATTGTACGCGAATCTCTCAGATATTTCCATGTATTAGGTTAAGGAGGTATTATGCTTTATTGAGGTTTAGAGAGACGGACTTTTCCGTATGTGTCCTCTCTCGGGAAGGTTGTAGACCGGTATATGTCTCCCTGGCAAGGTGTTGAGTGATTCTTCTTGGTTATCTAAAGCTAGACTAGGGGTAAGGTTACTGTGTCGTTGTCTCCGATGTGTGCAGTGTTAGCTAAGCTCTGCACGACATCGACAGGTACTGTGGGAGCCTACGTTGTCTTCGGGTTGGTTTACTTTGCGAGCACAGCGCTGTGGTGTGAGAGGGCCATAGCCTATCCCTCACAACATAGTGCTGCCTCTTTGTGTTGACTTCTGAGGGATCGCCAGGATAGAGCTAGGTACTAGAGACCTAGATTTATCAAGAGAGCATCCCCGTCATATAACGTAATCTTCATTATACCACCCTTGGACAACGTTAGGCTACGAGCCGCATGCTCGCCCATTGTTGCCCTGCCTTGATACCCCAGCTAGACTTTATTAACTGAGCAGACACTGGTTAGAGATAAGCCCATTATATGTATGCAGCATTATTATTCACTGCACTTTTGAGCCGAGGTTGTTGTTGAGTTGCACAACCCGAGTAGGCTGTTTGCGTTGTGTCACAAAGCATTTCTTTAGTTGTCGAGCATTACTACCTTTGCGCAGTCTTTATTATTCGCCTGCCTATTATTGCTATAAATTTGTTATGTCCTAGCATTTATTGTGACCCGTATTCTGCATTATAATTGTTCAAGATTCTTTACGAACATCTTCCCAGCATCAGACTTATTTCAGAAGTTTCCAGTTGATGTTGCAGGACTAGCATTGCACTTTCTTTAATACAGGAGTGCCAGTTATTTGAGTATCTACCGTAACGTTAATTAATCACGTTAACTCTCTTTTCTTTGTGTAACATAATCGAGTAATCTTTTACTGTTTGAGAATAGGCTGTTTCATTGAGCGTCAGCCTAGTGTGCACCAGTTAGGTAGGATACCTCGTTGTCCAGGCACGACTCGGGGCGGTAATGGTGTTTTGTTTTCCAGTGTTTTACGAGCGGCCTATGCGGTTTATTTATATGTACCGCCCAGCGGGGTGTTTTTAGCCAAAATAGGGCTGTTTACGTGATAATTTTCATGCCTAAATAAGACCCAGAACGTAAAACAAGTACCTATCCCTGAAAGGGCATAAACAGAGCTTTCGTAAGACACCATAACGATCCTTTTATGATGGTAGTTTTTTGCAATAACCGTGCAACGCGAGTGCAAAAAGCATGTAATTAGCCACTTCCCGATACAATTCCTTATATAGCGAGTGAGAGGGGGAGGAGGGAGCTGGCATTCGTGTCAGTATGTTCGCCGCGGTGGTCTGGAGCAGTCATACGCTCGCTACTCTCCTGCCACCACTTGTCTCTCTCTCTCAGCAACATTACGTGCTGAAATTGCCACTCGACCTATGTCGAGCGCCGCCACATAGTCCAGCTTTATTAACCCTTATTTAGCGGCGAGCAACATAAGTCGAGTTAAATAAAGCTGGACTATGTGGCGGCGCTCGACATAACTCGAGTGGCAATTTCAGCACGTAATGTGGCTGAGAGAGAGAGACAAGTGGTGGCAGGAGACTAGCGAGCGTATGACTGCTCCAGACCACCGCGGCGAACCTGCTGACACAAATCTTAGCTCCCTCCTCCCTCTCTCACTCGCTACATACTCAATTATGTACTGAAAGTACCGAATTACCTGCTTTTTGCACTCGCGTTGCACGGTTATTGCAAGAAAACTATCCATCATACAAGGATCGTTATGGTGTCATTCGAAAGCTCTGTTTATGCCCTTTCAGGGATAGGTACTTGTTTTACGTTCTGGGTCTTATTTAGGCATGAAAATGATCACGTAAACAGCCCTATTTTGGCTAAAAACACCCCGCTGTGCGGTACACATAAATAAACCGCATAGGCCGCTCGTAAGGTGTTAAATACGACTTATGTGGTGAGCCGCTAATTAAGGGTTAAGGCAGGGGTTGGATCTAGTGTTACCGTTGTTGCTTTTTGCCATTATCTAGTCCAATGTTGAAGAGCCCTGTGTTTTTGAGAACCTGGATCGTAACAAATGGCGACCTAGCTCAGGATCTTGTGAACTAAGAGATAATTGCAGGATTGTTGTGGTCATTTGTTTTATTGAGGAATATAGTGGGCACGTTAGATTTTTTTTTGGCAAAGTAGTATAGCACTTGAGAGTATTCAGACATTTTTGGCAAGTGAATACTGCTACATAGGAGCTTGGGTACTTTTTTTTTTTTTATAAACGTGAGAATTTTTGGTGGACACCATGGGAGACGAATCAGATCATACTGAGGGTTCAGGGAATGATGCAGGCTCTGATGGGCAGATGCCAGGGGGGTTAGTAACTAGTGAGGAGGCCGCAAAGAAGTTTTTGGAGGTGCCTATAACAGCTGATCGACTAGAGGGAATTAGCAAGTATGGTCTACAGTGTTTGGCTCCCCTCATGAGGCTTAAGGTGGCTCATGGCATCAAGAAGAACGATTTGAGGGGTTGCGTACTGGGGGCGGCTAGTGAGGTCCAGGGTGGAGAGGGTGCTCGGGGACTTCTGCTCGAGCCCCCTCTACTCCCATCGGGACCTCTAGGATGCCAAAGTTTAGTACATTCCCGCAGGCCGATAGCCGCTGGCAGCGTGGTTTAGGATCGCTGGGTGGGCCTCCAATAGTTGCACCTCCTCCTCAAGGTTTCACTACAGAAATGCTCTTCCAGCTTGAGATGGCTAAGATGCAGGCTGAGTGTGAGGAACGTCTCGAACTCGCTAAGATAGAGGCTAAGCGACAGGCTGATCTCGAACTCGCTAAGGCTAAACAACAGACTGAGCTCGAACTCGCGAGAATAAAAGCCCAGTCGGAGGCTGAGTCTACCAGGTACCGTGCAGATATCGATCTTGAGAAGACTCGGGTGGAAACGACAGGGCAACGTCTCGGTTGTGGGAATCGTGGGCATGATCAGTCTTTGTCGCACCTGTTGAAGCTAGTCCCTGTATTTGATGAGTCGGGTGTCACCGAATTTTTCATGAGATTCGAGAAGAAGTGCCAGGAACACCAGTGGCCTGGGGAGAAGTGGGCAGCCCTTGTTTCCTCTAGACTTGTGGGCAAGGGACTCAAGGCTTATGATGCATTGCCTATAGAGGCGTGTATTATCTATGAGGAACTCAAGGAGGCTGTCCTGAGAGCATACGAACTACAACCAGAGACGTACAGGTTGAAGTTCCGGGGTGTTACCAAGGGTCGGGAGAGCACCTTTTTGGAACATGCCCGGGAGCTGTCCGATGCTTTTGGGAATTGGCTGAGGTCGGAGAAAGCTACTACGTTTGACAACATTAAACAGTTGGTGCTTTTAGAGCAGTTTTTCAAATGTACGGGCGGCGACCTGACGTTAAACCTGAAAGAACAGCAACCAAAAACTCTACAGGAGGCAGCTGAGATGGCTGACCTCCGGCTATCACTAATTCGTGGGTGCGGGTCTGCCCAGCGTAGTGAGGCAGGTAACAAGGGGCGTGATGCCGCACCCCCCCGAGTTAGTGATATACCTTATGCAAACAAGTACAAGAGCCATGATACCAAGACTGACCACAAGACTAGCACTGTCCCGTTAAAGAAGGGGCCGGGCCCTTCCCAGTACCAAGGGAAGCCCAAAGGGGAGTTGGAGTGTTATCATTGTCATAAAAAGGAGCACTTTGCAAGAGTCTGTCCTAGCAAACCACCTACAGCAGCTGTGTCTTTGGCCTGCAACATTGGTGTGTCTCCGAAGACGTCTGAGTTTGCCCGGGGCAGTTCGACAGAGGCTGAGGCACAGCCAATGCAGAAGCACCTGGGAGGCTCGAACCCTGCTCAGGATGTTTTTTGCGACCATAGAGGGCGGGGTTGCGTGATGTGGGCGGGACGCAAGCATGGAGTAGAGGTCTTGCGTGATACAGGTGCTTCCCAGACTCTGATGAAAAACTTGACTGGCTACCCTATAAACGCGGCTCGGGTGGTAGTGGTGCAGGGTATTAATGCAACTCGGTCATACCCGTTGGTGCGGTTGGAGTTGGAGGTGGATGGTGTGGCACGTGAATTGGATGTCGGGATTGTGGACAAAACTGCCAGTGGAGGGCGTCGACCTTCTTCTCGGCAACGACTTTGCAATGCCCGCTTCTGAGGTTCTACCCTTAATCGTTGCCGAGAGGCCGGCCGATGTGAGTAGGGAAGAGCAAGAGTGGGTCGAGCGGTGCCAGACACAACCCATGGCGTGTGTTGTCACCCGAGCTCGGGCAGCTATAGTGTCACAGCCTAGTCCTCCGTCTTCAGACCAGCGGAGGAACGATCAACAGGAGGAGGCTAAAGCTGGAGTTGGTTTTAAGAGTTTTGACTCGGCAGCTCTCTTGGGTGATTCAGTATTAGCACCATTACTTAATTCTGGAGTAGCCCCTGGGCCTGTCATCGAGAGTGACGAGGCTGGGCATGACGAGACTCCACGACAGCAACGTTATGTACATCGAGAGAGACAGAGGGAGCAGCCCAGTATCGGGGAAGGTCATGCATTGCTCCGGGAGCAGTTAGATCGCTTGGCACCCTCAGATATGCGTCGGTTGAAACTAGAGGACCCTGAGCTGCAAACGTGTGCTAATGGAGCTGTAGAGCTCGACGAGGACGGCGATGCACAGCCAGGATATTTTTTTATTTAGAAGGCATCCTCTATAGGCGTTTTCAAGACCCTAAACGTAGTTGGCAAGAGGGGTCTGGAGTAGTGGACCAGTTGGTGGTGCCACGGGAGTGCAGGGATAGCCTACTGAGGTTGGCGAATGACGTACCACTGGCAGGACATCTAGGGGTGAGAAAAACGGTGGCGGCTTTAGAAAAATTGTTTTGGTGGCCGGGGTTGAAGGGGCAGGTAGTAACCTGGATAGTAATGTAATGTGTCATACGTGCCAGAGGGTTGGAAAACCTAACCAAACAACTCCGAGAGCCCCATTGCACCCCATTCCTGTCAGTGGACCGCCCTTCAGTAAGGTCATCATTGATATGGTCGGACCCCTACCCCCTACTAGTGCCGGTAATAAATTTCTATTAACTATCATGGATGTGGCCACTCGTTATCCTGATGCATATCCAATGAGAAATGGCACGGCGAAAACTGTTGTCCGGAACCTGCTCTTGTATTGCTCGCGGTATGGTTACCCGCAAGAGGTGCAATCGGACCAAGGTTCTAATTTTACATCTAATCTGTTCAAACAAACTATGATTCAGCATGGCATCAACACTGTCGTCTCTTCTGCGTATCACCCGGAGAGTCAAGGGGTGTTGGAGAGGTGGCACGCCACGCTGAAAAGCATGCTTCGATGTTACTGCGCAGAGAACGGAAAGAATTGGGACCTTGGTCTGCCGTATGTTTTGTTCGCGGCAAGAGAAGTACCTGGAGAGAGTCTCAGTTTCAGTCCGAATGAGCTTGTTTTCGGGCATCAGGTGAGGGGCCCTCTCCACATGGTGAAGGAGATTTGGGAGGGTACTGCTAAGCCATGTTCTATGTTGGGTTATGTCCTCGAGAGCAGGGAGAGAATGCTTAGAAGTCTGGAGCTGGCAGGGCGTAATTTGGTGAGTTCGCAGGCCCGTATGAAGGACAGGTACGATACTAAGGCGAAACTCCGGGAGTTTCAGGTAGGTCAAGAGGTGTTGGTCCTGTTGCCTTTGTCAGGTCATCCTCTGGCTGCCAAGTACGCTGGGCCTTATCGGGTGGTGTCAAAGATCTCCGATCTAGATTACCTAGTTGCCACTCCAGACCGGAAGAAGCGTAACCAACTATGCCACATTAATTTGTTGAAGGAGTATGTGAGGCGCCCACCTGAGTCAGTAGCTGTCCCTGTGTTGCCCTGCCGCAGTCATGGTGGAGAAGGAGAGGGGGGCAGCAATGATCAGGTGGATGATAACTGAGATTGTCATGTCTCGGCTGATCAGTGGGCGGGGAATTCGAGCCAATGTGCGCACGATGCTCTGGCGCACCTGCCGGAGGAACAGCAGGTGGCAGTGCAACGCCTGTTCGATTCATACCCCACTGTATTTGCCGAGCACCCAGGCCTCACTACTCAAGCGGTGCATGATGTCGAAGTAGGAGAGCACCCCCCCTTCAAGTCGATACCTTATCGGGTGCCACCCATTAAACTCCCAGCGCTCAGGGATGAGCTGGAGTATATATATATATATATATATATATATATTTTTTTTTTTTTTTTTTTTTTTTTTTTTTTCTATATTCCAACTTACTTCCTCTCGGGCATAGGCTGAGAGCCTTAACATTCACCGCTTTACAATGAACAGTGAAGCCCAAACCTGATGGAAAAGTTCGGTTCTGCATTGACTTTAGGCGGTTGAACAGGTTGACCCCCACCAATGCATATCCTCTTCCCCGGGTGGATGACAGTGTGGATAAGATCGGGAAAGCAAGGTACTTGACCAAGGTAGACCTCGTCAAAGGCTACTGGCAAGTACCACTGTCTGAGCGGGCTAAAGAGGTGTGCGGGTTTGTGGTGGATGGCAGTACTTACCGTTGCAACGTGATGCCATATGGTCTGAAAAATGCACCGGCCACTTTCCAGAGCTTAATGAACGACATCGTAGCAGACATCCCAAAACTGTACTGTCTACCTTGATGACGTGATCATTTATGACAACGATTTCCAAAGTCACTGTGAGCACATAGGAGCCTTATTTAGTCAACTTAGTAAAGCAGGCTTGGTGGTTAATCTGGGCAAGTGTGACTTTGTGCAAGCCACGGTGCAGTATCTGGGGTTTGTGGTTGGGTTAGGGCAGGTGAGCCCGCCCCAACAGAAGATACAGGCTATCGACTTGTTCCCCAGGCCGACCACCAAGCGGCAGACATGAGATTTTTGGGCATGATTGGGTATTACCGCCGCTTTATAAGAGGCTATTCTACTGTGTTAGCTCCTTTGACAGATCTACTAGCTAAAGATAAAAAGTTCCGCTGGGCACCTGAGTGTGAGCAGGCGTTTTGAGTTGTTAAATACCTTTTATGCACTCACCCTATCCTCAGGGCCCCGGACTTTGAACGACCATTTCAGTTGGCGACTGATGCCAGCGGAGTAGGGGCTGGTGCCGTACTTTTGCAGACAGACGAGGAAGGTCTTGAGCATCCAGTCAGTTTCTTTTCAAAGAAATTTAATTCAGCACAGAAAAACTATTCGGTTGTTGAAAAGGAACTGCTGGCAATCGTGTTAGCGCTCAGACACTTTGAGGTCTATGTTCCTGCATATGGGCCAGTCGTGGTAGTGTATACCAACCACCACCCGCTTAAATTCCTCAATCAATTCCACAACCGGAATATGAGGCTGACCAGATGGTCGCTCATGTTGCAAGAGTACAACTTAGACATTCGCCATATTGCCGGTTGTGAGAATGTGATTGCGGACTGTCTGTCGCGGGTGGAGGATCCGGGGTAGGCTACCACAGTATGTTGACATAGCCTCCTGTCTTGGCTCGCGGTGTATTTTTGCGCTGGTTCTTGTTGGCTCGCGTGTGTAGCATCAGCGTAGGGTCGCAGGGCAGGAGTTGTTGGCTTTGATTAGAAGAAAATTAGGCTACATCTATAGTAGCCGCCAAAAACAACATTAAAATAAAATATGAAAAATTAAATAAAAACTCTTTCTTTTTAATAATTAATTTTAAGATAATATTGTAGCTGAGTACTGAGTGCAGATGATTTTCCCTCAGTAAGCTGTGCTTCTTAAAGCTCGCTCTGGGAGCACAATATTATGAATTAATGTATTATAATTGGGAAAGGTGATAAGATTTTTTTATATAAAAATTTTGTATTTTTTTTGGAGGAGACTGAGCTTGCATTCCATGAGTGGCAGAGTGGTTAGGAGTGGCATATTTTAGCGACATTCTGCCTTTTCAGATATGGGCTCATGGTTGAGTGTCCCATATCTTGGGGGGGGGGTGACGCCTCCCGGCGTTAGCAGAATGGTGCGTGGGGCATTGCAGCTCGCTAGCGCTTGCCAGAATGGGGGGATAGGCTACAGTTGTCCTAGAATGATCTGCTTTATTTCATTAGTGTCGTGTTGCCACAGACAGTCTAGAAGTGGTCTTTGTTTTGGTCTGTGGCCGCGCCTTATATTTTATATTCGCTATAATATAAATGTTGCTTGTGTGGGAGGCGAGCGAGAGTGTTTGAAGGAGTACACCCAGCAGCGTGGTGAGCTATGACACGGCTCGCTTGGGCGCTGATGGCGTTGGCGGCCGGGTGGTCAACTAGTCCCTTCCCGTCGTTACCTCGTGTTCTTTACCAGCTCAGAGCTTGCCTGACACGCGTATCGCCTACATCCTTTGCAATTCTGTCCCCCATACTCGCTACTTTGCATACTATTTCTCTCTCTCGACTTCTCCTTTCTCATTCTCTAATCTTTATTAAACTCAACATCCCTTCTGGTTTCAGCATAGACGTTCACCGTCGACCAGTCGTATTGTACGCGAATCTCTCAGATATTTCCATGTATTAGGTTAAGGAGGTATTATGCTTTATTGAGGTTTAGAGAGACGGACTTTTCCGTATGTGTCCTCTCTCGGGAAGGTTGTAGACCGGTATATGTCTCCCTTGCAAGGTGTTGAGTGATTCTTCTTGGTTATCTAAAGCTAGACTAGGGGTAAGGTTACTGTGTCGTTGTCTCCGATGTGTGCAGTGTTAGCTAAGCTCTGCACGACATCGACAGGTACTGTGGGAGCCTAAGTTGTCTTCGGGTTGGTTTACTTTGCGAGCACAGCGCTGTGGTGTGAGAGGGCCATAGCCTATCCCTCACAACATAGTGCTGCCTCTTTGTGTTGACTTCTGAGGGATCACCAGGATAGACCTAGGTACTAGAGACCTAGATTTATCAAGAGAGCATCCCCGTCATATAACGTAATCTTCATTATACCACCCTTGGACAACGTTAGGCTACGAGCCGCATGGTCGCCAATTGTTGCCCTGCCTTGATACCCCAGCTAGACTTTATTAACTGAGCAGACACTGGTTAGAGATAAGCCACATTATTATATGTATGCAGCATTATTATTCACTGCACTTTTGAGCCGAGGTTGTTGTTGAGTTGCACAACCCGAGTAGGCTGTTTGCGTTGTGTCACAAAGCATTTCTTTAGTTGTCGAGCATTACTACCTTTGCGCAGTCTTTATTATTCGCCTGCCTATTATTACTATATGTCCTAGCATTTATTGTGACCCGTATTCTGCATTATAATTGTTCAAGATTCTTTACGAACATCTTCCCAGCATCAGACTTATTTCAGAAGTTTCCAGTTGATGTTGCAGGACTAGCATTGCACTTTCTTTAATACAGGAGTGCCAGTTATTTGAGTATCTACCGTAACGTTAATTAATCACATTAACTATCTTTTCTTTGTGTAACATAATCGAGTAATCTTTTACTGTTTGAGAATAGGCTGTTTCATTGAGAGTCAGCCTAGTGTGTGTGCACCAGTTACCGAGTCATAGGATACCTCGTTGTCCAGGCACGACTCAGGGCGGTAATGGTGTTTTGTTTTCCAGTGTTTAAGGCAGGTGTTGGATCTAGTGTTACCGTTGTTGCTTTTTGCCATTATCTAGTCCAATGTTGAAGAGCCCTGTGTTTTTGAGAACCTGGATCGTAACAACATCTCACCTCAGCATCGCTGAAACAGAGTATAGTGATCCAGCAGCCCACATAATGGACACATTTACAATACCCAACATGGTTTTACAAACTAATGGTCCTCGGAGTCATCGTCCTACAGATATTATCTGCCATCACTCACAGTGGTTACAGGAGAATTCGCCCCGAAACCAAGTCGCCCCGCTCTTGGACAACGAGTTCGCCCCGGACAACGAGTTCGCCACGTTTATACATCCCCTCACCCCCCACCCACCCACCCACCACCTCCACCACTCGTGGAGCTTACCACTTATTTCCATCCCTCCCCCAACCCCTGAGGTCTTCTGTAGTAAAAACTGATGCAAAGAAGGAATTGAGGACATTACTCATTTGTACTCATTTGTTAGGTTAGATTAGGGTTAGGTTAGGTTAAGGTTAGGTTATTTTAGGTTAAGTTAGGTTAGGTTAGATTAAGGTAAGGTAAGGTTAGGTTAGGTTAGGTTAGGTTAGGTTAGGTTTGGTTTGGTTAGGTTAGATAGATGAATAGAGGGGGAATTCTTCAGTACCCCTTTAGGGTGGAGGGGGGACATTAACGGGGCGAACTCGCGGCGGGGCTACTTCTCAAAGCGGGGTGAACTCGTTTAGGGGCGAATTCTCCTGTATTCCTCACAGTGTACTCGGTTTATGGTTACGCATTTAGCTATTAATGATTATATAGGGTGACAGTCTCTTATCTAACTTATACATTTTACTGGTTACCCTTGCATAGACTTAATCATGAGATATTTAACGTTAACATAGTGATATCGTCATTTACCCCCCCCCCCCCCCCCCCACACACACACATACAGCTGCCACGGAATTGTGATATAATTATGGTCTCTTCAGGCCTAGCGTGGTTGCTAGATTTCAGTATATAATTATATCTTAAATAGTTCCTACGCATGTTTTTTCTCTTCCAGCAGCCAATAGGTATAAGTCATAACATGATTGGTTGTTAAAATGTCAGTGGATATATCTTTTTCATAGGCTACACTGGCAACCTGTAACACGCTGAGTTAGTTGCGAAAGATAATAATTGGTAGAAAGTGCGGTCCCTGTGACTCTCCTGCCCAACCACTATTCCTACACACACACACAGAGAGAGAGAGAGAGAGAGATGGCTAGAGCCATAACATATACTGATATGCGCGTGCATGCAGTGAAACATTAGTGTTTATCGAAACACAAGTGTGTGTGTGTGTGTGTGTGTCTTTGAAAGATCATATTAGCATTCTTGATTAATACGTTTCCCAGAGGTTAGGTTTGCTCAATCGTCTGTTACCCCCTTATCCCCGTACAGCCTCTTTCTCCGTACAGGGACACTGTTGTAAGCGTATCCGGTATTGTTCGCATATGAAAACTGACTCTAAAAGGGTGCAGTCAAAGGCATGTAATCTCTACTCTTCTCCACCATATTGTCTACAATATCTCCACATTGTGAAAACTGCATGTATATTACTGTTATGCCATTATTATAATCAGTGTTCTTCACAGCTGTCCCAGCGTATACCTCTCACTCTGCAGAGACAGAGGGCCACCCGCTTCGTAACTCATTCCCACCACTTTTCTGCTCACCATTCAAAGCCAACGGTTAACTTAAATGTCCCCATAATTTTTCAGCTCAATAAGTAAAATATGGAATTCACTCCGTAAATGTGTCTATCCCTCAGGCTATGACTTTGTTTCAAGCTTTGTGTGTCCTGCAGTTACATTCCAGTGCACCTTGAATATGGTTCTGTACTAATCATTCTGTTCTGACCGGGGGAAAGGGGACAATAGGAGGTCAAAATGTTTATAAGTAGTTTTGCCTCTTGTTTCTTTCATACACAGAGAAACAATTTACTAGGTAAAGGGAAGTGGAGAACATCAAACCTTTGATTGTCATAAACAAATACATCATTTACACATAAACAAATATTTCTTAAAGGCAGATTTCACTAGCAAAAACTATTTACATCTTAATTAATATCAAGAGATAAAACGGTAACCATAAACCTGGTGAAATAATTCACGTAACCCCCTCCGCCACCCTACACACTTCCAACCTTCCCTACACAATAACCCCCCACCCCCTTCTCCGTGTAGCCCATCCCTCTCCTTCCCAGCAAATCTAACGACGCCATCTATGGGACATAATAATTATGCAACAGATTTAGGGTGGGGGCGAGTGAGCCATCTTAGTAATATCAGAGCGAAAGGCCCAGCGAAATTACCATTAGCTGGGCCTTCTGGTGGTGTTGGAGCAGACATAGCACAGCCGACTGCCGACTGCCAACAAACTCGGTGTGGACTGGGTAATACCGTGACAGTGCTACCTGTATACGGTCGGGGGCATGGGCACCACGCCAACCCACTTTAGTTTTAGTGGGCTCCCCGAACTTCTCCAGGAGTTGGTACGACACATTGTACACAAACTCCCGGAACTTGAGCTTCTTGTTCGGGGCCATTTCCCTTTTTATCAGCCACATATTGTAGGCGTTGAGCATGGTGATGTCCACTAGATGATGGAAGAGCTTGTGGTACCACTTGACTGTCTTTCTCAGACACTCAACTCCTGCGAGTTGGCAGTCGGACTTGTCCACAAGGTGCATATTCTTGGTGTAATCCACCACCATGTCAGGCTTGTCAATTGATTTTTTGGTCCAGTAGTGGATTTTGCCTGAGTCGACCTGGGCGCCTGTGTGGACAGTTGACAGCAGGTGAACATCACATCTGTCCTTCCACTTGATGGCCAACACTTTGCCACACTTCTTCATCATCTTGTATTTGCCTCGTCGCCTTCTTCGTGCACTTCTCTCCCGGTGTGCCGGAACAAGGTCATCCTCCGAGGGTGTGTCACTTGATGATGAATTTTCCAGCGGCATAACACGACCGACGAACTTCGGCATGAACTTTCTTGTCCTTCTGACAGTCCCACATGACCCTGTTTGGTTGTCATGTAGATACTGGCAGAGAGCAGGAGAAGTATACCAATTGTCGGTGTACAATGTGTGCCCCTTGCCTATGTATGGTTCCATCATTTTCTTCACGATGGCCCCAGACAAGCCCAAGGGGTCATTGGCAGCGACTTTTGGCACGTCTATATAAGTTCCAGTATTGACGATTATGTCAAGTACTAGGCCGGTCTCACAGTCACACAAGACGAACAGCTTTATCCCAAACCTGTGCCTCTTCAAGGGGATATACTGCTTGAAAACAAGACGACCTTTGAAGAGCACGAGCGACTCATCAATCACCAAGTTGTGGAAAGGGGTGAAGTATTTCTTGTACCTCGCCATCAACATGGTGAAAACATCACAAATTTTCCAGATTCTGTCAGCCCTGTTAGGATTGTCATTGTCTGAGAAGTGAATGAATCTCAGCAGCAATGAAAATCTGTCACAGGTCATGTACTTGTTGAAAATTGGTGTGGCGATGAGGGGGTCGTGCTTCCAGTAATGTTGCAGCACATGCTTCTTGCAAAGAGGCATGAGCAACAACAGGGCAAAGAACGTCATGAATTCTTTGGCAGTAGTATCCACCCAGGCTCGTATTCTAGACCTTGGAGATATCATGTGCATCCTGTCCCACACCCACCTGAAGTAGGCATTGGTTCGGGCCACAATGAACATCATAAGCTCCAAGTCAAAGAATGCCAAGAAGAAATCCATCTCGCTTGCATTGTCATCACAGGGCCAATCTGGTGTTGAACCAGATTGATTTGCATCAAACTGGTGCAAGTCAGGTATAAAATCGGCCCCATCTGACCATGAAAACGCATGAATATTGGCATCACGCATGGGCAAGTTGTCGTCATCATCATCATCGTCAGCGCCACCTTCTGAAATGTCACTGTCGTGGTCGCGATAAAGGATTTCGTCGTCGTCCTCCTCAGACGACGAACGCCCTTCCTCGTTCCAAACCTCAGCCTCTGACTCACTATCAGTGTCCACGACGCCAAAATCCCTCACATCGCCGTCCAAATCCCCATCACTACTGTCCCCGTCGCCACCGAATAGCAGGGAGGCATATTTCGAGGGCGTCAGGGGATTCCTCTGCCTACTCTCATAGGCATCCTGTGGAAAGGGACGGAACGGCCAGCAGAGGTGGAAGAGCCACCTGTGGCGGCGGCGGCTACAGGGGCGGTGGCAGCACGATGGGGGTAGAAGCAGGCTGTGTTTTCTTGCCCTTCACCTTCCTTTTTGTCACTGTGGCGGCAGGGGCAGGGGCGGCGGCGGCTGCAGGGGCAGGGACAGGGGCAATGGCAGGGGCGGCGGCGGCTGCAGGGGCAGAGACAGGGGCAGGTGCGGCCCGTGGTGGCACAATGGTGGTAGAGACAGGCTTGGTTTTCTTGCCCACCCCCGTCCCTTTTCTCCATGCGGCGGCAGGGGCATGGGCAGGGGCGGCCAGTGGTGGCACAATGGTGGTAGAGGCAGGCTTGCTTTTCTTGCCCACCCCCTTCCCTTTCCCTTTCTGTCCAGTCGCCCCCGCAGGTCCTGCGTCCCTAGGGCGGCCTCCTCCCGATGCAGAAGGCCCTCCTGTAGAGGCGGCGTGGGTGATAGAGGTGGTACTGTGGGCAGTAGAAGGTGCACTGACATCGGGAAAGGCCAGTGATCTTTGCGTATGTACCGTAGCGCTTTTACGTGCCTTACGTGCCTTTTGGGGGGCACGAACATCTTCCTCCGAGTCACTAGTGTAGTCGTAGAGGTAGGAGGCCTGTTGGGCAGCCACTCTCCGCCTTCCACAGGCACTGACACCACCTGAAGGAGGCCCGGTCGTGTCAGAAGGGCGCGAGGGAGAGGGACGTGTAGGCTCCATGGTGAAAAATCGGTGTCTGACTGTACGTGCGAGACTGTGGTGTGTGTGGGGGTGGTGGTGAGAGGTGCCATGTAGTACTACTCGCGCACCAATTTTCAGCCGCCTGGGTTAAAGCCCGCGGTTTTGGTGCGTGTTTGAAAACCGCCCTCTTAATGATAAAACATATACTTTGCAATTAAATATATAACATGGGCGAAAACAAAGAGCCTTTCTGGACTGCCCATGACACGAGCTTTCATATGAAATAAAGCACACAATAATACATCAACTGTAGCCACATCCACTGACCTGGCGATCCTAGCGAGTCACTGTAGGACAAGCCATGCGGTTTTAACGGAGTGGTTAATGTCACAATATCAACTAACTCTTTGACTGAAACAGACCCTTCCTATACCAAACAAACCCGTTTAATGGTAGCCAAGACAAAGGGCAACACACTTCAATACATACCACACCTTAATGGACTCACTGTGATGACAACATTACTGTACATTGCACTAAGGATTTCACAATAATCCAGCATGTTTAACTCTAAAGTATGCAATATTCACGATTAAACAAAACAATATTTGGCACATGTAGTAAGTACTGTCATATACACACAGTTCAAATAAATATATGGTGTAATCTAGCAACCACGATTAGAGACAGACACCTCCAAGCAATATGAATCAGCAACGACTATATAGAAACAATTCAAAGAACAGAGAAAATATAACAAACAGGCAGGAACATGAAATACAAGTTAGATTGTAGCAAGAACTATCGCAGACACACTGTTCCCAGAAATATAAAAAAAAAATGTAACAAAGCACTATCAGAAACGTACATCTCCAAGAAATACACCAAGACCAGAGAACAAAGATTTCAATGCAAAGACGTCGGCCTGGTTTGTCGACAACCCCGACACAGACAGAGGGCTGGTCTTACAACACCAAACAGACAGCCTATATATCTCAATAACATTCATCAGCATACCCATACTCCCCACCAAGCCCTCTACACTCCATCATCTCCTGATATCACCTTTTGCTCCCCTGAACTCGCCCCCACAACATCCTTAACACCTTACGAGCGGCCTATGCGGTTTATTTATATGTACCGCACAGCGGGGTGTTTTTAGCCAAAATAGGGCTGTTTACGTGATCATTTTCATGCCTAAATAAGACCCAGAACGTAAAACAAGTACCTATCCCTGAAAGGGCATAAACAGAGCTTTCGAATGACACCATAACGATCCTTGTATGATGGATAGTTTTCTTGCAATAACCGTGCAACGCGAGTGCAAAAAGCAGGTAATTCGGTACTTTCGGTACATAATTGAGTATGTAGCGAGTGAGAGAGGGAGGAGGGAGCTGAGATTTGTGTCAGTAGGTTCGCCGCGGTGGTCTGGAGCAGTCATACGCTCGCTAGTCTCCTGCCACCACTTGTCTCTCTCTCTCAGCCACATTACGTGCTGAAATTGCCACTCGACCTATGTCGAGCGCCGCCACATAGTCCAGCTTTTTTTAACTCGACTTATGTTGCTCGCCGCTAATTAAGGGTTAAAGGTGGTCAGAACCTTAGGCTCAGACCACCTCCCGATCATTATCACCACCAAAACAAGACTCACCCCAGCTAGCCACAGACACACTTACACTATAAAAGAGCTAACTGGGAAGCTTTCACAAATGAGACAGAACAACACTTTGAAACCTTAAACAGTATTTCCATCACTAACATCAACAATGCTGTACACACATTCAACACGACTATCCAAAACGCCGACAAGAAACGCATTCCAAGAGGTAACATAAAAAAACACTACCCCAACTTCTCACCAGAAATTCAAAAACCTCATCATACAACGCGACACACTGAAACACTCCCCAGCACCCCACACACAAGACATCAATCAACAAATTCAACATCCAGATTAACAACAAAATACAAGAACAACAAACACTAAATTGGAATAACTTCCTACAAACACTCGATCACAAAACAAACCCCATAAAACTCTACAAAACACTAAACAGCATCACACTTTCCAACAGCAACACAACACAATCACATGCTGCAATCACAACAACAGACTCTACTCCTTCACGTAAACAACAAGCAAACACTCTCATCAATCACTTCTCTCATGTCAGTCACCTAAAGCCCCACAAAGACGACCGACGTGTCATCCGACGAAAAATACAATTTCGCACAGACCCTGACTATACACCCTTCACCAACAACCAGACAAAGCATATCATCAACAAGCTCAAGCTCTCACCCGCCTGTGGCCTAGACAACATAAGCAACATTCACCTCAGACACCTGGGACCACAAGGCATACAAGCACTCACTAACATATCAAACTACAGCTACTCACACAACACAATACCAGACATCTGGAAGCATGGTATCATCATCACATTCCCCAAACCTAATAAAGACCCCCCGCTACCCTCCTCACACCGCCCTATCACATTCCTTTGCACCCCCTCCAAAGTCATAGAGCGCCTTGTACTACAACTGATGACACCTGATTTACCCCTTTCTCCAACACAACACGGCTTCAGGCCATTGCACTCCACAAACACTCTTCTTACAGACCTTACACAAAGAGCTTTTGACGGCATCAACTCAGCTAGACCACCACACAGATCAGTACTTGCCACACTCAACATTAGTAAAGCCTTCGATGCCATCCCCCGCCACAACCTAACAAACAAAATCTACAACACAAACATGCACAACAACACAAAAAGATGATTGGCCAACTTCTTAGCAGGCAGATGTGCACACGTATCTTTTGCCGGTCAGTCATCTAGCATTAGAAATTTCCCAAACAGAGTCCCGCAAGGATCCGTCCTGTCGCCCGCACTCTTCAATCTGTACATGCATGATATAAATACACCAAATTCACCCCAAATAACCATAGCCTCCTACGCAGACGACATAACACTCACAAGCACGCACCAAAACCCAGACACAGCAACAAGACTCCTTCAAGACTATCTCGACACATTACATGAATGGTGCACTACAAACAGACTCAATTTAGGGGAGGTGTGGTGGAGTGGTCTTGCCACTGGCCTGGTAATCCAAAGGTCCCGGGTTCAAATCCCGATGTATCAATGGGAAGATATTATTGGGATAGAATTTGTGCTGTACCTAGTATCAGTGCATTACCACAAAGCCCACCGAAACGTCAATAAAATACCCTGATTGTTCCCTGATTAAATAGCACTGTATGAATATTCCCATATTCAAAATATGCTATAGGGGTGCAATGCCTGGTGAGTTATCTGCTCAACAGGTGGCGTTGTGTGTGTGTAGGTGTGAGAGTCCGAGTGTAGGTAGTGAGACAGTGAAGCACGGGAACGAGATGGCTTCAGAGATGGGGTCGTTTCGGGCCATGAGTGAGCACCGTGCCTCATGTGAAGGCAAGATGGCAGGTGCTCGTTGTACTCTACGTGCTTCACATGTCTCACTCCCTAGACTGGAACAAGACCTCACGGGCTTCACTGTTCATTGTAAAGCGGTGAATGTTAAGGCTCTCAGCCTATGCCCGAGAGGAAGTAAGTTGGAATATAGAAAAAAATAAAATAAAAAATTTATCCCCAGCTAAATCCACTGCAACCCTCCTCACAAGCTGGACAGGAGAGCACGATTACGTCCCGGGACTCAACATAAACAACACACCCCTAACACACACACACACACACACACACACAAAATCCTAGGAGTAACATACAACACCCAAATGACATTCAAACAGCACACCACAAACACGAAAAGGAAACTGACACTCAGACTTAACGCCCTCAGATCACTTGCCCACACAAAGTTTGGACACAACAAATAAACCACCACCGCAGTCTACAAACAATACATAAGATCAGTTATGGAATACGCAAGCCCGGCCTAGGCTTCTAACCTAGCTCAAACACATCATAAGACCTTACAGACTATTCAAAATAAAGCCCTGAAAATCATCACAGGATGCACAGCTACTACACCCATAGATCACCTACATCAAGAAACCAAAGTCCTCAAAGTCAAAGATCATATAGACATGAGAGGCACTCAATTCCTGGCAGTAGCCTCCACGAATCAACACCACCCACTACACTACATGGCAACACACCCACAGACACCAAGAAATATCAAAACAACACCCAGCACACGCTATCACACACAAATACAGTCTTCTCTCCCTCCCTGCCCACCCCAAACCAACTTTCGGAAGCACATCCATACTCATATCACTCGCCGTTCCATCCACTCACTCATAGACAACACGCAGCTGCAAGCACGACCTCCCGAAATCCATCCTTCTGAATCCTCCCTTCCTCGCGAGGACAGAGTCCACCTGGCCAGGCTGAGATGCGGACACCATCCAGCTCTTCTGAGCTATCAGAAGAGACTGGATGACTCTGCCCGGGTTGTAACACAGCACCCCATACCATTAAACACATCATAGAAGACTGCATTTCACACAACCACTTACGCCAACAACACAATTTACACTCTTTGAGAGCTCTATGGGAAAGCCCGACCGTGGCCATGGCCTTCCTTAAGGACTCGGGGCTGTTCGGCCAGGCAGCTTAGGGAACAACAACAACAACAACAACAACAACAAAGAAGAACCCAGATACAAGTGAAGGGATAAGGAATATGTTGTAGAACAGAGACACACATAACATAAGCATCTAGACGGAATATTTTTTTATTTTTTTTTCTATGTAAATGACGGAGACAAAAGGCATAACTGCCTGCAGCGTTAGTGCCTGTTAGCTAAAAACAAAAATAAAAATATATAATACAGTTGTTATTTGTTCCTCAGAAATGTGTAATAATAATAATAATATTACTACTACTACTTCTAATAATAATAATAATAATACAAATTATTCTTATTCCATAAGTACCCCATTTTTCTGGCACTCTGGTGGAGAATTAGAACACAGGATAAGAAATACATAAACAACATTATCATACGTATGGTTGTTGGAAAAATTTAAAGAGAAACAAGTTAAATATGGAAAATATATAAACAATATGGAAAGCTGCAAGTGCCAATAACAACTGGGACTATGGACAGCAGTCACTAAATCGAAGGCATGGGTAAGGACAGACAGTGCCAGACGTCTCTATTGGGCTAGGTGCGTCGCCGGCTAACAATCCTGCAGCCTCGAATTGTCAGGCAGGTCTTGCCATAGTTGACTTCTTCTTTTGGTCAGTTTGGGATCAGGTACTCGCGCATTCTCCATTGTTCGCTTACTTTTATATCAAGTATCTATAGGGGAAAAGCTCTGCCACACACACGCCTACACTAAATTCCAGCTAGGGATTTCCCTACACACCGAGTCTAACTAGGAGTCACTCTCAGTTCCTACGTCTCCTGAGTATGTGTTAATATTGTATGTAATTATATCCTGTGTATCCATATGTATCTATAAATAATTATTAGTGTAATATTGCTTTCAAGATTAATGATTCATGTCTGCATGCATTGCAATTGTATAATCCAAACCACAAATGCATAGCAACATACTATTAAAATTATAAATCTTGTACACCTAGCTCTTGTATTCTCTCAACACCTCCCCCTCGGTAAAACGGAACCCGTGACAGACAGAAAGAATGTGCGGCTATTCTAAGTGGTAGTTGTCATTTTAGGTATATTATTTCTTGACCCCTTTCTCCCTAATGTGTAGTTCCATTAGTTTTGATATTTTAAGATATTCGGTCCATTAGTTTGGCGATTTTAAGACCTTTCGCCCCATTTCTGTTAATTTTAAGACCTTTTGGGCGTGTTCAATCCGCACATAATTTGTTATTAATTATCTGCGGACTCTTTCATTGCATTGACAAAATATCTGAGCCAGTATTCGTTATTGGTTGGTATTATTGCATTCATTATACTTGCTCATTTATCAGTGGGACATGGCACGAATATATCGCCATCAAATGTTTCCATATTAAAGGCAACTAGTTTGATTGTTTAGCTTGTCCCTGTTAACAATGGACAGTCCCTAGCCCATTGGTGTGTATGGTGCGTGAGGGTGCATGTGGAATGTGACTGTACATTTGGAATGGCTGTGTGTTCCTACTAAACTAATAATTCAAATGTACACAAGGCAAACATCAGAGCAGGACTGGCTGTGTAGGGTCCTCCATTGTCCATGTGTCGGTTACCAGGGGGAATGAGGGGGAACGAGTATTTGTCAGCTAACAAATGTGATTTATCTTAACCCTTAACTGGCGGCGCCCGGCTATAGCCGGGCAAGAGAACCAAGGACTATGTGGCGGGGCCCAGCTATAGTCGCATGCAATTTTGCAGACGATACCAAAATGGAGAGAAAAATTGATTCAGTTAGAGATATAGTGTCTGCAAAGGGATCTAGATACCTTACACGAATGGTCAGTAAAATGGCAGATGAAGTTTAACATTGACAAATGCAAGGTATTAAAGATAGGGAAGATGCATACAAATTTTAAATATAAACTAGCTAATATGGAATTAGAAAACTCAGACTGTGAGAAAGATCTAGGTGTTTTTGTTAGCAATGATTTGAAGCCTAGAAAACAATGTATAAGCGTTCGTAACAAGGCAAACAGGATTCTCGGGTTCATATCTAGGAGTGTGAGTAACAGAACTGCTGATGTTATCTTAAAACTTTACTTGTCATTAGTGAGACCCCATATGGATTATGCTGTTAAATTTTGGTTTCCTTATTACAGAATGGACATAGATTCATTTGAGAGAGTACAACGTAGATTGACAAAAATTATCCATAATATTAGAAATCTTCCGTATGAAGAAAGGTTGAAGAAATTAGGCTTACATTCGTTAGAGAGACGCAGAGTTAGAGGTGGCATGATAGAGGTATTCAAGTGGGTTAGTGGAATTAATAAAGATGACATGATAAATGTACTAAAGCTCAGTGATAGCGAAATAACTCGTACAAATGGTTTCAAATTAGATAAATTTAGTTTCAGAAAAGATATAGGCAAATATTGGTTTGGAAACAGAGTTGTAGATGGGTGGAATAGGCTACCAAGTGATATAGTGGGATCAAGAACGATAGGGAGCTTTAAGATAACATTAGATAGGCATATGGACGAGATGGGTTGGGTGTGAGGGGGATCTACCAGGTGTGGGCCAATCGGCGCTCAGCAGAGCCCCGTAATCTTGTGTTAATCTCTAACCGTTTTGGTGGGGTCAGTACTCAAGGTATTAGTGAGATGGGTCTATAATTGGGCCTTGTACTTGGGGTTGGGTGTGACAGGGATCTGCCTTGTATGGGCCGATCGGCTTTTGCAGACTCCCATTTTCTTATGTTCTTATTTTAGCTCGAACATCCCTTGATTTCGGCCCTGTCACTCTTTGAAATCTGGGGGAGGCACTCGCTGCAGGCAGTTATGCCTTTTGTCTCCCTCATTCACATAGAATTTTTTTTTATCAGTAATGTTAACCATATAGAGACAAACTTACATAAGTGATTGTAATACCCTGTGTTTGTTGGCGGCCCTGTCTAACTCATTTGAGTTGATGTTTGTGAATACCAGTAGTATTTTTTTTTCTATTCTTTCTCACCCATAATGAATGCCAATAATTATATTATCGTCAATGATTTACAAACTCAAAAATTATCTTCCTCCTTCTAATTTAGAAGCTCGTTTTAACTTTCATGTATTCAATAGTCATTGTCTCATTGATAATAGTTGTTTTATCCATAAAATATATCTTACCTTACTTTTATTTTTTAATTCCTCCATCTTACATAGTTGTTACTTTGCTGCTAACCACCATGAGTTTAATTTCCTTTATTTTGTATATTTAAATAGTATATACCGCTCAGTATTTACTCATTTGTACCTCCTGTCCTTTCTCTATTTTCCATGCTCTTGTCCACAAAGTCATGAGAGATCTCCCCTTTCTCTCTAGGTTATATTTTCTTCTATTCTCTGAACACCGTTTCTCTCGTTTGTTCTGTATTTACACTCTGTGACGCCTGCCAGCGTTGGCAGAATCGCCTCCCAGTAGCCACTAGCGCTCGCCAGGGCAGTGAAATGGGCTACAGTCTATCTACAATGTTGTACTTTCTTTCTTGTGAATCGTCATGTCACAGGCAGTATAGAAGTGGTCTTTATTTTCGCCTGTGACACTGCATTATATTTTATATCATGAGTTGAACATAAGATGCATTGTAGTGAAGGAGAGAGAGCGAGCGAGGTGCGTGGGAGGAGAGTGTTGTTTTCCCTCCTCCTTCCTCCCTCCCGGAGGAGTCCCTCGCCCGCGTGGCTTTCTCTCGGTTTTGATTGGCTGGTGGTTCCTGGCTCCTTCTGCAGGCCTGCTGTCTGGTGACGTAGCGGCGTGTGATTGGCTGACCACCATGCCTTTGTGTGTCATCCTGGAGGGGTCCCGAGGAGCTATTCTCTTCAGAGCTTGCCTGACCAGCATACCCTTCACATCTCCCCTTGCTACCTGTCCCCGACTTCTACCTATAGAACACTTTCTCTCTCTCTCAACTTCTTACCTCTCATTCTTCCTCTCTATTTAATATCATAACTCCCCTTTGGTTCTGCACGATTTCATATATCGGCCATCGTATTATATGCTGAAGCTCTCAGATATTATATGTTTAGTTAGGCATTTTGGAGGGGTTACCATTTTGTCTGTAGAGTTTCGACACACTCACGGTGTCTCCCTCTCTATTCCTTGGCTGTCTGCTGAGCTATTTAATGCTAGACTGGGGTAAGGCTACTTGTGTTGTGATTTCCGATGTGTAACAGGTTTTGGTGAACCTGTTCAATCGCAACGGAGACGTGGGAAGCCTAGGTGGTCTTTCTGACTGTGTACCTTGTGAGTTTAGCACTGTGCTGCGAGTGAGGGCTTTTGCCTCTGCCACCCAGCACTGTGCTAACTCGTTTTGTTTTGACTTTGCGAGGGTCGCCAGGAGAGAACCAGATACTAGCGATCTGGATCTCTCAAGAGAGCACGCCGTCAATTAACGTAATTTGGCCGCACAGTCTTAAGGACCCCGCTAGACTACGAGCCGCTTGCTCAGCCATTGTTTCCTAGCCTACGACATCCCAGCTAGACTTTATTAGCCTAGCAGACACCCGTTTAGAATTATAAGCTCTTATGTTATGTATGCAGCATTCTTATTCACGTTGACTGTAAGCCTTGGTTGTTGTTGAGTTGCACAACCTGAGCAGGCTGAAGCTCTCAGATATTATGTTTAGTTAGGCATTTTGGAGGGGTTACCATTTTGTCTGTAGAGGTTTGACACACTCACGGTGTCTCCCTATCTATTCCTTGGCTGTCTGCTGGGCTATTTAATGCTAGACTGGGATAAGGCTACTTGTGTTGTGATTTCCGATGTGTAACAGGTTTTGGTGAACCTGTACAACCGCAACGGAGACGTGGGAAGCCTAGGTGGTCTTTCTGACTGTATACCTTGTGAGTTTAGCACTGTGCTGCGAGTGAGGGCTTTTGCCTCTGCCACCCAGCACTGTGCTACCTCGTTTTGTTTTGACTTTGCGAGGGTCGCCAGGAGAGAACCAGATACTAGCGATCTGGATCTCTCAAGAGAGCACCCCGTCAATTAACGTAATTTGGCCTCACAGTCTTAAGGACCCTGCTAGACTACGAGCCGCTTGCTCAGCCATTGTTTCCTAGCCTACGACATCCCAGCTAGACTTTATTAGCCTAGCAGACACCCGTTTAGAATTATAAGCTCTTATGTTATGTATGCAGCATTCTTATTCACGTTGACTGTAAGCCTTGGTTGTTGTTGAGTTGCACAACCTGAGCAGGCTTTTTGAGTTGCCTGACTAAGTACTTCTTTTGTTGTTGGAGATAATACTAGTGTGCATTTATCGTTGTTCCCGTGTCAGTTAACACTGTCTGCCTCTACACTTGTCCTATATTGTCCCTGCTTTATATAACAGTTCAAAATCCGATACGATCATCTTACCCCTGCATCAGACTTTCTTCAGAAGATTCCTGCTCTATGCTTTGGGACTTTCGTTCACTTTCTTTAGTATAGGTGTGACAGTTCATTATTGTTTAGAGTAACTTTAAATATACCTTCTTCTAGTTTGCATTAAATCATTGCAGTGATTTAATTAAGATCTCTATCTTTTCCTTGTATACCTTATTAACGTAATTGTATGTTGTTGTGATCAGGCTGTATCAGAGATCATCAGCCTGTAGTAGTAGTGCACTTATACCGAGTTATAGGATACCCCGTTATCGCAGATTTAACTCTGGAGGGTATAGGTGTTTTTTGTGCGCCAGCATTATAAGTTCGAGGGTTGGATCTAGTGTTACCGTTGTGGCTGTGTGCCTTTCTAGTCCAATGATTAAGAGCCCTTGTTTTATACGAGCCCCGGTCGTAACAACTCCCTCTCCTTCCTTCCAGTTTTTGTTTAATCATTCCTCTTTTATTTTCAGTCTTCATCCTATCATGTTTCGTACCTTTCACATGTGGACTGTTCTGTTTTGTATACAGTATTTTTTTTTCTAAATTGAAAGATGTCTATCAAATTATGATATTGTTACACATTGTAATCGCCGACTGAAATGTCACAAATTTTCTTGATTTTTCCTTTTGCATCCTATCATCCATGTTACTTTTGTTATCATATGACTTGTATTATCCATATTGTACTGAACCTTTTTGCACCATTATTGATTGATCCTAGTGTTCGTATTATTTTTCAACAATAAGCTATCTGATGAAATGGATGCAAATTGTTCACTGTACGAAAACAAATATATCCTTCAGCAGTTATGTTTCTTCTTCCAAATGCTCAAGATCAATATTCGTCATTTCGATCTTCATATTGGCCTGGTGGCTAAAAACCCGATGAGATGTTAAATATTTGTGTCCAATGTCAAAATGGACTATCTTTCGGTTGGTGCCCAAAAGTCTGTTAACCAGGTAGATATGATATGACTTGTGTAAGTTTTTTTCCCGAGCGACGCCGATATGCCTTCCAGAAGTGAAATATTTAACCGCATATACAAAACACACCAACAGGTTCATGTGGTTATAAATTGGTCCAGGAATAGGCCCACATGGCAACTTTTGATACCAACCATCATTATACACTTACACCTTACACACTCACACTCACCAGGAATTGAAGTCCCCTTGGCCGTATTAAGTTATCTGTATGAACGCGCAGTTCTTCAATGAGCTGGAAGACTTAGACTAGAACAGATACTTTAACTTATTATACAGGTTCAATTAACAATTCAATCTGTTCAAGTGAGCCTTCGCTATACCTACACTAGGTTAAAACAAAACTGAGTTTGTATTAGCCGAGATAGTTTTGAGCAGTTAGTATCAATGTGTAGGCCTCAACACAGACCAACGCACAACAAATTAAACAAAGTAAAGCGAAATTAACCCAACGACAGAATGAAAAATGAGAGACAGAGTCAGCAATATATCACAACTAAATTGTCCACAAGTGTGTGGGTCGGGTAAAACATCAATAAAGCAGAAACACCAAGGAGACAATGGAAAAAATATATGATTATAGTTCTCAGAGCAAACTTTGCTCTTGTATTTTGATACATTGGTTGTATAATGTTGCAGTATTTGTCTGTTATCCCACTTTTGTCTATGATTTCCCACAATAGCTCTCTGTTCACCCCATTGTATGCTTTTTAATGTCCAAGAATGCACAGTATCCTGTATCTTTTATCT
This sequence comes from Paralithodes platypus, assembly GCA_032716605.1. Taxonomy (NCBI): domain Eukaryota; kingdom Metazoa; phylum Arthropoda; class Malacostraca; order Decapoda; family Lithodidae; genus Paralithodes; species Paralithodes platypus. Next base: position 10,610,616 of record CM064480.1, on the reverse strand, counting down.
ATTCTTTCCTCTCACTTAAACACTAGGCTACCATAGCGCGGTTGGGAATATGAACATGATTAGATTAATATCCAGTATTCGAGAATGGATAATAAGTCATAGGCGTGTGCATAAACCTTTAACCGTCTTGGTGGTGTAATGGTTAATGCTGGGGTCACACATTCACGTATATCGCTCCCGACAGCTCCCGTCAGGCGTGATCGCCAATTTTGTGTTCTGACGGGCGTAGTCCGGCCGTGTACGCCCGTATAGACCATGACTATTGCACTTCCCGACAGATGTACCGTGACGGGGCCAGTGTTACGTCAGACGTAATGTAGTCGTATGGAACTACGTACGTGCTTGCGACTTGCGTAAGCATGTCCCCGTTAGTCCGCCTGGGATGCCCGATTTGCGGGAACACAGGCCACGCCCATGGCCACGCCCCCACAAGACCTGCGTAGCTGAGGCCGTACGTCTTGGGAGTTTGTAGGACTTACGTGGACCGTTTCCGGGCAATCGTAGGCACACCCCGTCTGTCTAAACACAGACAAAGACAGTCTTTGTCAACCACGTAGGTCTGGGTTGGAATCTGGGAACTACAAAAGGGCAGGGCTGGCCACAACGTTCCCATTCCCACTCCTGACTCGGCACCATGAAGAACATCACGGAATACATCCTGGAGGAGTTCAAGATGGTAAACTCCCTAATCAAACCGGAGAACAGGCATAAAACTCGGCTCATTAAATGGATAATTTCCTACATAGAAATGTTAGAACTGCTTGCAATAGCAAACTACATCCATGAAGATGAACAAGAGAAGAAGAAGGAAAGGAGTAAGAGGACAGTGTGGGTGTGGCCATATCTACAACGAAGGCCTGAACATGGCCATTATGAGAAGCTGATGCAAGAGTTGGCCACAGAATGTCCACAACTGTAAAAAAACTTCACCCGGGTAGACAAACAACTATTTGATGAGATAGTGGAACGTGTCACCCCCCTCATTCAGAGGAAACTTATATTCTGGCGGAACCCCATTCCTCCTGGTCTGCGGGTGGCCATCACCCTACGTTTCCTCGCTACGGGTGATTCCTATAAGAGCCTGCAATACAACTTTCGTGTTGCCCATCAGCCAAATTGTTCCAGACACCTGCCAGGCCATCATTTCTGTCTACGGAGATCAGGAGATCAAGACGCCACAATCGCCTGCTGAATGGAAGGAGGTTGCCAGCGGCTATGAGGAACGATGGAATCTGCCGCATTGTGTAGGAGCCATTGATGGCAAACACATACGGATCCGAAACCCAAACTTTGGTGGCACATATTACTTCAACTACAAGAAGTTTTTTTCCACCGTCCTGATGGCAATTGTTGACTCCAACTACAAGTTCATTTACATCGACGTTGGTGCCATAGGGTCAGAGTCTGATGGTGGTGGCTTTGCACAAACCAGTCTGTCTTAGTTGCTTGAGAAACAGAACGCAAATCTGCCACCCGCCGAGGTCATCTCTACCGATCCCACTGGACCACCCATGGAATACTTCTTAGTAGGTGATGATGCATTCCCTCTGCGCGCCTACATGATGAAGCCCTACCCCCTACGATCCCTCACGAAACCGGAACGAATATACAACTACAGAATCAGCAGGGCCCGCCGGACAGTAGAGAACGCCTTTGGCATTCTTGCCAACCGCTTCCGGGTTTTCCACACTGCAATATCTCTGAAACCTGAACGTGTAGAGGTTGTTGTGTTGGCCTCATGCATTCTGCACAACATCCTACGAGGACAATGCCCACCCCAATCAGAGGTAGATCAAGAGGACCCACACACCCACCAACTCATACCTGCCACCTGGAGGAGTGACCCACCTGTAGGAAACAACATCCCACCCGTGACCCGCAACGCTGCAACCATGCTTGCCAAGGCTCAACGCAACTACCTCAAGACCTACTTCAATTCCCCTCAAGGATCTGTGGCTTGGCAGGATGACCGGATTTAGGTGAGTTACATTTACTTTAAAATACTTCATTGAAATTGTAAGATTTTCCCCTGTTTACTTATTATTTTGCTTTATATTTTAGTTTCATCTTACATTTAAGTTATCAAGTCTTTGCTAGTTTGCTTTGTATTGTATTTTTATCTTTTAATTTGGATTTTCTCTAATGTTTTAGGTTCTTCCTTTTTTTGTTATATTATATTTTTATAATTCCTTTAATTACTTAAATTGTACCATGCTTATTTAATTTTACATCTTTGACTTTTATAATTCATTAAATTTTGGTATTTTTTCCATGTTACCTTTGTTTTGTACTTTATGTTTAACAGTTATATTTAATGTAAGTTGTCAGTCAAGGATTTTCATAATTAGTATTAACCATATTATCATTATTGCGTTTAAATGAATTATTTATTTTGTATGCTCATTACTTTCATTATAGATTTTATTTGTCATCTTATTAATCAACAATTATGATAAAATATTGGAAATAGAAACACACACGTCATTACACAAATACATATATTTGTTCAAAATACAAATTAACATTTATTTATATATATAGGCGGTGAGGTGGCAGGGGAAGCCTTCCTGGCCTTCTTCACGCCTTTCTTATACATGGTACAGGGCAGGGCAGGGCAGGGTGCAGAGGGTGGCAAGCAGGGCAGGGCAGGGTGCAGAGGGTGGCAAGCAGGGCAGGGCAGGGTGCAGAGGGTGGCAAGCAGGTGGCAGGGTTGGCTTGTTGTTTGCTGCTCAGGTGTGGTGAGAGGTGTGATGGGAGTGTCCCCCGCTGGTCCTTATATACCCCCCGTACAACGTTGCCGTGTCTTCCCGCCAACACGCAGTGCGGCGGTGCTGCCAGATGCGCCCGGACTAACGTTAACTGTCCCGTTTGACGGGAATATTTTACGATTGATGGGAGCAGCTTACGTTTGACCGGGCGAGCTGCTACGTCTTATGTGGCTGCTCCCGTCAGACGTAGCCGATCACGTAGGATGTCCCGACTTTTGACATACGTGGGCGCGAGCCCCGTATCTGATTTGAAATCCAAAACATACCGGGCGGCCTTGGCCGCACCAACCACCTTCCCGACCAGCGTGGCTACTCCCGCCATGCGTACCAACCCCCACGACTAGTCACAATTTCATTTACGTTTTGCGTACTAAGCCCTTACGTTTTACGTATTCGGTTGCCAACTACCAATAAACCTTCGTACGGGAGCATATACGTGAATGTGTGACCCCAGCATAAGGTGGCAAAAATCTGTGTGTGATAACCCTGGTTCGAATCCCGATGGATCATATATACTTTAACTAATTTCATTGGGGGTGTTTGGTGTTGTGGTGAAATTAATAAAAATACAGATTATTAGTAGGTTCAGGGATATTTCGTCTTGAGGCCGGTCTACAGTATATGATCTGTGCCCCATGAATATTCTTTCCTCTCACTTAAAAAGTAGGCTACCTTAGCGTGGTTGGGAATATGAACATGATTAGATTAATATCCAGTATTCGAGAATGGATAATAAGTCGTAGGCGTTTGCATAAACCTTTAACCGTCCTGGTGGTGTAATGGTTAAGGTGGCAAAAATCTGTGTGATAACCCAGGTTCGAATCCCGGTGGATCATATATACTTTAATTAATTTCATTGGGGGTGTTTGGTGTTGTGGTGAAATTAATAAAAATAAAAATAAAGATTATTTCACTTTTTGTTTTTCTATATGAGTGAGGGAGGCAAAAGGCAGAACTGCCTGTAGCGAGTGCCTCCCCCAGAGTTGAAAGAATGACAGGGCCAAAATCAAGGGACGTTCGAGCCAAAATGTCTGGGCACATAGAGTTTGAAGCAATTTAAGTCATAGGAAGAGGGAAATACTGATTCTGGGAGAGTTCCAGAGCTCAGCTGTTGAATAGAGGAAAGTCTGAGAGTAACATTTAACTCTTGGGTTGGAGAGTTGCACAGAGTAGGGGTGGGATTGTATTGCAAGACGGGTACCACGTGCCCTACATAGAGGAGGTGGTATACACTGGGAGAGCTCTGAGGAACACTGATTATTATAATATCGATAGAATAGCGAGAAAGATGCAACATTGCGGCGGACAGAGAGTTTGCAGAGTGAGTGGACAGGAGTTAATGATACAAAATGCCTTCCTTCTACTTTGTCTAGGAGTGCGGTGTGAGAGGATCCTCCCCACACATGTGAACAATACTCAATACAAGGATGGTGCCTCTGTACAGAGCAAGAAGCTGTGCAGGGGTAAAGAACCCCTTGAGGCGGCTGAGCACACCACCCAGCTTCTGGTAGGCTGCCTTAGCAAGACTGGTAATATGGTCCTTCCAAGTGAGAGCAGAAGAAAAAGAGACACCGAGAATATTGAGAGAAGATGAAGGATTGATTGTTGTATTGTTGAAGTATAATGGAAAGTCCTCTGGGAGTTCAGGACGGGTAGTAAAATGAAGAAATTTGGTTTTGGAAGCATTAGAGGTAACAAGGTTTCCTCTGCCCCAATTGGAAATAGTAGTTAGCTCAGCGGATAAGTGTTCTATGGCTTCATTACATATATGTTATCTGTTCCCCGTCTGCCCCTTCTGAATCCATTTTGTTCATCCCCTACTAACCCATTCCTTTCCGTCACCTTTGTCATCCTTTCTTTTAATATCCCACAGAAATGTTTGCCTATCGTGTTTGTGACAGTCACTGGTCTGTAACTGTTCAAGCCCTTTTTGTTTTTATATCTCCCTTTGTGAAGCAGGGTTACTATTGCCTCATTCTATCTCTCTAGTACCCTTTCATTTCTCAGTACCCCATTAAACAAGTTTTTAAGTCTTCTTTCCATTTGGTCCCCTCCCTCCTTATGCAGTTAATTTGGTATTCCATCCGGCCCTGCCATTTTCCCATTTCTCAAGGTTTATATCTTCTCTATCGTCAAGGCTCTTTCCATCTCTTCAATTTATATTTCTGGTAATTGTCTTTCCCTCATTTAAATATTCCATTCCCTTTTCCCTCCCTGTTTATTAACCCCTCCTACTTCTTCCCAGTATCTCTATAGTTCGCATTTTATTTCCCCTTCGGTCTTTAGTTTCCTCTCCCCTTAGTTATTGAGATGGGACACAAGAAAGAATTAGCAAAACCAAGCAGCAAAGCATTGCCGTCATCAGCTGCAACATCCGAGCAACCAATTCGGATTTCTACCATAACAGAAAGGAGTGCAGCCGAATAATCCAGGACGGCTTTCTACAAAAGCGCAGGGCGGCCATCTTGCATCGAAAAGCTTTGCCGGGCAGCCACCTTGCATCAAAAAGCTTTGTACCTCAATTTCAACCCCTACACCAGCCCGAACCTCACCAGATTCCAATCACAAGACCAACCCCCACGTGGATGGAGTCACCCATGACGCTTCAACATTTTCCTCGTATCGTATCATACCAACACAACACCAAATCACGCCCAACTGCAGCCACACTACAAACTCAAGAGCGTGCATCAGGGAAAAATACACAGCAACTTCTCCATCACCGAAATCCATAGAAAAACAATGCAGACGACAAGAGCAAGAATCCGGGAAAATACAATCCACTTCAGACCCGAATATTTACAAATTCTTGTCGCTCCCAGACTTCAACTTAGTTCCGCCGTATGCACGACTACTCAACTCGCCAGAATTGCCAGTGTGTGTGTGTGTGTGTGTGATTTGACATAGAGTCGGCGTGAATTAAGGTAGGCCTACTTCGAAGGAAGGAAGAAAAGGACAAAATTGAATGTTGAGAAGAGTTGGTAGATGGATAGGCCTACATAGATAGATATATAGACAGACAGATGTTCTCTTTTCAAAAAACATAATTATCTACTCAGTCTCCTGCTTTATATCCTCCAGATTTTGCTAATTTGAGACATCTACATTATCATCACTGTCCCTTCCTCAAAATTAATATAGCCTTTACTTGGTGGCAGAGAGTGTGTATAGGAGAGAGGAGTCTTCCTATGTATTCTATTAATAAAAAGGTGCCTCTAAACGTTGCCAATTACCCTTTTTCGATTTTTTTTTCAGCGCCATCTATTGCAGGGTTCCAGAACTACTCAACGTGAATAAATCTACGGATGTACTATCCATTCTGTTTTGTTTTTTTATTATATGTACACTAATTTTTTTTCTCTCTCTCTCTCTCTATATATATATATATATATATATATATATATATATATATATATATATATATATATATATATATACTGTATATATATAGTAAACTGTATATACGGTATATATATATATATACTGTATATATATATATATATATATATATTATTTATGTTTGACCAAAGTTTGAGTGTGGCTGTGTGTACTTCCAAGTTAGTATATTACAATGTAAATACTTTTCTTCAATTGAGATTAGTTTTTCATATAGGCTACATTCATTGTTAATAAATTTACAGTCAATATCAAATAATCATCAACAGCCTTCATGATCCATTGCAAACCATATTCTTATTCTCAAGGTCAACCACAGCCTCCTTACATCATCACGGAGGCTTGGTTCAGCTTGGTAAGCTATGTAATTAACCCCTTCTATACCGACGACGTCTTTTGATTTTATTCTGGCTCCTACTAATCAATTTTATTCACTTTAGGAAGGATCATTAGCAATTATAAGGCTTCGAACTATCTCAATCAACCCTTTTAACTACCACAGATTCTTTCTAAGCTGTATACAATTGTCTACATATTGCTAGAATAAAATATAACATAGTCGACAGTACAGAAGGGGTTAATGGAGTATAGTTCACATTTCAGTGTAGGCAATACTTTGGAGTGCTTTTGCATATCAGTGTACTCTTAAATCATTGTATTCATAATGACTATGGCTGATATGGTGATAGCAAACAAGTTACATGTGTTTCTACAGACTCTACACGAGACACGTGTACACCATTGCAGCAAGGGAGAGGAACTGTCAATAAACAGACGACAGAAGTATTTTCCCGCGATAGGGAGGAGCTATGCGCTACCGCCATCTAGTGCAGGGTTCCAGCCAAATCTGTAAATAATGGCCAACTACTATTAACACGGCTGATTTTCCAAGCACGCCCCTCTTAGGTATTCTTACTCTATGTTTGGTGGTTAATATATTCCATGGACTAACGTGCCCCGGTCCCCCATTTTCTCCACTGTGAACCAAACTCTTCTAATGGTGTCTCCTATGGCAGTATATTGGGGACACCTGCTCCACGGAGCCTAGCTACCTCCGCGGAGGGTCCGAGGTCCACGTAATTTTAGAGATCGACTATGAAATTTGGATATTTAAGTTAATTACTCGGTTTTAATACATAAACAAGTGTATAAAATTACAAATTATTTTATTTTCATGCATTAAAGTAGAAAAGATTACTAATAAATAATATTTATAATGGTGAAAATAGCTTTTAGCGTACGTCGTCTGCCGAGTCGTCGCCATGTAAACAAAAGATTTGGTCAATGACTTATTGACTATTATGATCTAAAACACATAATCCTCCCATATTAGTGCAAAGGAACTTTATTTTAGTATATACAAGAGGTTACCTTCTAATAATTATTTACAACTTTAGTTATTGTAGCATGAACAGTGCTTCATTCAGTAGTTACGTAATAAGAACATTATTTCGCAAGTTCGCAGACAACTTTGGGTAGGCCTAACATCGAATTTCACAAAGTGTCACACAACCTTGACATTAATGTAGGCTAGGCCTAGTAGACTTAAAGTGGTAGTTATGTATATTTTGGAAAAGTTTAACAAAATTGTTTAATACAAGGAGTGGGCCTAGTGAAACTTTATGAATAGGCCTAGCCACCTAAGAGCTGGCTGAAAGTTGTTGGATATTGGACTTTGGACATTGGACATTCGGATGTAAACAAAGCGACGAATCTCAAGCGATCTTGAACGAAGCAAGCTGGTTTGCTTAGATACGTTTAGTATGATCAATACGTATATTATTTATGTTGTATTTAATATTTATTGGTAAATCTATTATCACACAATTAAAATTCATATTATAAGTAATGTTAACCAGAAAATACATAATTTTATATACCGGTAGCCTATTGTTATGGAATAACAAGCCATAGTAAATACCGATGATCCCGAAATTCCTGAATATCCAATAGAATCCTGAAAACTGTTGGATATTGGACTTTGGACATTGGACATTGGACATTCAAACTGAAAAAAAAAAATATTAAACTACTAGATATGGACTTTGGACATTGGACTTTGGACATTCAAACTGAATTTTTTTTTTTTTCAAACTACTAGATATTGATTAGCCTAGAGTTGAATATCCAATAAAAAACTGAAAGCTGTTGGATATTGGACTTTGGACATTGGACTTTGGACATTCAAACTGAAAAAAAAAAAAAAATTAAACTACTAGATATGGACTTTGGACATTGGACTTTGGACATTCAAACTGATTTTTTTTTTTTTTTTCAAACTACTAGATATTGATTAGCCTAGAGTTGAATATCCAATAAAAAACTGAAAGCTGTTGGATATTGGACTTTGGACATTGGACTTTGGACATTCAAACTGAATTTTTTTTGTTTTTTTTTTTTTTTTTCAAACTACTAGATATTGATTAGCCTAGAGTTGAATATCCAATAAAAAACTGAAAGCTGTTGGATATTGGACTTTGGACATTGGACTTTGGACATTCAAACTGAAAAAAAAAAAAATATTAAACTACTAGATATGGACTTTGGACATTGGACTTTGGACATTCAAACTGAATTTTTTTTTTTTTTCAAACTACTAGATATTTATTAGCCTAGAGTTGAATATCCAATAAAAAACTGAAAGCTGTTGGATATTGGACTTTGGACATTCAAACTGAAAAAAAAAAAATATTAAACTACTAGATATGGACTTTGGACTTTGGACATTCAAACTGATTTTTTTTTTTTTTTCAAACTACTAGATATTGATTAGCCTAGAGTTGAATATCCAATAAAAAACTGAAAGCTGTTGGATATTGGACTTTGGACATTGGACTTTGGACATTCAAACTGAACAAAACAAAAAATATTAAACTACTAGATATGGACTTTGGACATTGGACTTTGGACATTCAAACTGAATTTTTTTTTTTTTTTCAAACTACTAGATATTGATTAGCCTAGAGTTGAATATCCAATAAAAAACTGAAAGCTGTTGGATATTGGACTTTGGACATTGGACTTTGGACATTCAAACTGAAAAAAAAAAAAAAATATTAAACTACTAGATATGGACTTTGGACATTGGACTTTGGACATTCAAACTGAATTTTTTTTTTTTCAAACTACTAGATATTGATTAGCCTAGAGTTGAATATCCAATAAAAAACTGAAAGCTGTTGGATATTGGACTTTGGACATTGGACTTTGGACATTCAAACTGAAAAAAAAAAATATATTAAACTACTAGATATGGACTTTGGACATTGGACTTTGGACATTCAAACTGAATTTTTTTTTTTTTTCAAACTACTAGATATTGATTAGCCTAGAGTTGAATATCCAATAAAAACTGAAAGCTGTTGGATATTGGACTTTGGACATTGGACTTTGGACATTCAAACTGAAAAAAAAAAAAAAATTATTAAACTACTAGATATGGACTTTGGACTTTGGACATTCAAACTGAATTTTTTTTTTTTTTCAAACTACTAGATATTGATTAGCCTAGAGTTGAATATCCAATAAAAAACTGAAAACTGTTGGATATTGGACTTTGGACATTGGACTTGAAGTGGCTAAGACCTTGCCCAGTGTAATTCATACTTAACCATTCCATTTGGGACGTACTAAGCGATCAGTGCTCTTTAATTAACAGGCGACCTTGACTCTCGTAATTACCTTATTCAGATATTAAAACTCTAGTGATATCTAACGTTCGCCCACTGATTTGCGTTCTATGTATTTCTGAAACAAGGATATAAAACTTAGATCAGTACCCCCTGAGGTTACTAGAATTCCTGTGCTCTAAAATACGCGTGTCTAATCTAGTCTGTGAACTACTACTTGTGCACCAGAGCTACCAATAATAAATCTAACAGTGAATATGAATCTATAAGTAACATTGATGATCTTCGGTATATAAACCTGTGGAATCGAAGCCAGTGGAATCGAAGCCAGAAACAGGGCATAACACAAACCATGACAACCTAACCAATTATCGTATCATTAGTAGGTACTCCCGTCCCCTTTAGGTTATATTTTGTTTGATTAGTTTAAATTAGTGTATTTTTTCCGATAATCTCCTAATGATTATGTGGTGCTGCATATGAAGGGTATGTACCATAAGTAAAAGCGCACTTTTTTAAGGAATTCAATGTTAAATAAGATGTCATAATGAGCGTTTGAAAGTTATGATGCAGAATAGCACAATGATTAAAATGCCCCAGAACGAGAAGCCCACCACAGAAGCCACGAGCGAACACCACACAGAAACACCCGAAAGAAAGGACCAGCTGACCGAGCCAACCAATTCAGACAGGCCCAAGCCCGCAGGGCTAAGCAGCTCCAAACCACACCTACCTACCCCTTCTAAACTTACCGTTTTCCACACCTCACATACACTACCCCTCGTGTCCTACACCTCTATCTACATGATGACGAACATAAATACACCTTAAAGTTCATACACCCATGCTCTGTCCCTAAGTTTAAGATATTAATATCAACATACCCTAACATACCTTGTCTTGCCAGACTAAGTTTCTGAAGACCAATCGCCCCCATAAATCTATGTATTCAATCCTTAGGTTAAGTATCTTTATCCGTCATTGTGTCATCTTTTCCATTTACTTTTCCACAATTGTTATACGTCTTCCACTCACCTCCTTCGTATCCACAGTCCCACACTACGCCAATTTGCTTCGTGTCTTACACCTCTTACCCGCCCGACTCTACCTACATGATGATGAACAGGAATATATACATTCATATTAAAAACACCCATGCCCTGTCCCTAGGTTGAGCCAATGCCAACCAATCAGACAGCCATATATCTATGTACGTTCTTCCATCCGAGAAGTAGAGGTTAAAAACCCCTTGTCAAAATTCATGAGAGGTTAAGATACCCACGGGTACACCAGTGATATAGAACCATTGCCCCCGTAAGACCTAGACAGCCATGACTACAGATGTTAGCCACCATGCTGTAACTCCAATTCTTACCCCAACCAGAGATTGTATAGATAACCTTTGTTACCAGTATCTATCATAGTACCTCGAAACAATAACGAAGTACCCCTACGAACTGCCGTTTTTCTTTGGTCTATAGTTCATAGAAAACGCAGTTCCCAGGGACAACTAGACGTACAAAAACTCGTGCCAACTAATAGTGTCCATAACCCCTCGTATTGACGAGTAATAATACACCATGTTTTTCCCTACTTTATCCACAGTCAAGCACACACCTACAGTTAACCTCCTTCTCCCCCCACAGCCCCACAGTCCACATGATTCTATCTTTTCCAGACTCATATACCACCCCATAGTTGCATCCCCCGGTAGCATTTGGCTAACGTAATTTTACTGTCCTTTCAAACTCCAATATCAACTGTAGCCTAATGCCACCCCGACGCCCAGAGACCTTAGGGTCAAATTTCCACATAGCCCCCCTGAACTCCCCCCCTCTCATTAACACCCCGCGCTCCTCCACTCTTGTCCGACCTAGCCCCTCCCTCATACCTCTTGAAGATCCTTGATTGTTCCGTTGCTAACGCTCTCCAACCTTTTATATATATACTCCTATCCAGCCTACCTTCCCTTAGTAGGCCGGAACAACATTAGAACTTTACTAACCCCTTGCATGCTGAAATGCTAGGTTTTTCTGGACAGAAATATCCCCAGGCCCACTTTAGGATCAACCTTTCCTGGTACCTGGCGCGGGGCATGAACCTCAGAAGGGAATTTAACCCTCCTAAAAACCCACAGGTTTTGAGATGCCTTGGGTGGGGTTCGAACCCTGGTTAGTGACTCAACCATCACCACCAGGCCCGCGCACTAACCCACTGTACTACCACGGACGTACTAAAAGTATAGCAACCTTAGTCCGATTTTTAAGAACCAGGTGATAGTCTCGTGGTGTTTTCACGTGATGAGTTTATTGGACTTACCATCCACGACTATTTTACGCTATACCTGACGTCAACTCGGGTAGTACATTATTGGGGTTGCGGGACATTTTCGAGGGCATTACACATGCCATCTATTCTCTTACAAACCCATTCACAACCCTGCACCCAATGGTCGTCGGTGGGAGGCTAGCCGCCTCGCCAGTAACTAACTTCTATTGCCATACTTCCAGATAAATGTGGCAGAGTTAGCAACCCAGTCTCCACCACATCCAGTAAAACCATACAATTAACAACCAACCGATTAAAACCAGCTAGCCAAGGCACCTTCGGTTTTGGTATTAAGGACACCCACATCTGTCTCATACACAGAGGGTTATTACAAACACTGGTGATATGGCAAGCCCTAGCCCCAGCCGCCGGACGACCATTCCAGAGAAAGGGCACCCAGCCCCCTTTTTTACCCACCCGAGGAGGGAGACCCCCACCCCTGCGGAGGTATACCTGACCCCTGTTTTGACTTCCGGGTCATTGCCAGGTAGCACAGGAATTCTTCCTATCAATGAACTAACCATGCATGTCTAACCCCCTTACTAACTTCTATTTACTCACAATAACCCATTCACTTTTCTTGCATACTCGGATAATCAAATTAGCACCTCAGCTATACCATAGAATGACGACTGAACCATATAAGAGAGACGCCCCTATCACAGCTGTCCCAGTCCTCCCCGCAAAGTAGATCCAGTCTCCCTCCCCTAAATACTTCCAGTATAGCCAAAATAGTACCTCTTACTAAGGCTCAGTTATATCACAATATGAAGGCTTCCTATAGCCATGTGCCACAACAGTAATCACCACCTTACATAGTCTCCATATCTATTGAGAGCTCAAATAATTCCATAAGACTCGAGATCCCTATGGCCTACAGGGTCCAGAACCGAGCCTATAAACACAGCTCCAGCCCCCAGTAAAATCAGTTGAAAGATAGACACCAACCAGTGGCCAACCCCCTGAAGTTAACCTCTAGCTCTGCCCTTGTGTTATTCCTGAGTTGAGAGATTCCAGAGCCAGCAGACTCCATGGCAGAAGTTAAAATAGAAGCACCTGTCCACGTACAAGTATCGATGTGCACCTTATAACCTTCACACACACTAGTGGGTATATAAGCGTGGAGCCACCAACCGATCGCCAAGAGATCCGACTTGAGAACTTCCTACATTTGGACCACCTGGACGGCCGAGGAAACCAGTCGTTAGCCCCCAACATCACGGACGCAAGATAACCAGGACCAGACCAACAAAATACTATCCAAGATTCACTTTATTAGTACTAACATGCTATAGTACTAATTCGAAATTCACTTGTTAACCTTTTTATGAAGTGGCTATAACTTTGCCCAGTGTAATTCATATTTAACCATTCCATTTGGGAAGTACTAAGCGTATCAGTGTTCATTAATTAACAGGCGACATTAAACTCTCGTAATTACCTTTATCCAGATATTAAAACCCTAGTGATATCTAACGTTCGCCCACTGATTTGTGTTCTACGTATTTCTGCCATAAGAATATAAAACTTAGATCAGTACCCCCTTGAGGTTACTAGAATTCCTGTGTTCTAAAACATACGCGTGTCTAATTCTAGCTGTGAACTACTACTTGTGCACCCGACCTGCCAGTAATAAATCTAATTAGTGAAATTGAATCCATAAGTACATTGAGGTCTTCCAGTACATAAACTTGCGAACTAAACCCGTGATCAGAAGAGTATACCTGAACGTTGGAAGTGGGAGACTAGGCTCCATCCAGCTCTACTAATGCTAGCGGTTCCTTTCTATTATTTGTCTTGTACGAGTATTCCTATTTTTCTATGCTCCTTATTCACCTACTTAAATAAACGTGATCGTGTTACCGTGTGTTTATTTTGTGTTCTCTATTCCTCATACCTTGTATTGTGCATGCAGCCTTATATACCCAGTCAGTTAGAGCCCACATGACCCAAGTTAATCCTGTAGAAAAACAGGGCATAACATATATATATATATATATATATATATATATATATATATATATACAAGGTGTTAAACCAGAGAAATATGAACAGTTTCCACGTCACCCAATGAGGTACTGCACTAGACTCGTTATTTTTTTATAGTGGTTTTCCCCAGGAGGCCTATATCCACTTTGATGATGAAGGTGGGTGGGTGAATAATGGTGGATGAATGAAGGTGGGTGAATGAAGGTGAGTGAATGAAGGTGGGTGAATGAAGAAGAGAAATTGAGAAGAGAAATACTGTATGAATATATATATATATATATATATATATATATATATATATATATAATTATACATAGGCATATAATACAACTGAAGGGGTGCTCATTCATGGCCTTGGCCTTGCTCGGGACAGCCTGGGAAACAGCAACAACAACACAACAGGGAAGGGGAAAAAAAAGATACAAATAAATTTTTTATAAATATAATAAATTATATATATATATATATATTATATATATATATTATATAATACGTATATAAAACATAATATTTGACATAGGCATATAATACAGCCGGGAAGGGGTGCTCATTTATGGCCTTGGCCTTGCTCGGGACCATGGGGCTGTTCGGTTAGACAGCCTGAGGAACAGCTACAACAACTACACAACAGGGAGTTGTTGTTGCTGTTCCTCAGGCTGTCTAACCGAACAGCCCCATGGTCCCGAGCAAGGCCAAGGCCATAAACGAGCACCCCTTCCCGGCTGTATTATATACCTATGTCAAATATTATGTTTTATATACGTATTATATAATATATATATATATAAATATATATAATATAAATATATATAATATATATATATATAATATAAAATATACAACAACTACACAACAGGGACGGCGGGTGCCCAACCCTGAAAAGGGTTGAAATAGGGGAGCTATCCCCCCGCCAAAGGCGGCTTTCTAGGGCCTTCCCTAGCTGATGCTGAGAGGATTGGGTTCTAGTCATGTGGTGATGGGCTGGTCTATCAGAGTGAGAACTGAGCAATCTCTGCCATACCCATAGCTTACTCTGACTGTTCCTTTTACTTATATATTTTCTAGATATTGACGGCGTCTCTAACGTGGATTGACCTCCCAATCTACCAAGATTGGAAGCCAAAGCGTCACAATTTTCCCTTGCCCCTCAACTTTCTCTTCATAATTGCTGAGGGACACAGGGCCCTGGGTGGGGCTTTGGTTTCCCGGGCATTTCCGCACCCTCCTCAGTTCCCCGCCATGGAGTGGCTTCGGTCACCCAGGCTTTATTGTGGTCGGCGGGGAGGGTTCTGTGGGGCCGCTCGGTTATGGCCTTGGCCTTGCTCCGGGCCTTGGGGCTGTTCGGCCAGGCAGCTTGGGGAACAACAACAACAACAACAACAACACAACAGGGAAGGGGAAAACAAAAAGCCTAATAAAGTAAATAACAAAAATATAAATACAAATAATAAAATAATAGGCTATATAAAATAAATTATATATATATATATATATATATTTTCAACTCTAGGCTACTCAATATCCAGTTATGTTAGAATGTCCAAGGTTCAATGTCCAAAGTCCAATATCCAACAGTTTTCATTTTTTTTATTGGATATTCAACTCTAGGCTAATCAATATCTAGTAATGTTTGAATGTCCAAAGTCCAATGTCCAAAGTCCAATATCCAACAGTTTTCATTTTTTTATTGGATATTCAACTCTAGGCTAATCAATATCTAGTAATGTTTGAATGTCCAAGGTCCAATGTCCAAAGTCCAATATCCAACAGTTTTCAGTTTTTTATTGGATATTCAACTCTAGGCTAATCAATATCTAGTAATGTTTGAATGTCCAAAGTCCAATGTCCAAAGTCCAATATCCAACAGCTTTCAGTTTTTTATTGGATATTCAACTCTAGGCTAATCAATATCTAGTAGTTTGATTTTTTTTTTTTTTCAGTTTGAATGTCCAAAGTCCAATGTCCAAAGTCCATATCTAGTAGTTTAATAGTTTTTTATTTTTCAGTTTGAATGTCCAAAGTCCAATGTCCAAAGTCCAATATCCAACAGCTTTCAGTTTTTTATTGGATATTCAACTCTAGGCTAATCAATATCTAGTAGTTTGAAAAAAAAAAAAAATTCAGTTTGAATGTCCAAAGTCCAATGTCCAAAGTCCATATCTAGTAGTTTAATATTTTTTTTTTTTCAGTTTGAATGTCCAAAGTCCAATGTCCAAAGTCCAATATCCAACAGCTTTCATTTTTTTATTGGATATTCAACTCTAGGCTATTCAATATCTAGTAGTTTGAAAAAAAAAAAAAAATTCAGTTTGAATGTCCAAAGTCCAATGGCCAAAGTCCATATCTAGTAGTTTAATATTTTTTGTTTTTCAGTTTGAATGTCCAAAGTCCAATGTCCAAAGTTCAATATCCAACAGCTTTCAGTTTTTTATTGGATATTCAACTCTAGGCTAATCAATATCTAGTAGTTTGAAAAAAAAAAAAATTCAGTTTGAATGTCCAAAGTCCAATGTCCAAAGTCCATATCTAGTAGTTTAATATTTTTTTCTTTTTCAGTTTGAATGTCCAAAGTCCAATGTCCAATATCCAACAGCTTTCAGTTTTTTATTGGATATTCAACTCTAGGCTAATCAATATCTAGTAGTTTGAAAAAAAAAAAAAATTCAGTTTGAATGTCCAAAGTCCAATGTCCAAAGTCCATATCTAGTAGTTTAATAATTTTTTTTTTCAGTTTGAATGTCCAAAGTCCAATGTCCAAAGTCCAATATCCAACAGCTTTCAGTTTTTTATTGGATATTCAACTCTAGGCTAATCAATATCTAGTAGTTTGAAAAAAAAAAAAAAAATTCAGTTTGAATGTCCAAAGTCCAATGTCCATATCTAGTAGTTTAATATTTTTTTTTTTTCAGTTTGAATGTCCAAACAAAGTCCAATATCCAACAGCTTTCAGTTTTTTATTGGATATTCAACTCTAGGCTAATCAATATCTAGTAGTTTGAAAAAAAAAAAAAAAATGCAGTTTGAATGTCCAAAGTCCAATGTCCAAAGTCCATATCTAGTAGTTTAATATTTTTTTTTTTTTCAGTTTGAATGTCCAAAGTCCAATGTCCAAAGTCCAATATCCAACAGCTTTCAGTTTTTTATTGGATATTCAACTCTAGGCTAATCAATATCTAGTAGTTTGAAAAAAAAAAAAAATCAGTTTGAATGTCCAAAGTCCAATGTCCAAAGTCCATATCTAGTAGTTTAATATTTTTTTTTTTCAGTTTGAATGTCTAATGTCCAATGTCCAAAGTCCAATATCCAACAGTTTTCAGGATTCTATTGGATATTCAGGAATTTCGGGATCATCGGTATTTACTATGGCTTGTTATTCCATAACAATAGGCTACCGGTATATAAAATTATGTATTTTCTGGTTAACATTACTTATAATATGAATTTTAATTGTGTGATAATAGATTTACCAATAAATATTAAATACAACATAAATAATATACGTATTGATCATACTAAACGTATCTAAGCAAACCAGCTTGCTTCGTTCAAGATCGCTTGAGATTCGTCGCTTTGTTTACATCCGAATGTCCAATGTCCAAAGTCCAATATCCAACAACTTTCAGCCAGCTCCTAAATGGACCATGTAAGTAGCGGGGTACTCCAGGGATTGGTACTAGGACCAATTATCTTTCTAATTTACATCAACGACATAGACGAGGGTCTCACCTGTACAATCTCAAAGTTTGCTGACGATACAAAAATTGCAAATAGCGTACTCTCAAAAGAACAAGTTGACGATATGCAACACAATCTAGATAAGTTGTCATGTTGGGCCCAAATTTGGCAAATGAGTTTCAATGCCGATAAATGTAAAGTACTACATATTGGATACTGTTACGACTGGGGTTCAAATATATCAGGGCTCTTATTCATTGGACTAGTAATGGCATAAATGTTACAACGGAAAGCGCTAGCTCCAACCTCTGATGTATATTCCCAGTGAACAAAGAACACAAATACTCTACAGAGTTCTATATGCAATAATAGGCTATCAAACTCTCAATAAATGTGCGTCTACTCTAGGCTTAATGTTATGTGAAAACAGCCTATTACTACCTATAACCGAAGGTGCTTGGTTATGGTATGCAAAGTAAGGTGGTAAGAGAAGTTACAGCTTACGTTACTTTAATCAATAAATGTCAGGCACTCCTGCACGAAAGAAAGTGTACTAAAGTCCTTCAACACTAACAAGGAATCTTCTTTAAATGTTAGATGCTATAAAGATGCTCGTATCGGAAATGGAACCCAAAAAGGCAGGCAGCGGAACAATGCTCGTGCAGGCTATGCACACAAAAAGGCAGGATATATAATGCCGTCGGAGCCAAGAATATCCTAAACACTACAACAATAATAATAATCGCCACGACAATGCAGTATTCCTATCAACAAAAAGAGCCTACGTCGTTTGTGTCTCCATACATCAAACTAGGCTGCGAAATGCTTGTGTAATAATACATGGGTATGCATAAAAAGAGTAATTGGTTTAATATACTTAATGTCTACTGTGACTGATAAAGTCTAGCTAGAGTCAATGATACGAGATACTGGTGCGCATGGCATGCCGCATAGCCTAGTGCAAATCTCAAGTCTGTGCGTCAAATATTACGTTATAGGGAAGGGTAGCTCTCTTGAGAAACCTTAATACCGAAGTATTAAGCGTTCTCCTGGCGTACCTCAAAGACAAACAAACGAGACTAGAACAGTGCAGAATGGTATAGGCAAAAAGCCCTCATTCGTGCATGTTCTACTCTCAATGGCACACAGACTAGAATTTACTCAATCAACTCCAGTTCTCAGGTATGTCGTGCAGCTTTTAACTAAAGCCAGCACTCATAGGAAACAATACCTTATAATATCAGACTCCTAGTCTAGCATTATCTAATCCAGAAGAACACTAATAATTAAAGGATGCAGTACTTAAACAATATAAATGCCAACCAATGCTTCGTGATCCACTTATCTTAACAACTAACATACATGGGTTATATCAGACCTTAACGCACAATACAACTGGCCAGCATGAAGCTGATTTTGCAGAGTTAACCAGAGGGGGTATAATATTAATAAAAGGTGGTGAAAGATATGGAAAATGAGAGATAGGCAGAGGAAAAGATTCTCAGGTACAGAGCAGGTGACAGGTAGCAAGGGAAAAGATGGGTGCGTTCTAGAAACCAGATCTGAGGGAGAGAGTGGCGAGGAACTGTATATATACTCGCACCAGCTCGAGCCGCGTGGGAAAAAAAGGGTTACAAGTCCTCTAGCCACTACCAAAGTAGTTAGCAAAACATTACGTCACCAAGCATGATAAAGAACTCCCTCAACCAATCCCCACGAGGCCAGCCAGCTGTGACGTCATCGAGCGGGGCAAAAACACTACGCGCCCCCTCTCACTCTGTGCTACTCTCTCTCTCTCTGAT
Organism: Paralithodes platypus; assembly: GCA_032716605.1. Classification (NCBI taxonomy): domain Eukaryota; kingdom Metazoa; phylum Arthropoda; class Malacostraca; order Decapoda; family Lithodidae; genus Paralithodes; species Paralithodes platypus. The sequence continues at coordinate 10,591,029 of CM064480.1, read as the reverse complement.
CTTATCATTACTAGTTAAGGATAAAACATATACTTTACAATTAAATATATAAAGCCTTGACATGGGTGAAAACAAAGAGCCTTTCTGGACTGCCCATGACACAAGCTTTCATATGAAATAAAGCACACTCTAATACACAAACTGTAGCCCCATCCACTGCCCTGGCGATCCTAGCGAGTCACTGTAGGACAAGCCATGCGGTTCTAACGGAGTGGTTAACGTCACACCCCCCCCCAAGATTGTTCTCAGAGGCCCCAAGGCTCACAAAAATCTGATGGTTAGAACCCATGCTATATCTCCACTTCCCATCACCCAGCGGCAGTAAAATATCTGGCACAGTTCTTCAACAAAACATTATTCAAAAGTATAACCCTCCCCAACACCATAGGTTAAATTATATGTAGTTATGCTCCTCAAGAGCGAGCTTCTCTAGCCCAGCATTCTGAGAGGAGCGCAACTCAGAATTACTGCTATAACATACTGAAAAAATTCAACTATCAAAGAAAGAGTTTTTATTTGATTTTTTATGTTTATAATTTGTTTATTTCGGCTGCACTATAGGGGCAAGCCTAGTTTTTTCTTCTATACCAAACGCTCAACTCCTGCTTTACGACCCAATACGCTGGGCTACAACCGCGAGCCAACAAGCACCAAGCGCAAAATACTATTCAAACTAAAGCAGGAGGCTACCCGTGTGACAATCTACCCAGGATCATATACCCTTGAACGACCATCTGCAACCACGTTGTCACAACCGGCAATATGGCGTATGTCCAGGTTATATACCAGTAACCTTAGTGACCACCTGGTCAGCCTCATATTCCGATTGTGAAACTGGTCCAAAAACTTGAGAGGGTGATGATCTGGGTAAACTACAACGACCGGACCATAGGCTGGAACACAGACCTCAAAATGCCTCAGAACAAGTACAACCGCCAGCAGCTCCTCCTCGACAACAGAGCAGCTCCCCTGGGCCGAATTGTACTTCTCCGAGCAGAAACTAACAGGATGCTCCAGCCCATCATCGTCCTTTTCCACAAGGACGGCACCAGCCCCCACACCACTAGCCTCCGTTGCTAGTTGGAAAGGTAGGCTAAAGTCAGGGGCCCTGAGGATCGGGTGAGGGCACAACAGGTGTTTTACTTCTCTAAACACCTTCTCACACTCAGGCGCCCATTTGAACTTCTTATCCTTCCAGTTATCCTCCACCTGAGCTTGACTGTCCCGTTCTCCTTCTCCACCTTGACTGCTAAACGTCATCACAGGCACAGTGAGAGGCTCAGGGGGGTGCCTCCCATACTCCTTCATGGGATTAACATGACATAACTGATTGTGCTTCCGCCTGTCTGGAGTGGCTACCAAGTAAACCAGGTCCGATAGCTCCTCCACCACCCTATAAGGACCAGCGTACTTCGCGGATAAGGGGTGACCTACAAGGGGCAGTAGAATCAACACCTCCTGACCCACGTGAAACTCCCTGAGTTCAACCTTGAGGTCGTACCTGTCCTTCCTGAGGGCCTGAGAGCTAGTCAAATTACGGCCAGCCAACTCCAGACTGCGCAACATCCGTTCTCGACTATTGAGGACACACTTGAGCATAGAACAAGGTTTTTCTGCGCCCTCCCATACTTCTTCAACCATATGGAGAGGCCCTCTGACACGGTGTCCAAAGACGAGCTCATTAGGGCTGAATCCCAAACTCTCCCCAGGTACCTCCCACACAGCAAACAAAACACATGGCAGGCCAAGATCCCAATCCCTCCCACTCTCAAAGCAACAACAACGAAGCACAGATTTCAAGGCTGAGTGCCATCGCTCTAACACACCCTGGCTCTCCGGATGATATGCAGATGACACAACCCCAACAATCCCATGCTGCGGCATTGCTTGTACAAAGAGGCTAGAAGTGAAGTTGGGTCCCCGGACTGACTGAATCCCCTGCGGGTAACCATACCGGGAAAAATACACTAGCAAGCTTCGGACCACCGTATTCGCCGACCCATTTCTCATAGGGTACGCGTCAGGGTACCTTGTTGCTACATCTCCCGACTGTGCATCACTGTCCTCCTTCAACTCTTTCGTCTTTTTAAGCCCATCCTCTGCCCCTTCAGGAACAGTTACTGGGTCTTCTCCAGACTCGAAATGTGGTCCTAATAATGAGTCCCCGAGAAGGTCCGTTGACACTAAACTCTCAACCGCATCAACTTCCAACCCCTTCTCGGTACCCTTCCTCCGCTGATCTAAAGATTGTTGACCAGAATGTGACTCCCTGGATGCAGAATCTCCGGTGACAACACACGCCATAGGCTGCACCGGACACTTCTCAACCCAATCCTGCTCCTCCCTACTCACGTTGGCCGGCTTCTCGACAACGACTAAGGGTGGAGCCTCAGAAGTAGGCCCCGCAAAGTCGTTGCCAAGAAGGAGGTCGACGACCCCAACAGGTAACTTCTCCACAATTCCTACATCCAGGTCACGAGTCACACCATCAACTTCCACCTTCATTCTTACAAGCGGGTATGACCTTGTCGCATTAACTCCCTGAACCACAACCACCCGCGCCGTATTGACAGGTTTACCAGTGAAATTTCTCAACAGTGTTTGCGATGCCCCAGTGTCACGCAAAATTCTCACCTCATGTCTTCTACCCCCCCACTCCACACAACCGAGTCCCCTGTGGTCACTAAAGGCATCACGGACAGGGAATAAGCCTTCCGGATCCTTCTGCACTGGCAGTGTATTTACCTCGGAAGAAATGCCTCTAACAAACTCCGATGTCCTCTTGAACACTCCAATGCCGTGAGCAAAAGACACGGCTGCCGGAGGAGGTCGACTAGGGCGGCACTCATTTGCCTTATGACCCTCCTGGTGGCAACTAAAACACATAAATTTTGGTTTCGGCTTATACTGTGATGTAAAAGGCCCCTGACTTTTCACATACGGTGTGGTGTAAGGTTTGGATTCAGTTTTAGTTTCATGGCTCTTCTGTTTAAATGTGTCATTGTTACGGGGAGGGGGAGGATAACGGTCCTTAGCACTTACATCGTACTTCTGTGAGGACCCGCAACCCCGAATCAACGACAGCCGTCGATCAGCCATTTCTGCTGCTTCGACTAGAGTTCTTGGGTTTTTCTCCTTCAAGTTCAAAGTTAGATCACCGCCCGTGCTCTTAAAGAACTGCTCCAACATCATTAACTGCTTAATTTCATCATATGTTGTGACCTTCTCAGATCGGAGCCAGTTCCCCATAGCATCGGACAAGTCCCGGGCGTGTTCCAAAAAGGTGCTATCTCTTCCCTTAGTTACACCCCGGAACTTCAAACGGTACGTTTCTGGTTGCAGTTCGTAAGCCCTCAGGACAGCCTCCTTGAGATCCTCGTACACAATACATAACTCCAAAGGTAATGCATCGTAGGCTTTAAGACCCTTGCCTATTAATCTAGAGGATACAAGTGCTGCCCATTTATTCTCTGGCCACTGGTGTTCCTGGCACTTCTTCTCAAGCGTGTGAAAAATTCTGTTACACCACTCTCATCAAACACCGGAACCAGTTTCAATAAGTGCGAGAGAGATTGATCATGAGCACGGTTACCAGCCCCAAGTCGCTGTCCCGTTGTCTCTACTCGCGACTTCTCTACGTCCCTGTCGGCACAGTACTTTAGTCGACTCAGCTTGGATTTTTTCTAGCTCTATTTTCTGCCCACCTGCCCTTTGTTGCTGTTGAATCTGAAGCTCAGATACCCTGATAGCCTTTCTCTCTTCGATCTTAGCTAATTCGAGCTGAAGCAATAATTCTGGAGTTAACCCTTGAGGAGGTGAAGGTGCTACAATATTTGAAATTACCGGTGGTCCCCCCAGGGGCAACCCTCCCTGCCAGTCACCACCCAACTGTGGAAGCGTACCCGGGGTCGGCAAACTACTGGGATGCCTGGGAGTCGAGTGTAGGGGAAGCATGGCCGAAGGGCTCTGAGCACTCAACCCATCTCGCTCACCAGTCACCCTACCCAGTACACACGTTATCAAGTTATCCCTGGTCATGCTGCTAGTACCCGCATGACCGATAGCTGTGGCCAGGCATTGAAGACCGTACCGCTCCATACCCTCCAACCGCTCGGCAGTAACAGGCCATTGCAAAAATATCCTAGCATCCTCCTCACAGTTCACCCGATTAACCCTTTCATCATACTGCTGTTCCTCAGTCTCGACATTACGTACTGTGTCTCCATTCTCCTCTGATCCGGTATAAGACATGATGCTCACAAAAAATTCTCACCACAATATTCAGAAAAGAAGCACCCCCAACTCTTATACCTCTATATACAAACACAAATTCTCGGAAATACTCAAGGGCTCTACTATGTTGCAAAAACAAATTATTCTTGCTGATCCCCGCAAAATATTCTCCAAAACAACAAATGTTCCCTGCTAATAAATGTAGGTTCACCAAATCCTAGGTAAGGTCGCCATTTGTTACGACTGGGGTTCAAATATATCAGGGCTCTTATTCATTGGACTAGTAATGGCATAAATGTTACAACGGAAAGCGCTAGCTCCAACCTCTGATGTATATTCCCAGTGAACAAAGAACACAAATACTCTACAGAGTGCAATATGCAATAATAGGCTATCAAACTCTCAATAAATGTGCGTCTACTCTAGGCTTAATGTTATGTGAAAACAGCCTATTACTACCTATAACCGAAGGTGCTTGGTTATGGTATGCAAAGTAAGGTGGTAAGAGAAGTTACAGCTTACGTTACTTTAATCAATAAATGTCAGGCACTCCTGCATGAAAGAAAGTGCACTAAAGTCCTTCAACACTAACAAGGAATCTTCTTTAAATGTTAGATGCTATAAAGATGCTCGTATCGGAAATGGAACCCAAAAAGGCAGGCAGCGGAACAATGCTCGTGCAGGCTATGCACACAAAAAGGCAGGATATATAATGCCGTCGGAGCCAAGAATATCCTAAACACTACAACAATAATAATAATCGCCACGACAATGCAGTATTCCTATCAACAAAAAGAGCCTAAGTCGTTTGTGTCTCCATACATCAAACTAGGCTGCGAAATGCTTGTGTAATAATAAATGGGTATGCATAAAAAGAGTAATTGGTTTAATATACTTAATGTCTACTGTGACTGATAAAGTCTAGCTAGAGTCAATGATACGAGATACTGGTGCGCATGGCATGCCGCATAGCCTAGTGCAAATCTCAAGTCTGTGCGTCAAATATTACGTTATAGGGAAGGGTAGCTCTCTTGAGAAACCTTAATACCGAAGTATTAAGCGTTCTCCTGGCGTACCTCAAAGACAAACAAACGAGACTAGAACAGTGCAGAATGGTATAGGCAAAAAGCCCTCATTCGTGCATGCTCTACTCTCAATGGCACACAGACTAGAATTTACTCAATCAACTCCAGTTCTCAGGTATGTCGTGCAGCTTTTAACTAAAGCCAGCACTCATAGGAAACAATACCTTATAATATCAGACTCCTAGTCTAGCATTATCTAATCCAGCAGAACACTAATAATTAAAGGATGCAGTACTTAAACAATATAAATGCCAACCAATGCTTCGTGATCCACTTATCTTAACAACTAACATACATGGGTTATATCAGACCTTAATGCACAATACAACTGGCTGATTTTGCAGAGTTAACCAGAGGGGGTATAATATTAATAAAAGGTGGTGAAAGATATGGAAAATGAGAGAGATAGGCAGAGGAAAAGATTCTCAGGTACAGAGCAGGTGACAGGTAGCAAGGGAAAAGATGGGTGCGTTCTAGAAACCAGATCTGAGGGAGAGAGTGGCGAGGAACTGTATATATACTCGCACCAGCTCGAGCCGCGTGGGAAAAAAGCGGTTACAAGTCCTCTAGCCACTACCAAAGTAGTTAGCAAAACATTACGTCACCAAGCATGGTAAAGAACTCCCTCAACCAATCCCCACGAGGCCAGCCAGCTGTGACGTCATCGAGCGGGGCAAAAACACTACGCGCCCCCTCTCACTCTGTTCTACTCTCTCTCTCTCTGATCTTATCATTACTAGTTAAGGATAAAACATATACTTTACAATTAAATATATAAAGCCTTGACATGGGTGAAAACAAAGAGCCTTTCTGGACTGCCCATGACACAGCTTTCATATGAAATAAAGCACACTCTAATACACAAACTGTAGCCCCATCCACTGCCCTGGCGATCCTAGCAAGTCACTGTAGGACAAGCCATGCGGTTCTAACGGAGTGGTTAACGTCACAATACCGTAATGAGAAAGCAAACTATTCAATGAATGGCACTCAGCTTAAGACTGTAGACAGAGAAACCGATCTGGGAGTAACAATATCGAGTAACCTAAAACCAAGTCAACAATGTTCAGAAGTCTTAATTAAGAAGGCAAACAAAATAATTGGCTTTATAGGCAGGTCATTTGAGCATAAATCCAAAGAAGTTATCCAAACTCTTTACAATTCCTTAGTCCGCCCTCTTCTGGAATACTGCGTTCAATCCTTGTGCCCTTATTACCAAAACGATATAGACAAGCTAGAACGAGTTCAACGTAGAGTTACCAAAATGATACCTAGCCTAAAGAACATACCATACGAGGAGCGTCTTAGATAATTGAATCTATTTCCTTGAACCCAGTGTAGATTAAGAGGCGACTTAATTCAAGTGTTCAAAATCATCAAAGCCATCAACAATATAAACTATAGTAAGTACTTCGGTATCGACCAATCTAATTACACGCGTGGCAACGGTTGCAAAATTATTGGTAAATCTTTTGACTCACACGAATCTAAGAATCTTCTTCAATCGACTTGTCAACTTATGGAATGGGCTTCCCCGAGACGTTATTGACTGCAGCACCGTTGATTCTTTTAATCTTCGCCTAGACAAATATCTTGCATCAAACCCGCGACTGACTGCCTTTGTAAATGAATAACTATATATTATCCCCCCCTCAGTTACTAACCCCTCTGTCCCCTACTAACTTCATAATCCTGCCACGGGCATTAGTTCCAGGGCAGTAGTTCCTTTTCCAATGTTCCCTTCCCACTCTAGACCACTGTTTGGACACTTGATCCTCAGTGTTTTGGAGGACAAACAGCTTAGAAGGGTCACTAGAATTGTTGTTGCTTGATTTCCTTCATACTCCTTTGTACTGTTGTTGAGGAATGAGGCAGCGTAAACTAAAATGAACGTGAATTGCTGCATTTACCATTTATCCTGGAATGTCGCCTGTGTGATGTCGTAAATGTATTAGTATACAGCTTAAAATAATATGAGTTTACAGTATCCACTAACTAGAGTGAAATTCTCTACCAGCCGAGGTGGTAAATAAATATAATTATTATCTACAGATTGCATTGTATTGGAGATGATAGTTCAAGGTGGTATGAGTTTCTCAATGGAAATCTCGATAACTTATTAGCCATTTAAGGGGGAAATAGGTATTTATTGGTCGATTTATTTATTTATTATTTGTTTTTATACTTTTATCCCTAGACCTTCATCTAGTTTAAATATACCATTTTGCAGCTCGAATTGACGTTTTTTCAGAGTTTTCCAGCATAGAGTTTAACAATTTGACATATTATTGCATATGTGTTCGACAAGATACCATTTTAAATCGACTGATGCAATGTCTAAAAGGCAATGCATTGGTCCAATATTGACATATAGCAATAGATCGACATTTTGCATACACAAATGACATTTCGTGTTAATTTCGACTTGTTGCATCAGATAGACTTATCAATATCATACATCGACATATTACACTTTAAAACCGTTAATGCAGACCAACAAATGACAATCAAACATCTAAATTAACATTTTGAATATTTTGAAATTACGTTTTTCATATAATTATTTTCGACAATGGTTCACGCTCATCTCCATCGTATACCTGTATATAAGAACCAATAAACAGATAGTACAAGCTGACATGTTATTCAACTTTACTTTATATTTCTATATCATATGTATAATGTGTTAACATACTTATACACAAAGGTTTATAACTATACATAAAAGGTATATAAACAAAGGTTATCATGGTGTTCTTTATTTAGATCCTCCTCCTGGGTGACAGATTGTACACTCATCTCTGTTACCTGCTGGAGGTGATGTTCCTTCCAAACCTTCATGCTATAACCTTCCTCACCGGCTGCACTCTCATTGTCCACAAGTTGATGAATATAACTTAACCTTTGTTTTTACCTCGCATTATACTTTTGAGAAACAATCAATTCCGAAATTTAGTGTTTAATTAACCGTTTCATAATAATATAAGAATGTATAACATACTTTTGAATAATAAAGTGGTATTAAGTATGCCTTTAATATACTCTTAAGTAATTAAATTTCAAATGTAGTATTGTCTAATTTAGTGTAAATTCTATTTGCAAATGTCGAAATGTACACCCAAAATATCCATTTCGTGGGTTAGAACTGCAGAATGTGATGGCTGCGTGACTATCCTGACTTCACTCTGTCGAAGTCAGGCTTCGAAAAGACGAAATTTGTGGGATTTGCCGGTTTCAACTGCTTTACGTCGAAACAAATGAATCATTTTCAGTTCAAAATTTAATTTTGCCTCTTTTTAGTTCAGATTGTCGAAACTCAATGGAAATGTGACGAATAAATATGATTAACATTCAAACTAGCAGCTATAGTGTCATTTCATACTGAGAAATGGCAATTTCGAGCTGCAAAATGGTATAAATAACCCCAACATCCTCCCTCTAGATAAATTTGTACATTTTTCAATAGACAAATTTCCCGGCTGATGGCCCGTTCCTACTAAATTACAGGCTCGCTATCGCTCGCCACAAAATAAATGACACCTAAATGCAAAGACATGGGGCGAAAAATCATAAAATCGCCCAATTAGAGGGTCGAACGTCATAACATCTGAACACTAAAGAGGCTAAACATAAGGAGAAGGGGGTCCAGAAAAAAAATACAAGCAGTCACTAGCAGAAGGTACGAATATCTATCATGTCTGTATTTCATAATGATTCCAGGATTGTATTTATCTTTCTCTTGCAAGCTCACTATCGCTATATCTAGCAATATAAAACATCATTCCCACCATCAGCCAGAGAATAACTTCTCTGACAGTCATTTCTGAAATATACACATCTCGTAAAACACTTTGTTCACACGTCGGTTACATTTTGTTAATGGTTGAAGATTCTTATTTGTATTGGTACGCGGTTGTTGGAGACACCATTAGTGAAGATGTGTACTGGGCGGGGGGAGAAGAACAAAGAGAAGAGGGAAGAATATAAGAAATATAAAGATTAATAAAAGAAGAAGCAACACAAAATTAAGCGAAGTGCAGAGATAAATGTAGAATAATTATAGAGAGAAAGATAAAGATATGAAACAGCAAAGACAATTGAAACTGATGAAAGGGAGTATAGGAAGAACAAAAAAGTAGGGAGAGGAACATAAATTAATTCAAGCGTAATGGAAAGAAGAAATACAAATTAAGACGCAAAGGAAACCATGATAAAATAATTACAATACAGAGGAAGAGACAAAATAGAAATGTGCAAGGCAATTTAGAGACAGTTCATTGTAGACCGGACATCGGTCACCAACCTGCATTTCTATCAGGACTAACCAGAGAGAGTGAGCTGAACATAAATTGCAGTTATTGTTGGGAATATATTGAGAGTCTAGTGAAATGTGGTTACAATATTGAAGTGTTGGATAATTATGATATAACTATTATTATTGTTGGCAATGTAATGTAGAACTATCTTTGTAATGAAGCTTTGTATGACAAAGTAAACTTGTTTGTATGTTTAACCCTTAATTAGCGGCTCACCACGTAAGTCGAGTTAAATAAAGCTGGACTATGTGGCGGCGCTCGACATAGGTCGAGTGGCAATTTCAGCACGTAATGTTGCTGAGAGAGAGAGACAAGTGGTGGCAGGAGACTAGCGAGCGTATGACTGCTCCAGACCACCGCGGCGAACCTACTGACACGAATCTCAGCTCCCTCCTCCCTCTCTCACTCGCTACATACTGAATTATATGGGGAAAGTACCGAATTACATGCTTTTTGCACTCGCGTTGCACGGTTATTGCAAGAAAACTAGCCATCATAAAAGGATCGTTATGGTGTCATTCGAAAGCTCTGTTTATGCCCTTTCAGGGATAGGTACTTGTTTTACGTTCTGGGTCTTATTTAGGCATGCAAATGATCACGTAAACAGCCCTATTTTGGCTAAAAACACCCCGCTGTGCGGTACATATAAATAAACCGCATAGGCCGCTCGTAAGGTGTTAAAGTGTCGACCTATTGTTGATGTATATCTAAAGTAATGTGTTCTGAATTGTCACCATCAAATTCCAATTCATAGCTTAGTGGTGAGGTCAGTGCTGCTGAAGTGTTCCTATTAGTAGGGTTGGTTAGTTATTGTATTATATGTTATGGTACGTTATCATGTTTATATTATTGTATTGTAAATGGCAATGGTATTAGTGTATCGATGTGGTGCTGTACATATACTGTAGATACTTTGAACATTGTTGAATAATTCAAGAGACGTATGTTGGTATATCGTGTTAAATGTCGCATATTGAAATAGTATTTGGAAATGTTCAATGTGGTATGATGCATGTGTTTTAATGCCATCTGTGTACAGTATTATGTTAAAAGCAACAGAACTATATTACTGCGTTGAATGACAGCAAGCATAAACACGTTAATGGGATAATGATCTGTTGTCTTCGTTTGCTTTATATTCTTAATTATTTATATAACTTTCCACAAACCGTTAAAATATTTGATATTTATTTGAGATGCGACCACAACCAACATCACCTCCAAACCCCCGTTACGCATCGCTTGCATAAACACCCAACACCCCGCAGAGCGTTGCCCCCCTACAGCTCCCCATCATCGGGTAAGAAGAAACAAGTGTAAAGTGAAAACGGGTGACTCACCTAAAACAAAATCGGGCATGGAAAACTTAGAGAGTGGGAGGGACTACCCTAACCACCTTGCGAAACGTTTAGCCAACACCGAAAATAACCCAAATGTCGATCAAAGCTATCCGTGTGTCCCGATCATCAGAAATGATCCAAACAGTGTTAACACCTTATTGGCGGGCTAGGCGGTCTATTTATATGTACCGCCCAGCGGGGTGTTTTTAGCCAAAATAGGGCTGTTTACGTGATCATTTTCATGCCTAAATAAGAACCAGAGCGTAAAACAAGCATCTATCCCTGAAAGGGCATAAACAGAGCTTTCCAATGACACCGCAACGATCCTTGTATGACCGCTAGTTTTCGTGCAACAACCGCGCAACACGAGTGCAAAAACCATGTAATTCGGTACTTTCCCCATACATTTCAGTATGTAGCGAGTGTGAGAGGGTGGAGGAGGGTGGGATTCGTGTCAGTAGGCCCGCCAGGAGCAGTCATACGCTCGCTACTCTCCTGCCACCACTTGTCTCTCTCTCTCAGCAACATTACGTGCTGAAATTGCCACACGACTTATGTTGTGAGCCGCCACATAGTCCAAATTTATTTAACTCGACTTATGTTGTGGGCCACCAATAGAGGGTTAAAGGAAATATCCCTGTTCCCCATTTCCCCCAAAACCAACATATCCTAGAAAATAGGATAAATACCATTAGCCAAGACAATTTTATTCTCGACTAGGGTCAAAGAGTAAATTTAAACCATGAACAAATACCCCTAACCCTCCCAATTTATGATCAAAGGCTTTCTATTCCCTTCACCTGCAAGGTAGATAAATTATAACGAGTTGGTACACCGACTCTCGAGAAACAATAAATAATAGAGTAGCACACGTGCCCCTGTTCCCTCAGAGTCCGGTCTCCTTGATGTTGACCAAATTGGGGTATTATGCACATTGCGGATAGAAATTTCAAGCCTTCAGCCCGTAGTTTCAGATACCATTTTGGGTTTGGAAATCAAAGGTACAAGTAAAGGTGAGGAACTTAATTCCTTAGTTACTAGGTTGCATCCATGCCCCATGAGCCCAGTAACTAGTTCACTTGCAAGCAGTATTTGATGTACACTTGCAAAAGAAACCCTTGACTTCTCACAGACTAGCCATTCAAGTCCTTCTCAAGACTCTGTGTTTATGCACGGTACGGAGATTGACTTATTGGTTGGGATGCCCTTTGGTCAGAGCATATTAGATGACTCTAATACTTTTGATGCAAGCGTAGATAACTTTAACAGACTACATATGCATCACTGTATTCTTTTGAAGTTCCAAATATTTTGCCTTTGTCATACCCGCCTATGCTTGTTAATACCTTCAGTATTCCAAGTGTAGGGGCTCCTTTATCCTCCATTAGCCTCGGCGCGGTTTGTGACCAAGGTTGTGGCGAGCCAGGGAAAGAAAGAGAGAGAGACGAGCGTACCCTACAGTTGTTTGGTCCAGAGCCTGCCTACGGCGTGTGAAGCCAGAGGCCCTATAGCAACTTGTGTCGCGACAACTACAAGCTACACTAGTGTGCCATATTCGATCCAGTGCCTGCTCTCCCTACATAAATCATTTAAGTGTTTCTTACGTTCATATTAGGTAACAATGATTGTTGTGAGGGTCTAGACCAAGGTATGATAAGGTTCACTCAATATTAACGTAATACACAAAGATTTTCCATTTTTCTCTTTATCCTTTTATTACCCGTTGCTCCAGTTGTGGGAGAACAATTACACTGCTATCAGGCGGAAAATATTTATATACTTCTACGAATATAGGCTCCTATGTTCATTTATGTAGAAATATACAAACGTTGTCCGGGGAATAAATACATACATATTACACGTCAACTTGAACGCTTATTCAGACCTCGGTTTATACGCTACGTCTCATCAGGGTACAAGTCCAATAGTGAATAGTTCAAGTCGCTAGTAATCTGCTCCTCAGTCATATATTTGTATTATTATATTTATCACAAGATTATGAGTTGTTAATTCATATTTATGACTCATTAATTTTATTGCATTTAATTGCCTGTTCAAGTCGCTTAGGCTTATTGTTCGTTCAGAGATCAAATACTGTCCTATTTTCCATACTTATCAGTGCTACGTTAAATGCATCGCAGCAAATATTATCTATACTTTTGCCATTTGAGAGCTTGTATATTTATATCAAGACATTATTTATTGAGATTTGAAACTATTTGTCTCCTAAGTTATTCATTGTATGTTCAATTGTAACTTGATGATTCTATTTATATGAATGTTATGATTATTGTTCCAGAGACATATTGAGATTGTACCCTAGTTACTAAGGAATAAAAAGTGTAACACTGCTTGTCTGTATTCTGTGTCCATTAGGCTACTTGTTACTGAAAAATTGTATATAGAGCCAAAGCTAATCTTTGCCCAGTGGAAAAGCATTATAGTTGACAATTAGCACAGATTCCTTAGGTGGCAATTGCAATCAGTCTATATCACGTTTTATTATAAACATGGCATATCATTATTTATAGCTAAAATGTCGGAATTTTCAGACTGATTACACTGAAATAAGTGAGGCTACAATCAGAAGTGTGGATTAAGGACTTAACACAATCTTTTGTAGTATTCACTGTATCTGCATTATTCCCTGTTCTCCCGAGAGGTACTGCATGGGGGGTCCTGAGATTCCCATTTGTAGCGATATTGGCCAGGTTCTTGGTACTTAACTTGCATAAACAGGGCCTCACTGTATTGCAAGTCAGGCTGGAGCTGTTGATAGGCTGTGAGCTTTTGTCTCGGCCTCTGCCATTGGAAGAGCTGGTGTTCCTGTGAGTGGCCCAGTCTCGAACTCCTTTCTAGGGGAGACTGGCCTAGTTCTCTGTAATTTAGAGCATGAGCATATCCGGAAGAAGGGGTAGACTCATTTAAGCTGGTATGGATTAAAGTCTGGGAAGCTAGTTGGTTTCTATCTTCTCAACTTCTGTTGTTGTCTTCTTCGGTTTCTCTTGCAGTCCTGGATACTGGCAATTCTGGTGTTGGTCTTAGGTAGGCTGCTCAGCGCCGTCATTTCACCACTTTCGTCCAAGACAAAATCTCGACCTCGAGATCTTAAGTTGTAGATCCTGTTGGTGGAGGTAGCGAGGGAGGGCGTCAGGTTTTGTAGTGTGAGACACCACAGGGTTGTAGGGACGTAGGTTTGGCTGGTGGTGTCAATGGCCATTTCCAAGTGGAGAGGAGTCCTAGAGGCCCTGGCTAGATGGAGTAGCTGGGCAAGAGACTGCATGACTGCTTTGTTGTGGCCTGAGGACACCATGACGCTGTTGATTTTCATGGTGGCTGCAGGGTCCGTAGGAGTTGTGGTTGCTGGAGGTGGTGTTGTCCTACTGCCTTGACCTGGTTGTATGCTTGGCCCAGGTGGAAGTGACTTGTGGAGTAGGGGGGGGGGGGGATGTCCCTGGCCATAGTTGAGCAGGCTGGTTGAGGAGCTGACCTCGCACTAGGTGTGGCGGGGACCCTTTGATGTGGCGAGGTGGGGGCTTTGGGGTGGGCCCGCCTCTTGTAGGTCGGCTTGAAGTTCGGTGCCCATCTATTTGGTTGGGTTACACGTCGGCCAGATCTTCTACATGGTGGATTAGAAAGAGGTTGCATTAAAGGTGACTTTAATGTAACATTCGGCATTGCTGGACAAGGAGAGGGGGAAGTAGAGCTAGATTTAGAAGTGTTGGAAGATCTAGTTGACAGGGTGGGTAAATTGTGAGAAGAGGTAGGGGGTTGAGGGGGTTTAGTGATAGGTCTAGGGAGTCGAGAAGAAGTGGCAGTGGTATTTTTGGAAGATTTAGGTGTCAGATTAGGTGATTTATGAGAAGAAGTAGAAGGTTGAGGAGGATTAGTGAGAGGAATAGGTAGTTGGGAAGGGGTTGCAGTGTTTTTAGGGAAAGGGGATAACGTTGACAACGTTTTGGATAGTGAAGGGGATGGTTGAGATTCTAGAGATGGGATGTTATGGAGGGCTGGAGTGGTAGGTAAAGAGCAGGGTGATTCAGAAAAAAATAGGTAAGCAGACAGCAGGTGAGGGACTGGGTGGTTTGGAAATTAGTTTGGTGATTGTTTGAGTGGGCAGTTGAGAAGATGCAGAGACAGTTTGTGTAGAAGTAGAGGAATAGGAGTGTGTGAGGAGAAAAATAGTGGCAGTGGGTGTGGCTTGACAGAGGGTTTAGATTTTGGTTGCATAGGTGATTTAACAAGATCTGGTTTTGCTAAAGTTGGAGGAGAAGTGGGTGGAAGAAGGGGAGGTATCAATGGTTCTGAGGATCCTAAATTCTGGTCATTTGATGCAGGCAATGTGTCTTTATCCCTGGTATCTGCAAGCATAATCATATTCACATCAATGGGTTGAAACCTACGTATATATCTATTTCGGTATGTGCGTGACTCACCAAAATAGTTAATGGTAACCTGGTAACAATTCGGTACAGTTAGGATTTCGAAAGGACCTTAATATCTTGGTTTGAGTTTAGACGGCACGGGTAATTGAGCAACCATGACAAGATCGCCGACATGGTGGGGACTAACTTTGGCAGTTTCATCAGGTTGTAGGTCTTGGAGGTATTGTAGTTGTCGGAGGCGGTTCTTTAGGTGGACTAGGGACTGGTCGAAGTTTGAGGAGGGCTCATACGGGGTAGATGTGTCAAGAGCATTGCAACGTCCCAAAGCTGCTCGTCGGTGCAGCTTTTTCTTTAGCAATATAAGGGGACTTCACTCTAACATCAATTCTGTACATCAATTTCTTCAAGCAGAATCCCCTACTCTCCTTTTTTTGACAGACTCAAGTAACATCCACATTCGACACGTCTAGATTTAATTTTCCAGGTTATCAACTGCTCCAAAATTTCAGACCTAAAGGTGGTGTATGTTGCTTCGCAAAATCTGAAATTGCCCTGGAGGAGGTTACTAGTTTCAATTGTCCCTATTTTGATTATTCTATATACAAATTAATTTCTCCTGGTAAATTTAAATACATATGTTGCATCTACCGTTCCCCAAATACTCCTCCAGAGCAAAGTATTTTTGATTCTCTGTCCTCACAACTCAGTGTCCTCAACTTAAATGCTTCTTCTGAAATCACTGTGTTGGGTGATTTTAATGTCCATAATGTTGAATGGCTCACTCATTCAGCCAGGACTGATGATGCTGGTCTTGAATGAGAGCTATTTGCAGACTCATTTAATCTCACTCAACTAGTCAACCAACCCACCGTGTACCAGATAATCCTAATCATAATTCCCACCTACTGGACTTATTTTTAACAACCAATTCAGAAAATTACGATGTTACAGTGAGGTCCCCGCTTGGATCTTCTGATCACTGTCTGATACGGGCCACCTGTCTATCACCTACCACACCTTCCCACTCTGAACCTGTTTTGGTGACTAAATGGCATTACGATAGGGCAGACTGGGAGGGTCTTCAAGGTTTCTTTATTGATATTCCCTGGACCTCTTTCTTTTCTAATGATGCACACCACACCTTGAGCCACATACAAGATGTTGTAAAAATTGGAATGGAAACTTTTATTCCTCATCAAAAGTACAGTAAAAGATCTAATTCACCTAAATGGTTTGACCATAATTGTGCTAGAGTAACTGAACAAAAAGCAATAGCCTACAATGCATACACAAGATCAAAAACACATGAAGCCTTTAATTACTTTAGAAACATCAGAAATCATGCCAAAACTGTATTAAACCTAACTAAATCAAACTTTCTCCACAAGCAGGCAAATAAACTTCTAAATAATCCAAATGATAACAAACTATTTTGGTCTACTCTTAACTCATTCAAATCCAACTTCACTACTGCTTCATCCATTCCACCATTAAAATCTCAGACTGGCAATCTTGTAAGTGACCCACGAGGTAAAGCTAACCTTCTTGCGGATATTTTCTCCACCAACTCAACCTTAGATGAAATAAATCAAGATGTCCCTGTACTTAATTTTAATTCGCCTGAAATTCCCTCACTTAAGATCCACACCAGACATGTCAAAACTATTTTGCAGAATCTCTCAGTAGATAAGGCTCCTGGTCCAGATGAAATTCCTCCAATAGTACTTAACCTAAGAAGTGCGCATGGGGGTAATTAGACACCTCTGCCTGTGCGCATGTATTTGAGCTGTTTCCATCACTAAAATATTCATTTTAACATAAATAGCATTAATACTTATCCATACGCGCCTATTATGGGTTGATTATAAAGGTATTAACCTGTTACAACAATAAAACGAGTGAAAACAGCGTTTGGATGTTCAAAATCGGAGATACAGGCCGCGAGTTACATAATGTATGGGTGAGGCAACCTGCTTTCCCGCCAAGTACCCCCAAGGCCACTGAGACACAGTTAATCGATACTCTCTCTCTCTCTCTTAAACTCGCTTGCTAACAGTGATGACAATGCCCTGCTTACAACTCTCTAATGTTAGCACGAATATATACCTCAGAATAAAGGAATAACAGGGAAAATAGGTGATAACTGAAGGAGGGGAGGAAAGTGGGGAAGGAGGGGAGGTAGAGGAGTGATATTTTGCATGGCCCAGGGGCAAAAAAAACAAAAAACAAAAAACAAATAATATTTTTTTCGATGTTTTAAAGTTGATTTATTTTTTCTCTGACTCTTAAGAGTCTTCCCGCAGTTCCCGGGTTAAGAATTGCTCCTTGGTGCTCGCTCCAGTATTGGCAAAAAAAATCCGTCTGTGTACTCATACCTCATGCTTCCCAGTACCCTGGAAAGAAGCAAACATCCATCCAGTTCCTAAAAAAGGTGCCTCTTCAGATCCATCAAACAACAGACCAATAGCTATAACTTCCACTCTTGGTAAAGTCTTTGAAATTATATTAAATAATCACATAATTAAGCATCTTGAGAATAATAAATTAATAAGTGATAGGCAATATGGTTTTAGACGATGTCGATCAACTGCAGACATTCTTTGCCTTTTAACGCATCAAGTCAACCAAGCTACAGACCAACATGGTGAAACACATACAATATCACTGGATATATCAAAGGCATTTGATAGAGTCTGGCATTAATCCTTATTGTCGAAGATGTCACACTACGGCCTTGCATCATTAGTTCCACTAATTTCTTCTTATCTTCATAACAGGAAAATACGTGTAATGGTAGATGGCCTTTATTCTCAATTTAACTCAATAAATGCTGGTGTTCCCCAGGGATCAGTTTTGGCCCCAACTCTGTTCCTCATTCATATCAATGATCTCATATCTACCACTCATAATCCAATACATTCCTACGCAGATGACTGAACACTCCACAGTTCCTTCACATTTACCAATTCTTTCACCCAACCCGATCTTATAAATTCAAAAATAAACACTGCAATTTCTCTGAACCAGGACCTTTTTAGAATTAATGAATGGGGACAAAAGAATCTAGTTTCCCTTAATGCACAGAAAACCAAGTACATTCAATTTTCTAACCGACAGAATCTCACTGACTCCCATATTTTTTAATGATGTAAATATTCCCACTTACCCTAGTATTGACATTCTCGGTGTAACATTAACTACTAACTTGAGCTGGACACATTATGTTAGAAGCATTGCTAAGAATGCCTCTAAAAAACTGGGACTCCTGTACAGAGTTCGAGAATTCTTCACTGACGAGCATTTGGCCGTAATATATAAAAGTCATGTGCGTTCTCAGATGGATTACTGTTCACCTCTGTGGAGTGGAAGTGGAGTGGTTGCATTGAGGCAGTTGGACAAAATTCAAAATAAAGCCATTAGATTAATCAATAACCCTGCAATCACACAAGACCTTCCTACATTATCCATACGAAGAAACGTTGCATCCCTTGCATTTTTCTACAGATATTTTCACAGCAATTCTTCCGAGGAACTTGCTTCAATTGTGCTGCCTCTCCACATCTTTCCCCGTAGAACTAGGGCTGCTGAGAGAGCCCATGAATTTACACTTTCTCCTCCACAATGCAGAACTTCTGCTTATCAAAATTAATTTATCCCTAGAACTACTACTCTTTGGAATTCACTTCCCTCGAGTTGCTTTCCCCAAACTTACAATCTACAAAAGTTTAAATCCAGTTGTTACAAACATTTTATGAATGGAGGATGCCTTTAGGCACATGGACCTTTTTGTTTTATCTGTGTTTTTCCTTCCTCCGTTCATTGTCTCCTTTAAAAAAAAAAAAAAAAAAAAAAAAAATTGCGTAGAGGTAGGAGCAAGGGTAGTACTCCAACCACACGTTCGTGGGGTGATATTCCGTGGGGTGATATTTGTCTTCTCTGGGGCAGGTATTTATTCCCCATTGAACTATCTTTACTTGGCTGGGCCAATCTTTGGTGTTCATTTGTTGCAGCCGTGTTCTTATTTGGTTTGCAGTGGTTCTGTGGCTCCTTTCGCAGATTGAGTTGCCTTGAAGCCAGTATGGGGAGGAGTGGCTTATCTTAAATCCACATATTTGTGATAACTAATGTGACTGGTGAACTCAGGGGCATTATCTGAATGCTTCTGGTAATCCGAAATAAGGAAACACATCTTGAATTAAAGCTTCTGTTACTGCTAAGGCTGAATGTTCTTTTGCTGGACAAGTGATGACATAATGATGTATTTGTAGCCTTGGTTTCCTTCCATGGGTCCCATTATGTCTACTGCAAGGAGTTGCCATGGTTTAGATGCTACTACTACTTTCCTGTAGGTCCTGCTGTGCGGGTGCCTGTCTTTGCCCAATGCACAAGCTCTGCAAGCTTTTGTAACTCTTTTTGCTGTTATATAAGGAGAAGGAGTCCAATAGACTTGTTGGAAAGTAGCAGTTAATTTTCTTTGGGCGAGATGGATGCCATTGTGCATGTGGATGGATTGCATGGTTGAGAGTGCTGCTTTGGATGTTATGACAATGTTTCCGTATGAAGTGAATATATTGTCTCCTCTTCTGGTGAGTTGAGAGAAAATGCTTCTTGGCATCCAGTCTGGTTTGTCTTGCTATTAAAACTGTTTGAGCAGGTCTTGTTGTAAAGGTGAGGAACTTAATTCCTTAGTTACTAGGTCGCATCCATGCCCCAGAAGCCCAGTAACTAGTTCAATTGCAAGCAGTATTTTATGTACACTTGCAAAAGAAACCCTTGACTTCTCATAGACTAGCCACTCAAGTCCTTCTCAAGACTCTGTGTTTATGCACGGTACAGAGATTGACTTATTGGTTGGGACGGCCTTCGGTCAGAGCATATTAGATGACTCTAATACTTTTGATGCAAGCGCGCGGGTTGTGACCAAGGTTGTGGTGAGCCAGGGAAAGAAACAGAGAGAGACGTGCGTACTACTGCGTACCCTACAGTTGTTTGGTCCAGAGTCTGCCTATGGTGTGTGAAGCCGGAGGCCCTATAGAAACTTGTGTCGGGACAACTACAAGCTACACCAGTGCGCCATATTCAATCTGCCAGTGCTTCCTCTCTCTACATAAATCATTTAACCCATTGAGGACCAGCGACGCACTGTTGCGTCGGCAAATGTTTGTAACACTAATCCCCAGCGTCACATAAGGTGCGTCAACGGTTAATTACTCCGGTCCTATGGCACCTAGAGGGCTCAGATTTGTATGGGAACTGTGTAAGCATCCCACGCAACAATGCCGATGGTTGAAAACTCTCAAAGTTCAACTGTGTGCGTGTGAGCGCGCAAAAACCTGTTTTTGCTTGTTTTTGCCTACCCATTTCCCCATGCTAATTCCGACTTTCGGGCGCACCGTAGGGCCCCTTAATGATCTAGGGGATCGGTTTTTTGTGGGTTTACTTCATTTCTAACCCATTCCTGGTGTTTTCTGGAAAACATTTGTTTTCACAACCTGCCGGTCCAGTGTGGTACATTTATTATTAACTAGCTGGGGTTCAGTGGGTTAAGTGTTTCTTATGTTCGTATTAGGTAACAATGATTGTTGTGAGGGTCTAGAGGAAGGTATGATAAGGTTCACTCAATATTAATGTAATACACAAAGATTTTCCATTCTTCACTCTATCCTTTGATTACCCGTTGCTCCAGTTGTGGGAGAACAATTACACTGTTATCAGGCGGAAAACATTTATATACTTCTACGAATATAGGCTCCTATGTTCATTTATGTAGATATATGCAAAAGTTGTCCGGGGAATAAATACATACATATTACACGTCAACTTGAACGCTTATTCAGACCTCGGGTTTATATGCTACGCCTCGTCAGGGTACCCTACAAGTCCAATAGTGAATAGTTCAAGTCCCGAGGAACCTGCTCCTCAGTCATATATTTTGACTATTATATTTATCACAAGTTTATGAGTTGTTAATTCATATTCATGACTCAAAGTTTATTGCATTTAATTGCCTGTTCAAGTCGCTTAGGCTTATTGTTCGTTCAGAGATGAAATGCTGTCCTATTTTCCATACTTATCAGTGCTATTTAAATACATCGCAGTGAATACTATCTATGCTTTTGCCAAGCCATATTTGAGAGCTTGTATATTTATATCAAGACTTTATTTATTGTGATTTGAAACTATTTGTCTCCTACGTTATTCATTGTATGTTCAATTGTAGCTTTATGATTATATTTATATGGCTGTTATGATTATTGTTCCAGAGACATATTGAGATTGTACCCTAGTTACTAAGGAATAAAAAGTGTAACACTGCTTGTCTGTATTCTGTGTCCATTACTTGTTACTGAATAATTGTATATAGAGCCAAAGCTAATCTTTGCCCAGTGGAGAAGCATTATAGTTGACAATTAGCGCAGATTCCTTAGGTGGCAATTGCAATCATTCTATATCACGTTTTATTATAAACGTGGCATATTATTTTATAGCTAAATGTCGGAATTTTCAGAATTATTACACTGAAATAAGTGAGGCTACAATCAGAAGTGTGGATTAAGGACTTGACACAACCTCTTCAACAATATCGTGGACCAAATATTTCTAGGAAGTTTCATAATAAGTATGCAGTGTCACATTTGTTTTATATAATAAATTTAAAAATTTGCGTAGTGTTCATCTGCAAGTTATTCACTCGCTATCGCTTGTTTCTTGCGACTTCGCAATTTATTTCAATGTTTTGAGCATTTTAAGTATTACAAACAATATAAGTTATATTATTCAGTAATATTACACGTCCAAAGAAAGGTAATAAGTAAACTTATCTATATAATTATAAACTGAACTTTCGTCACAATTAAGACTAAACAATGAGTAGCTGTGTTGTCTGGAACTGTGATACTTAAATATATAAAAGTTAACTAAGTATTGATATGTATGCTTCTTATTGTCACACACAGAACAACAAGTATGTGATCATAATGGATACCACAGACATAGTTGATAATACACAACCTATAAGAAATAACAAGTTGCAACAAAAATACAGCATAAATACAAATATTAGCATTGGTAACAACGATTCAAGTTAACCCTTTCACGTTTTTATGACGCAGAGGTTGCCAGATTAGCAATAATAAATAGAGTTCTCTCACTCTTATAATTACCTCTCCAAAATTAGTTTTCTGCTCACAGCTAACTCAAAGACAACTGCAAAGGTTGAAGTAACTAAACTAAAGGTTTCTAAATACCCCTAATGGTAACAAAGGCTTTAAAGTATCCCTAATAGGCTCAAAATTGCGTCAATAACGTGAGAGGGTTAATTGAGAGCAAAAACAAAAACAAAGTCCACCAATGGGTACAAATTTCAATGTGTAGAAATGGACCAACGTAAATAGAAAGCTGTTCACACGCGCTCGCACGTGTAAAGGAACAACGCTAGATTGGAGAACAAAGACAAATTTGGTAGGCAGACAGTAGACAATAATATGAGCCACTAACGAATCCGTGAATTGTCTGTGTTGATAAAACTCGGATGTGACCAACAGCGTGCGTCTGTGGCCTTACCCAGGGTGTGGACTGACAGAGATTGGTAACTGGGGAAGACAAAGGAAAGGAAGAGCTGGAACAAAGATATTTCCATTGTTACCTCCCTTGGTACTTTAGCGCAACACGGTTTTATTTCTGGGCTGTTTGTCCGTAGCTGACATGGACCGAATGGCTGTAGGTCAGGTCAGGTAAGATGAAAATACTGAGGGATAAGCCTTTACAACGGCACCTCGTGTATAAATTTTTCGAAGAGTGTTGAGAGGGGAGGAGAGAGAGGAAGCTGTTGGAGACTGGAGTGGCTTTGTAATGTGTGTTATTAGACTGTACAGGTCGTCGAGGTGTCCCCCGACTGGCTGCAAACATGTGAAACACTATAGGACGTATTACCACACTAGCTAAATATGTCCGTCATGGCTGGGATTGAACCCAGATCAAGCAAATTCACACGTGAGTGTGTTATCCAGTCGGCAACCGTTACAATGCTGTGACATTTTGTTCCTTTCGTGTTTTGGTTCTTGATTATTATGATTGTGTGTTGCACACGCTACCATTATCACAACATTAATATCCTTATGTTACAAAATATCAAGATCAAATTGAAGTGACTTTATATTATGATTAAAATTAAAACCATAAACGAGAAATTAATACAATATTTATTGACTATAGTAGAGTGATTAACACTATGCTTACACCAATTAACAGTTCTTAAATAAATACGGATATGTGTGCGTGCGTGCGCGCGCCTGTGTAGGTATGTGTGAGAAAGAAAGAGTGAGAGTGAGTTAGAGGAATTCAGGAAAATGTACTAACAAAGATTCGTAGAGAGGGTGACAGAAAAGTAAATTAAAGCGATTGTAGATTAAATATTGGTAACAGAGGAACCAAGATGTTGAGTTTATGGAGGGAGGGTGAAGATACACCAATGAGGACAGGATCGATCATAATATGACACAAAAAGGCAGCTAATATAGAGTGAGTTACGTTATGTGATGGTGAAAAGAAAGTGAAACAGTATATTAACAGAATGTCAATTTTTTTTTAAATGTTAAACTCCTTGATCAGGATGAAAACAATTGTTTTAATGTTAGCCAGAACACAATATAATAGATTGCGTCGTACTGAAAGGGGTAATTTAATATGTTTCTGAACCCCCTGGATCCTTAAACACCCTGAAGTTTGTTTCCATTTGATTGACCAAGTAGAGGCTGTGACTCCAGTCCAACGCCATACCTTAGCATTACAACATCTTGATAGTCATGTTCCGGCTGCCTTCATCTACACTGATGGTTCAAAGGTTCCGGATGCCGTAGGTAGTGCAGCGGTTTCTGACCATGGTATCCATCAAAGCTCCCTACATATTGTTCCACCGTTTCCACGGCAGATTGGGGGGCTATTCATGGGGCCCGGACCCTCTCCTCTGCACTTCCAAACAATCCTCCTCACGTAGTTATCTGCAGTGACTCAACAAGTGTGTTGCAAGCATTAGGAGAGTACGCCCCACGTGACCCATTGATCATCGATGTTATCCTGAAAATCCACGAATTAAAATGCAACTCTCGATCCATCACCCTCTGTTGGATCCCCGCCCATGTAGCATTGCGGGAAATGAACGTGCTGACGCCCTTGCTAAACAGGCCTGTCTAGGTCCGGCATCCACTGTCCTCAGATCGGATGACCTAATTCCTGTAGTTCGACGGCATATTCATGATAAGTGGCGCTCAGAATGGAGGGATCAACCTTTGGGAGGTCACATTCGTTCCATCAAAGACGACATTCACATGTGGCCCTCTTCACTCAGCCCCTGTCGCGCTGACCAAACCCTCTTAACTCGATTACGCATAGGACACACGAGACTCACTCATGGATATCTAATGACCACTCCCCGTAGTCCTCCGCCAGAATGTCACCATTGTCGCACAGTTCTTACTATCCCTCACATTTTATGCGTTTGTCCCATGTACGGCCCTGAAAGACGTCGCTTCTTGCGACACACCTCTTTAAAAGACATCCTTTCTGACTCAAATTCATTCTCGTTCATAGCCATCCGCCATTTCTTAGCAGCTCTTAATCTCTACGATGAAATCTGACCAGTGACCTATATGACTTGACTTACTATCCCCCCGCCGACCACTAGCCTTATGAGGGCCTCGGCCCAGAGGGCTAGTTTAAATTAAACACGTCTTCAACAACAACAATATGTTTCTGATATTTAGTTTCCTCATACCGTCATAACCCGCGTTGGTGTTGATGTGATAGTCATTACCTCTTCATTTCCATTTCATCTGTTTGAGCCTTATGAATTGAGAATGCGATTTGGCCTGCAGTCTATCCTTTGATCATTGAAGCTGAATTAACAAATGTCGCGCACACTCACACACACAGGGAGAGAGAACGTGTGTGTGTGAGAGAGCGAGAGTAAGTGAGAGGGAGAGAGATGAATGTGAGAGTACCACAGTAAAGAATAAGAAAACAAGTGTTCTAAACAAACAACCACCACCTTAGTTCACTCCAACCACCCAAAACAAGTGTTCTAAACAAACAACCACCACCTTAGTTCACTCCAACCACCCAAAACAAGTGTTCTAAACAAACAACCACCACCTTAGTTCACTCCAACCACCCAAAACAAGTGTTCTAAACAAACAACCACCACCTTAGTTCACTCCAACCACCCAAAACAAGTGTTCTAAACAAACAACCACCACCTTAGTTCACTCCAACCACCCAGGCCACTCCGACCCCATCTTGCTCGACCCTCTTGTTTGCAAACAATAGTCATCAAAGGTTTATCCGAAGTTACTGTGAACTAGTGCAATTAGTTAAATTTTAAACTTTACGACGCTGGAGTTTCCTGTCAGTTCGCTGGAGGTCCTTGATTTGCACGAAAGGATTGTCATCCCACGTATCTACAGTAGACGGCGGGTCGTTTGGGCAGCTAGGAGCTCTTCCTCTATGGTACCTCATGAAAAAGTTCGCAAAACGAACTCCCAGGGGGCATGCCCATCGCCACAAGGGAGTCAGTCTATCTGCTTGTTACAGTTTTTTCCCCCTGGGGCAAGGAATTGGGGCCTCCTTGGTACATAGCTCCAGTTCAGGTCCTCCGGACTTAACTTCACCTTTGACACAGGTTCTAAACAATGGACAACTCCCCTTCCTCGACAGTGCCTCGTCGCTACTGAACGACCATGGGGTTTTTTCAAAGACGCACCCCGGGCTACATTAAAGACCAACTAACACAGGAC